>JAUKNK010000068.1:232500-390000 GCA_030765055.1 Mantis religiosa | reverse complement strand
ATGAAATGTGTAGTGTTTAACGCCCGCTTTTACTACATACGGCACCGCAGGCGGTGACTCTGATGATACATGAGATGAAGATGGAGCACCGGTGGAATGAGATGGCGGGGGAAACCGGAGGTCCCGGAGAAAACCCGCCCCAGTGCCGTGTTGTCCACCACAAATCTCACTTTGCGGTCGCCTGGGATCGAACCCGGGCCGCCTTGGTGAGAGCCAAGCGATCTAACCACTGAGCCACGGCGCGGCCGTTTCGGGAGTGTACATTTCTATCATCATCAGGATATTTATGAAATGTTATAACCACAAATGAAATACTGGATATAACACAACTATAAACAAAGACATAACACTATCAAAATTCGCTGAACAAAAGACTGTTTTCAGTAAATAAAATGCCAGGTCAGGAGATGGCGTGGGTATAGAAAATTGTGTCAAAGAAACGTAACTACTTAACTTGATTATTAAGCTGTATTGATCTTTGCTTCTTAATTCGATGGATTTCCATTTTTAAGGCAGCTTTCCAAGAGGAGCTGAACTGAAATCCGGCATCACGATTAAGCGTGCTCCTTTAAGAAGAAATCGCCAAAGCCTCCTTAATTCTCCGCTCCCAGTAACTGTTGCATTTTGCCAAGATGTTCCGAAATATTCCCAAAACGCTGATATCTAATCATCTTTTCACCTGGCTGACTGCCCGAGAAGAAAGTGGGCGTATTCGTCGCCAAGAAAGCTTCAAGTCTTATTTGACTTGGGCAGTTTTTATTAATTTATCATATGTGGGAAGAATTTTCTTGACAAATGAATATATATTCAATTCACTGGGAATAGCTTCTGAACTACTATTTATTTAGGATGACTTTTGCTTAGCACCAGCTTAAGAGATAGACAAAATGTTTCTGCAAATATGTTGATCTCATTTAAGCAATATAAAATCCTTTTCTGTGCAGTTAACCACTATCCAGATATTAATGTTGTTCGAAATTTCCAATACTTAAATTTTTGCTCTCAGAGTAGTCGTTATTATTTTTCATTTTTATCCCTTGGTTAGCAAATATAACGCCATTTCAAAACCATCACATAGCGAAGAATTGTCAAATGATTTCACTTGAGCTAAATCCTACGGTACAAGTTGCTAGGGGTAAAACTGTAATTTTATAGTTGCTACCATGATATGTATCCACCTCAGTGTGTAGTAGTTCTATTGTTATTCTTTCTCTAGCAGCCTTCCAATAAACATCAGTTATATATATGATATGTTTCACACGTTATTAACTAAGCCACAAAATGAACAATACCTGCAACTATAGATAGCACTTTCACACTTAAGTACCTGACTTGCTGGCTGTCTAATTTACAACCACATTTAGACGTACCTAAAATTTATTTTATATGTGTTTCTGTATGAAAGTATATGTTTTAGAAAATAAAACTGACGAACATTTCGGTACACACGAATCATAAATCCTATCTCAGTGCGAGTGACCTCGACATTCGTTATTACGGGTTGTGCTCTCTGAGCTTCACACCTCCCAGCAACCCGAACTGTGCCACGCGTACCTGGACCTATTAGCCAACCAGAAAGTGTATTACTCTTATTAGTTAAAAATATGTTTCTATAAATGAATTAAACAATGATGTTATACTACTCGTTACTTTGTCCAAGTTGCCAATACAAATATCCGCAGGTAACACCGAAAACCCTAAATATTGCACTTTTGCCATATCTCTGGCAAGAAGAAACACAGTATACCAAGACCTAGAATATCAAAACTTATTGGAAGAAAAAAAGAAAACGGGAAACCTAACAAAGAAGGGGCGGGGCACTCGACGGAACAGCATATTGAGGCGGTCCGGCCCGTAGCGACCCACGTCGAGCTCTCCCTTGTGCTCAACGCCTCACAATTAAGGATCGGTGGCGTGAGGAATTTAAGGAGTAGGAGTTGTAATCGGTTCGCGGTGACATGTAGCTCCCGCAAGAGAACTCTCATCTGTAATTCAGGAGTGGTTGCGTCCTGACTGGTTGTGGGTTAATGATGACACCTCGGATCTGGTAGACAGACGTTTATTGTAGTCCTTAGGCTCCTACGCTCGTCACCGTAAAGTCGTCGTCGGTGTGGTTGTTGAGTTAAGCGTCACTGTCAATATTGTGATGTGAAGCACGGAGGCAGTAGCACTGCGTAGTCGAATTGGATATGTTTATCGTCCTCCCTATACATCACTCGTTGTGCTAACTCTCACTGGAGAGATTGTTAAATATTGCACTTTGTCTCTGTGCATGGCGCGGAAGTATACTTCTTAGACGGCGCCGAATACGCGTACGTCTCACGTAGAACTCAGGACCGAAGTGTCTTACTAGCAAAACCTAATTTCCGCTATCACTTTGAATTACCCCCACTCTATTTATTTCTCGGAGTTTGCGAAATCAAATGAACAAATATCAACTTTCTATTGGCTCTTAACTATCCCCACTTGAGATCAGTGTTCAGAATTTCCAGTTTTGGACCTAACATCAGAGACACTTTCTCTAACGGTCCGTTGCAAAAATTTATGCGAAGACAGGTGCTCTGCGTGACGGTCAAAATCTTATAGCCTGTTGTCAGAAGCACGCATGGGATTTTAACAATGGGTTGGTTTCCGACTGGAAGGCGCCAAATTTTCCTTGAGGGCAAAACAGACAATAGTGTCGGGCTGTTGTTTACGGGAATTGCAAAGGGAGTCTACTGACCTTCGGAGAGTGGCCTTGTCATTGTGGCGGTCTCCGGAGTATATGCTAGCATTATGGCATATGTCCATTCTGGTATACGTAATTTATTTATATTTATAGATCTATCATTTATTTATACTTATTCGTCTGTGTCAATGTCTTTCTGATATCAGGTTACATGTCGTCTCAGTGTTCTTAGGTGACAGAGGCTGCATCAGTATGTTGCTCCAAGCGGTCACCCATGCAAGTACGGAGCACGCCAAACAGTGCTTAACTTTATCATGGGACGAAGTAATAATGTTTTAACATCGTATGGTCGTTGGCGAATGAAGTAGTGCTGTAAATGGTCTGTACGTGTGAATCCGTAAGGCACTGCCGCTATCTGCCATTTTGAAAGAGACAAAAAGCAAAATCACCTTCTGTTTCACTCAACACTGGGCTTCAATTATACGCGTGGCTCTTCTTAGACCACCACAGCTTATTCGGAACAGTAATGGCTCGAGTTACATTGTCGGAACTAACTCCAACACTTTCTCTTCCCAGCTGTTGCCATTTCAAGGGAGTAATTTCGGGTTCATTTCGAAGAAGTATATCCGACCTTGGGTAGAAATAGTTCTACCGGATGTACTTCCATGGTTTTACTCCGCTGTGTTAAGCTAAGGATATACTCGTATAACGTCATTTAACACTGTGTTAACAAATATTTTACGAGTATCTGCATCGCATAGATAAGATTTTGTGATTTCATGGCTGTCAGTTCTATAGCAGTAGAGTTAGACTATATTTCTTTTGTTGTTGCTAATAAATGGGGAGTAATCTTATATTGTTGTATATACAGATGTATAAAATTGTAATTTATACTCTACGGGTTTATATTAAATTCATAGATACGCTGTCATTTTATTTATTAAAACCAATGAATATAACTAATCAACATACTGCAACATACTACGTATTTAAGAAAGAAGCTTACAGGTTCAGTATAATAATGTTTTATTGCGTGTGACAGGCGTGGGTTATGTAGGAATAGACAAAAGATATTTAAAATTAAATTTGGTTTCAGAATCTCTAAGACATCAGTATGGGAAATGAAGATAAGTATGCCCATAATCTTGTAGTTGATTTATATGTTTTAAAGTAAAACAATTTGAGAATGTAACAAAAGACCTTAAAAGTACTCGTATACTCCGATTTTCCTTTAGGTATTTACTTATCAGAGCTGTGTAAAGACACTTGCTCAAGGAAATTATCAAGCTCTGTGAAACACACAGGGCAACACATAAAAAATAATGCAAATTACCAAAACTTATCGTTTTAGTTATATCTACATAAACAGAATTAACCGTATTTCGCAAAAAATAAAAAACGAAGTGGATAAGGCGAATTCGTAATGCAAAGTACCAGCATATGCAACGGAAAAGGCGTTGACAAATTTGGAAAACCATTTTTTCGCTGATTTTGACTCAGGTTATTGGATGATAATGTGGTTATCATCCATGTTAATAAAAATTACATCATAATAAAAACATAGCAATTCATAAGTAAAGTAGGAGTTAGAATTGTTCATCATGATTCGTTTAAAGGCTTCCACACACCATTCACAATGCAATTTAACAAGACAATAAGTACCTAATATTCTGAATAGAAATAATGCATATGTTGTCCTGCTAATGGCAGGGAATCCACAATATATTTTACGGTTATAAGACGCAGAGAACTTTATGGAACTGAGATGCAATATTTGCTTTACAGACATACATTACTTAGTTATGTCACCGCTGCACGTCGGAAGTAAAATTGCATGAAAATATAAATAAATAATTGGGCAACTTTCATAGAAGCATAATCGTATGTAAAGGACTTTTTCAACCATTCCAAACTTCTGCGTATTTTTGGAGTTCTGTCCATAAGGTTCAACAAGAACAATAATTATAATTGTATTGCTCAGTACGACTTCCATAAATGACAAAACATTTATACATCAGTTTGTGGTCGCAATATTCTATTTATTTTAACATTTTTCACATATTAGTAAGGCATAACCTATAGATGTACTTTTACTTTTCATAAAGCAACTTAGTAATTTTGACAGGCTCTTTTAAATCTTATTTACTCAATTAATGTACACCATTTTTTCTTTTGTAATCTGTCAATATGCAATACAATATGACTTACTGTATGTTCCAACATCGATTTAATTGGTTTGGTAAATTGATTATGACACAGTTGGATTGTGGAAGTGAAAGTAGCTCCGACGGAGCTTCATGTAAATGCTTCGCAAATACTTCGGTGAAGTGGAATTAAAATTTTTGTTATAGTATCCCCGACGTGTTTGATAAACATTTCTTATAACTTTTCGGCAGCAGGAAGCATAATTATTCGGAACTAACTCCAAAGGGGTTGGGAAAATGTGTTGGAACCACTCTCAGGGAGTAATACTAAAGTTATTTCGGGTGGAACTCAGACGGAGTTACAAGTAAATCTTTTGGAAGTACTCCGGTGGAGCAGAAAGTAAATATCCAGTTCCGAGGGGAATGGTTACTTCAAAGTACTACAGGAGGAAACATTCTTTCGAAGCGATTTTGACTTCGACTGCCTACTAATGCTGAAATTCCCGACTAACGAGAAACAGACGGACGAATATTTTTATAAACAATCTGTTTAAAAAGTCTCTTTTGTTAGAGAAGGCCACATAATACATCATATTTTGACTCTCTATAGGGAAATAATACTCTAAAAGTTCCTAAGGAGATTTCAACTTTAATTATACTTTTAAACTCCGTGAACCAGGAAATAAAATAAAAGAAAGATCTCTCTCCCCTTTCCTCCCTCCCTCCCTCCCTCCCTCCCTCTCTCTGTGTGGTGTGTGGTGTGTCACAGAGAGAGAGAGAGAGAGAGAGAGAGAGAGAGAGAGAGAGAGAGAGAGAGAGAGAGAGAGAGAGAGAGAGCGGAGCGAGAAAGAAAGAGCATATGTGAGCTCGAGCTCAGAAGCGTGCCTTGAACAGCCTAACTCAAAAACGAAAAATCGGATAAATATCATAACTGCTTCCTGCACCTCCAACGATGCGCCAGGAAGGTTTTAATTAATCCCCTGCCCAGGGCTAGAGATTACATAGAACACCTTTGGAAAATTTGGAATTTTTAGAAATGGATTTAAAATATTGATCCAAATAGCATGTTTTTAAGAAATGTTAATGACAAACGAAATGTAAATCTTAAATGCTCTCACAATGCATTCGTGAGGCCCAAGTTCACTTTCCCTGGCCGACCTACTTTACACATGGCTCTTTGTTTCCGAGTGTTTTCCGGGGTCGCCAGGTGAATGCAGGGTAGGTTAATTACATACCCCAAAATTTCTGCTCCTCCATTTCACTTATTTCTCATCTGGTGGTTTCTTTCAGGGTAGAGGTATTGGCGGATGTCTGGGTGTTGCATGGCAGGATAAAAAGCTCTGTGTGAACCACTTTCTCCTCCGGAAGGTTTGTTGCCGGTCTCCGAACGGACTGCTGGGATCACTTCCGTACGGCAGTAGCAGGGAATGTCCGTTGTCCTGGCCTACCGAGGAAGGTGTTCATCTAAGAAGCATGTAAGAACCCTGCTCTCTGCAAGACGCGGGTCCCTGAGATGGCCGCCATTTCTCTCCTCTCGCCTCATCCTTCCGAGTATGCCTCACTTGGAGGTATGAAATTGATCATGACTTGCCGAACCCCTGCCATAGTCATCCTAATTCTAACCATAGGCCTATAAAATGAACCTTCAATGTCGTAAATGATGCATAACTTGTATAGTTACTTTTCCAAGTATGCAGATGCATAGCCTGTACATTTTCAGATTTTTAGGAAGCGAAAGACGAACAACAACTAGGCCTCACTTAACACTAGGCCGCTTAACCATTACATCTTCTTCTAAATCTAAGCTTAACGTGAAATACACACAAGAACAAAAATTTAAAACAATAATTTGTCAACAAATTAGTAGAGCAAGTCATAGTATGAATGTAACATATTTTTATATTCATTAACACGTACAATTAGTAAGAAAAGTATTAGATTCCACAAAAACATTTGATACCGAATTTTCACCGGCAAAGTGTTCCGAGACTACCTGAATCCCTCCCAAAAAGCAGAGTGTGTACGTCGCGCGACGACTTTAAACAGCACAACTCAGAAACGAAAAAATGTTTAAATGCGAAACTTGGTATATAAGTAGAGCATTTTCCAAAGACACAATGCAAACATTTTAAAGAAACTTCTCCCACATCAGTCCATTATTCTTCTAAAATACAGATTTTAGAAAAAGAATCTTTCTAGCAGTTTTGATTAACATATCACATAATTAAGATATTTTATTCACAAGTGAACTGTATATCCTTAATTTTCTGGGATTTCCTCAGATGTTCTCTTTATTCTGGGTGACTTCTGCATCACTGTTAAGCAATAAGTGATAAAGTCTTATTAAGTACATCGAAAATACAATTCTCTCGTTACTAGACACCATTTATATGAAATACATTTTTTCTTCTGCAGTGAACCATTTCTGAGACATTGCTTATTATCTGTTTGAATCTTTCAGTACTTTTACTTTTCACTAATAGAAAGTCGTTATCCTTGTTTAATGTTATATCCATGCAAGGAGAAGAGAATTTTAAAACCATTACATAGCCACAAGATCTTTTTAGTCTTAAGAGCGGTTTCTTCTGTGACCCGCATTCGGAAGGCCCGGGTTCCATTTCCCCGTAACCGAGCTACTTGACCCATGGCATTTTGCCTGGAGGGGGGTTTCCAAGGTCGCTAGGCGAATGTTTGGTAGGTTGATTACATCCCCTAATTTCCTGTCTAACAATTTCATCTCCATTATCATTTGATATAATCTCTCATCTGGTGGTTTGTTTCGGCATACAAGTGTCGGTGGTAGTCTCGGCGCTGCATGGCAGGATGATATGCTCTGAGTGAATACTTTCTCTTCCAACGGGATGGACTCCGGTCTCCGAGCCGGCCTAGTGAGCCGATTCAGAAACGTAGCTGGCGGGATGCCCGTTGTGAAAACCTGTCTGCAGTCTTCCTTGCTCTGAGTGGGGCGGCCTCCGAAACGGCCTCGTGAGTGTTTCGGGGTCGCAGTAGGTAGGCTGACAATTGTCCTTGACTGCAAGGAGTTTCTATCTCGCAAAGTGTAGGGATCCCGCGCTCTAAACTGAAGTGACTCCTTGGGGTCAGCCGCCCTATGCCCCCTCTCACCTCATCCTGCCTCCCGGGGGTGCCCCATTTGGGGTAGAGGTAAAAAAGACCAGTCTCCTCGAGGTGCCGAATCCCTTCCATGCAATGCAATCTAATTCAATCGAATCCCTTTGGTCTTAGTATATTTTGCTATTTCCGCGATACCTACAAGGAATAGTAATGGAACAGGTTCGAAAATCACTTAGCTCGAAGTAGAAAGTAGAAGCAACAGTTTTAAGAATGGTATGGACAAGAGTAGAGAAAAAAATGTGAATGTACATATTTATTCCCTACTGCACAGTGTGACTGCTTTCTACTCTAAAAGTCTATTCTGGGAATGACCTAAAATACAGGTTTTGAGGTGTGCGAAACCCACCTAAAATGCATTTACAAAACAAATTAGTGTTTGCCCGCGTGCGTGTGAGCGTGTTTGAGGGTATATATCAAGCTGGAAGATCTTAACAGAATTCTACCAGCTCAATCTCCCGTTCACATCACAAATGTATTCTTGCTTTATGTATTCTTAGAAACTGTTCCACCAATTTGCATTAAAATTTGTATCTCATTTTTGAGCTGTCTCAAATAAAATTTTACTTTAAGCTTTCTAGGGATAGCTTTTTCCCCATTTCACAGCAATTTTGTTTCACTGTTAAGCGGTAAGAAAGATGCAGAGATTAGCTGCTATGGTAGAATTATATATTAAAATTGTGCATTTGATTCCAAATTAATACATAACTGCGCTAATTTCCAACTCAGGGATACATTTATCGCAATGGACATCGGAAAAATATAATTTACACATTTTAAGTGCTAGGTAATTATCATTCTTTTCTGGAGGTTATACATAGAATATTTCAGGTCTATTAAAACAGCAACGGCTTGGTTTAGATATTCGACTTTCATTTATGCATCTGTGAGTTATTTGCAGGTGCAAAAATGGATACATAAAATGTTTCCGCCATTTATGTATTTATAGCCAACAGTGGTTTAAAGGAGATATTTCAGTATTGAAAGTATGAAACATGATTTGCACAAGGCAATATCAGCAGGTCAATGCAATGGTCGAAATAATAGTTCTTCCCATTAGACAATCTCGACTAACGCAGCTATTTCCACCAAAAAGAATGTGTGTGACTTAAAAAGAACTTACTGGCTTTGGCTATAAAGCCACAAATGCCAATAATAGCTCAAAATAAGCACCGTTTGATTTATATTGTCTCTTAAACATCGGATTGTAGAAAACTTACATCTTGAGATTCAGCAATGGGATCTTGTTTACATGTGGGTCATAGAACACGGACAGCAACAATGTCATATATTGTAGTAGTTTCATGTGGAACCCGCATTTAATGGTTTGCGCACTCGCTTAATAACGTAACAGTTTGTAGATGCCGAGTCAATTGCTAATCGCGATTTAATTATCAATGCATAGATGCTGGGCCTGCCTTAGTAATTGTATTTAGAGAATAGTTAAAATGAAGGGACATTAAATATGAACGTGGTTTTGCAACACTATAAATCGGTGTATAAAGCATATGCTTACATTCGCTAAGCTTACTTGTTTCGCGTTCCTTCCTGATGTTCCAGCCAGTGTTTTAAAATCAGTTCAATAAAGGCGTTCAGAATAAATGTAAGCAAACCTGTGATACCGAAGTAAAGAATCATGATGGATGTCAAAGGAATGTTGGTTCTTTGTTACGACAAGGGTAAGGCCAGTTGAGTTGTGGGGAAAGTGTTATAACAAAAGCAATGTAAGAAACAGCGTCCTTAGCAGATTTCTAAAGGGGCTCACTTGACTTATATGAATAGGAAATTCTTTGAGTCATTTAGAATGGCATAACAAAACAGCCACAAAGGGATTTTGGTTGAATGAAGAAGGAGTTTCCTGAGAGTGAAAGTTACATATACACACGCGCAGCTGTGGTCATTGAGCACTCCGGTGTGGAGCCGATGTGGCCAGTTCGTGGCTAGGAAGCCATCAGGACAGTCTTCGGCGGGAAGCCGATCAAAAGAGTCTTCGGCGTCAGGTCGATGAGAACAGTCTGAGGCGTGAGGGCGATTAAGGCAGGCCTCTGGTTTTGTCTGGAATATTTGTCGGTTTGTATATATATGAGGAACGAATAAATTTATTGAGTAATAAACATTCTGCAGTCAGTAACTCTAAACAGAGATTGGTAACCCTTGGTCGGCAACTTTCATTTCGATGTTTTAAAAGAAGAAGCAGTAAATAAATAAGTTGGAAACGGGCATTCCAGTGTTATTAAAACCTCCTTCTCACACATCCACGCATACCCTGAGAGAAACCTCATTGCTCGCCGACTTATTTGCTCGTCATTAACTTATTGCTTCAAATTGGCGTCCTCAACGTGGAATTGTGTTCACCCAGAAACAATTTAGTTACACCTGCTGACACAGATATAGATGCATCCGTTAATGTAATCAGTTTTTAATTTATTGAAAATGTTTGTAAGTTATATGATAAAATTAGAATTAAAACAAGGTACTATAAAAAGTTTTTACTCAAATGACAAAATAAGTAATTTGGTATGATTGAAGGGGATAAGTAGAAGGAAAAAGAGTGAAATATAATAAAAGGTCTATCCTCTGAAAATCTAAAAGATTTAAACAGATTAAGTTTTGCTGTTAATGAATGCCATCATGTAGACTAGAAATACTAGTAGTCTGTGTATAAAAGTTAAGTGACATTTGCTTTAAGATTAATTTTAAAATAAACAGACCTCTTCGCTTACAGGAAATTTTCCCCAGATTTCATGTAAGTTTTATTTTCATTTTCAACAATGAAGTTTACAAGTCTAATTTAAACTGCTATTATAACTTTAAAAGTTTTAGTTCCATATCACAGAAAACTGTTGCATATATATTTACACTATTTTAAATTTTAATAGAAATGAAATCCTCAGAATTTATGTTTTCTTACATTTATTCTATATACAACCATTTGAAGAAACACTATACAAATGAGTACAGTTAATTTCCTATTTTGTATATTTATATCACTTAATCTGTGCATTCTGCATTCAAATTCAGTTATTCTTGCGGTTTGGAGAAAAAAAGAATGGCTTGGCTATATTTAAGCCCCGCCGAGAACACTAATAACCAGAGCCCGGATTTCCAAGCGAAATGTTTATAAACACTTGTTTGCTTAAATATAGGGTTTGTTTACTTATTTAACGATTTTTAATTAAAATATGATTTAATTTATCCGAATCATGTAAAGTTTAAAGTATATTTTCACTTCTAGCTATCATTTTATCATTCAGAAGTTTACAAGGTCGTGTTGAAACAGTTAGGAGCCGATATAAAAAGTGGATTTTCTTATTTCTAGAGTAAAGAAAGTGTTTACACTGACATCGATTAGAGTTCAAAAATTTCATGAAGTACTTACATATTTGTCTTCACCTCCTCAACTTGCTTCAACTTGATGGGGTTCTTGGTTAAAGGCATATATCATACTATGCAGAATATTTTAATGACGTAAACGAGTGTTGTATTCCTTAGATGCCGAAGATGCAAGCAGCATTGTCACGGCACAGGAATGTTTTGCTAATATTGGCCTTCAGGATCCATAATCGTTTCTCCAAAATACCTGCATACACAGTTGGAAGCTCTAAATAATACCTTGGGACATTCAGTATCCTTGATAGATGAAATTTCAGTAACATTGTCTTCAAGGTATTGTTATAGCTGTCTTTTAAAACCTCAATATGGTATTATGAAAAACCTTCCTTAGAAAACCTTCGTTATACTGTGTAATACTTCTAAAAAGCTTTCTGGTACAGAAACGCTTATCGATTGGAAATTCACTCAAGAAGAGCTGTGGTGCTTATCACATGTTTCAGTATCGTCATTCGACGTTCAGAGATTCTTTTCAGTGTATAAACATTTTTCACCGACAAACACAGGAGCTTCAAACAAGAAAATCAAGATAACCTCCATCGTGTAATGTAACAAGCGTTACATGTCGTGTATGGAAGGTAAGAATTCTACGAAACGGTATGTTTATGATTAGATTTTAAATTTCTACTTACTTATTTTAGGTGCTTATTTGTTGTATATTCCTACCCATATGCTTGCTTATTTCACCATTTGATTGTGCTTATAAATCCGGGATGTACTGGTAACCTTTGACTGGAGCCACTTCACATCTTGGAAAAACATTTTTAGAACAGTAATTACGAATTTTGCAAACATGAAGGTTACATGAGCTTAAAACAAACATACAGTTGACAGGAAATAACCTCTGAGCTGAACCTTTTACATACATAAAACGTGCTCTTTACAATAATGCTATGCCACCCATAATTCTAAGCTTGTCATAAATATTAACTGCTTAGTGTTCTGAGTAATCTATTTCAACATTTCACTAATCCACAATAATTTCAATAATTTTTCATATATTTATTCTTAGGGACGTAACAGGCCAAAGCATAATTACAATGTGCATCATAAATGTGAGATACATACAGCTGTAACATAGCTAGACATTGGACGCATGCAAGGAAAATATAAATGAATCACGAATAATCTAAAAAGAGTAAAATAAGGAATATAAACCACTATGAAAATAAAAAGAAGAAAAATGAAAGTGGCCTCAGTAAATAAATTAAATTGCTAAATAATTTTAGACTGACCTTAAGTCGTTTAAAACTCGTGTTCTAAAGGGGCATTTTAATGGTTTAAAGAGTTCTATGTTCACTTTGTTTGTCTAACATTTTTATAAGGGGTTTCTCTCTACGAGGTCATTACCTTTGATAGTGTTACACAATATTGTATTTCCTTCAACTGAAATGTTTACTACATGCTTACTTGACCATGTATTCTGTACAATTGTAACCTCATAAAATAGGCAGCTAACCTTTGGTTGTGCTGTAAACAGGAACATCTAATGAAGGATACTCCCTATTTCGTTTTCCTTACGGATATTTGACATAAAGAAATCTAACTAAGCACTGGCTGAAGAGCGTTTAGTGCCCATAAATTAAGGAACTATATGTTGTTTAATAAGTATGGGTATATTGTGCCATATGGTGTTACGATAGAAATAATTATAATACTTGGGTTTATTGCAGTGATGAGTTAAACTAATAAAGATAATTTATTTTCAACTCTGAATTAGTGGAATAACAGCAGAACAGAGACCAGCAAAAGAATTACTCAGACAACCCAAGATATTTTGTAAAATATACAAATGTGAAATTAGTCGATGCTGTTTTCCATTAATATTTCAATGTTCAAACCGAGAGGCCTCCACTAATAGGAGCACAGCACCACACATGTCAAAGGACGCCCCTTGACCTATTAAGAAGGGAAGAAGTGGACTCTCGAAGCGAAGCGATTCCAAAAGTGGCATCAATCCTTACTACGGCTAGCCATTAGCCATTTGAGTTTTCCGAGAGCAGACGAAATACTTTAAGAAAGAAATGAGAAAACCTTTCCAAACAGCGTGCCCTCTCTTTGGTATGGAGGTAGCGTGTCTGCCTCATATGCAAGAGATCCCGTTTTCGAATATCAGTCAGAGTGAGTTGTCGGGATAAGATGCTTTCCGGGATTTTTCCTTATTCTCAAAGGTGAATGAAGGGTAACTGTAAAGTCATCTGACCATTTCACTTATTTTATACATCGTATGATAAGACTTTTATTGGAGGACCTTAATTAAAAGGAAAGATTCATAGCGCAAATTCTATCCTCCTTCAATAGCTAAACAACCCCTTTGCCTTCTCCCAAAATTCTCAAAGAGATTGAAGAAAATGTTGGACAGGAAATTTGGCTATAAAGGGAACCGTTCTACCATTCGCCTAAGGACCAGGAGAAGCAGTGGGGTAGCCTATGGTCCTAGAAGGCCCTAAGGAGATCTAAAGGACATCCCTAATGTCCTCTCAAGTTACCAGGGAGACATTTCGCATTGTCACATATAGGAAAACAGGTATAGTCTATAGACCTTAGTTTTGATTTCAAAAAGGGCTTGAAAAGTTGCCCATATTGTGCACAAAATGTATAGGTAAGCGATAACAGTGTGCACTAGCTATAGAATAATAAATGTTACTTTACTGATTTTATATTTATGAACTGCATTTGTAAACCATTGGCGAGAATATTGCTACTGCGTCTTTCCATTTTTCTCCTGGTGAATAAAACGTGAAATATTTCCAGGCTTTCTTCATGAAAAATTGTGCCTTTGTATACTCAGCCGAGGAAAGTAACTTCGAACAGAGAACGTGACTTAGCTGTAAAGTACATTATAAGTGTATCAGTTTAAATATACGACTCTAGTCCTAATATGTTATAAAAGAAAATGAATTAGTGTGTAAAGTACACGCGACGTTCTTTTATCGATAACAATTTTGCAGCACATATAAAAGCGGATTCCAAAAAGTTTCTTTCTAGCCAGTAAGCCTCAACAAGAAAATACTTCAAATACGTATTAATGTCGATTATTGCACATTCCTAAGCCATGATCTAATAAAAATTTACTCCTTAATGCTTACAACCAAAATGACTAATATTTTGGTTTTGCCTATTGCTATAACATTTCTGATGCAATCAACTACCACCATCGTTATTAATCATAATTAATACAAACAGACACGTCGAAACTATTTCTTCTATACACGCCGCGATATTCACGAGATATTTTTACTCAAAATTATGTAAGAATTAAGCTTAGTTGCCTAGTTGCACATATTACTCCAACACAAACTTCAAATGCCAGGAGAAATGTACTCTACTATGAAAAATAGGTTTGCCAGAACATAAGCCTTACTTATATTATATTTTATAGAATATTTGCAAAAAGGTCTGACACTATGAAAATATATTACCGACAACTATTCTCAAGAGTTTCTTTTTATCTCTACATTATGGTATTCAGGTAATAAAATGCGATCAAAATGAAGACTATTTTACTTAGTCTTACTTTATTTGATTTATTTTAGGTCGGTTTACAACAAATAAGATTATCAGTGACCACAGTAGAATTAATACATTTTTGAGACAATAACGAAATATAAAACAAACAGTACAAAGAGGATACAAAATACACAAAACAACTAAATTCGTACATTATAGTGAACACTATTGATGGAAGTAGAAATACAGATACAGTATAACAATAAACAGGGTTGAACTTAATGACAGTAAAATACAAATTGTATGTATTAAAAAGAAACTTGTAATAACATCTGACTAACCAAGATATAGCTGAATAAAGTTTATATAATATATTACAGTTATTATTAATTTTATAATTCTTCTACTCTATTCAACTGAATTAAAATGGAATATAAGTCGCTATTGAGGTTCAAGTCACTTCTGGCTTTCAGCAAGGATGGGCACTCAAGGGTGAGGTGGGATGTTGATATCCCATGAGTTCCACATTTCGGACATGGATCTTCAGCTGAATTCTTCAATAAATAACTATGACTTAGGATGAAGTGACCAATACGTAATCTGTTGAGTAGAATTTGTTCTGTTCTCCGGAAGTGAATCTTCAATATAACTGGTTCTGGGACAGAGTTGCAAGTTGTAACTTGGTCTTTATAAGAAATTTAAAATAAAAATATGATAATTTATATCTCAAACATGCGGTACTTTGATAAAAAATTAAAAAAAAATTAAATTAATACCTTCTGTCACTTAATAAGATTCAAACTGAACCAATTAACAAACGAATTAGACTGTTAATCCAAATAAACCTTAGTACAGTTCTTTTGTAATACAAGAAGGAGGTATCATATATATATATATATATATATATATATATATATATATATATATAATTTAAACCAACAATGAAATATAAAGGTAGAATTCTAGAGTATTTATTCAAATGACCCGAATAATGTTTCCATTATTCAAAATTGAGGCGGTTTCGGTTTCTGGTAAGAAGGGGCTATTCCTGTTCACTTGGATTTCAATCCTTGTATGACTCGTAGCACACCATTAGCAATTCCTAATAAAATGTGTCATCTGTGTTTGCTTAGAGCCCATTGGTATTACCACTGGATTTCTTTGAGTGTGTGTATGATAAGCGCCAAAGAAGAAGTGTATCCTTAAAGCGTGTACCTCAGAACTGAATACCTATAGATTTTAAGTGGCTTTTATCAAAATTATTGTCGGCAATTAAAAATGTATGTATAATGAGGCAGAGTCACATGATACACATTAAGAGAGAACCCGATGACTTCAAGTTAATTGGGCCCTACAGTACGTGCAATGGACCGCAGAATAGGAGGCCGGGGTCATGGACATGTTGAACTAATGTGTTTCAGATTAACTAAGTGACACAATTGTCGTTTACTTTTGTCTTGCAGTGGACGAGTACAGTAGCTTATGTCACGGATAAAAGAGGGGATAGAGTCTTTACTTGCGTTCCTCTCAGTTACTGCCTGGACTACGGTCGGTGAGAAATCAACTTGTGATTGACACTTGTGTGGTGCGTGTCAGCTGGGTAAGAGGTCGTCAGATAGCTGACCAGTTGAGCAACGAGAAACAACTACCACCAGATGTATGACGTCATGGGTGCCACAACAGCTGCGGGTTCACTTAAAATTTGCATACGTTTCCACATGCATTGTGCCGAACAGGTTTGCCTACACTACTTTTGGTAATGTTATACATAGTGATTTTGTAAGTATTTGAGCATTTTAAGTATTGTATTATTTTCAGAACTTTGCTGTTGTTTACATCCAGTGGCCATTCCCTTGCCGCCGCAGATGGAAAACGAGTAAATATGGTAATAGGCAACTGAGATGGTGCGCAGCAACAACTACGCCAATTACAAGTAATTTGTCACTAACCGTATTTAAGAGTGATTAACAAATCCTTAAGTGTCTTAAGAGGTAAACTGCACTTTCGGGTTTTGAGGTCTACTTTTTCAACTAAACCACTGCCTAAGAAACGACACTGAATTTCTGTACTATTAACAAAAAGATTTCGAAGAAACTATAGCCATTATATTCATCATTGCAGTGAACTAGAGATGCTTCGAATAATTAATGCTCTCTGAGGTTGTTTATTAGCTGAGCAGGTCACACATTACAGGTGCATTTTTTTTTTAATTTTACGTCCTCCAACGTTAAGTCATATGGGACGGTGAATGAAATGGGTGAAATGATGCTCAAATGTGTCCATGGTCCATGGAGCTTAGAGCTACCCGAATTTCGCTTTTTAAGGATAAGGGAAAACCCCGGAAAGAAACCTTATCCAGGAAACTCACCATGACCGAGATTCAAACTTGGGACCTCTTGAACGTGAGGCACAGACGCTACTATCTATGCTACCGAGGCGGGCATTACAGTTGCAGCTAATGTACTACCGTAGACAAAGTGAAAGGCAGCGGAAATAATTCTGCGTAATATTGCCGATGCCCGTTTACACTAAATGCTTTGAATACCCTATATTTGAATTAATTGAGTCCACAAGTTAATGATAAAGTTTAATTAACGGTGGTACGTTAGTTTTGTTAGAGGCGATCAATTGTTTTCTTAGGGGTGGTGTAATAAACCAAATGTAGGCTGACTTCAGTCTCAGCCGAAGGGTAGAAATTTAGTGTTTGGTTTTAAATATCCCCTATCCACTACAGATTTTCTCAATATGTAAGTAGGGTTACACATTTTCTAGTCTGAATGTCACAAGCGTGGAACCACCACTTCGGCTATAATTTTCTTGGAAGGATAATTTATTATTCCCTTCTCTATTTTCTGCTACTGCAAGGGAGATTCGGCACTGCAACTAGTCTGGATCTGTTGTACTTATGCCCCCAAGTGCCCCATCCTTGGGAGAAAGGATGAGGCTAGAGGAGACAGAGGGCGATTGTCCCAAGGAGCCATGACTGTGCAGGGGGCAGAATACCATTATTTTACTTAGATGGAAACCTCCCTCGGTAGGCCAGGACAACGGACAACCCCCCCTGCTACTGTTCGGAAATGGTCCCGGCAGTCGTTTCGGAGACTGGCAACCGACCAACCAGAGGAGGAAGTGACTCACTCAAATATATTATCCTGCCATACACCGCCGGGACTCACACTGACACTTCTACCCTTAAAGAAACCACCAGATAAAAATGATATTAGATTATGTTTAGAGACGAAATGGAGGTACAGAAAAATAATTAACTACCCAGCATTCGCCTGGTGACCCTCGAAAACCTTCGATAAGGCCCATGGGTAAGATAGATTGGCCATGGGAATCGAAACCGGGGCTCGCGAATGTGGGCCACAGAGGAAACCACCAGAGCCATCCCGTTCGGTTATTGCTTAGTATTACAGTGACGGTCTACAGACGATTGAGTCAATATTATTTATGAAAGAGTCAAAGCAATATATAGAGGTTTCTTACACTACTGTGATTTGTTTTGTATCTAGTGCGTGTATTAGTACAGCTTTGAAATTACTCCTGGTTTTGCTAATCCCAATATCTTGTGGGGCTAGAATAAATCCGATATGGAGGATTGCCCTTGACTGCAGTTTTAATTGAATTTGCCTCAGCTGAATGTCAGTCCACCCGCTATATATAGCAATATCGGTATTTTTGGCCTTTTAAAAGCTTTGAAGCTAGTACGTGATACACGCATCATTAAGCTTCGGTCCGAGATTAATAATTGCAATTAAGTACCTCCAATATACACGAGTAAGATATTGGATTACACTTGGGAAACCAGAATCTGAAATTATTATAGCTTGCCTCCTTAATAAACTGTAGGTACATTTAAAGCTTTTATTTTGTATTAATTGTCCTTCCTTTCAAGCAGCATCCCTAATTACCTTTAAATATGAGCTATATTTGGTCCAGAGGCGGATTCAGTTGTAGTTACATCATATCATAATATTTGAGGTTAGGCAGACTTCTTACACGTTTTATCACACAGATTTTGCAGTTTCACCTGCCTTGCCTTTACCTTAATATATTAACAATATTTTAGTTAATAGCATAGAGTTTAGAGGTTGTGAAACATTTCACAAACATATTATGTCAAGTAGTTCATAACGCGTACAGTTAGAATATTAAATAATTCAGCTAAACAAACTTTTTCATTTAGAGAAGCTCAGATATTAAAAATTATTTTACTAACATATACAGATATGAAGATGAACTCCGTTCAGAGAACTTGTTTGAAAGTTGACAGTAAATTACAGCCTATTTTCATACAACATATAACAAATAGCAGATTGCAGCAACATTTTTATGTTGCAGTTCTGGATTATCTATGCAAGATTAATGACCATTTTCAGGATGCGTCTATACACTACAAGCCCAGAAATATATGTTCAGAAGTAGAGCTTTTTGGGTATTAAGCTATTATTAAACTATCAGCCCCTATTGATCATATGTGAGCATTAAAAAAATTAATTTGCTAGAACCTTTGTCTCAAAGAAGAAGTGAATATTTTGAGGTAGAGTGTCGTCAATACTGTCTGATTGTATTGTTCTTACTTTACAAGAGATAATATTATCACCAGGATTCGCATGAGTGAAAGAGTGGGAGAGAGAGGGGAGGCTCATCTGGGAGAGTGTGTAACAATGTTGAAATACAGAGCCACAGAAATAAACGTTGTCAGTAGACGTACTATTTGGTGACATTGGATGGGGGACTGACATTTTGTTATATAATGTTGACAGTAAAGATAAGGGAATGAATACTGAGTTTATTGTTAAAAAATAATTGACAAGTAATCTTGCTTTATTTCCGCGAGGCACATTCATTTTATATATTCCGCCGATTCCATTGACTTAGTTTACAAAGCGGAATTTAATAAGGGCATTCACATTGAGAGGCACATTTTGTTCAGCAAAGAGTATTTATTAAAGTTGTAATTGTTTTTAAATACATAAATATAAGACCTAGGTAAATGTAGTTATTTTTAACATTATGATTTCTAAATTCAGTCCTAATGAAGCGTTGGTTATCTACATTATTAGGAATTAACAGGGCCGTTACCATAACAACTTAATTTGAAAAGGTTTTCATTTGTTCTCAAAATAAAGCTATGTATCAGACCGACTGTTTAGTGTTTACTCAATTACTAAAGCATTTGTAGCTTTTTGAACCCTCCCACCATCAATGGAATCGCTAGGAGATGACACCATGACTTCAGTGCAGTTTTCACTTATCAAGACACGAGGAGAGCTCGAGGATAATGGTCAAAAGAGAATGGTCAATGATGTCACTGCTGACGGTAGGATACGAGTCACGTGGACTGTGTAAGCAAGTCACCTCGTGCAATTGTCCGTGGACATCTGCATTGCGACGGACAGTCGGATACACAGGGGTGACTTCTAGATAGGGAAAACGGCGAAGCAAGGTCTACTGTCCCCCATGAATACGCAGAGCATTTGTGTACTGGAAAAAGTTTTCCGTCTAATGGATTTTCAGCAGGAGCAGATCAGAAAGGCAAACTACACATTTGTCTTATTTATTCTTGAATATACTTGTGTGTAATATTAGTACTCTCTATCCATGTAGGTTAAACCTGTAGCAATGTGTTGGAGTTAGATAAGTTTAATAATTTATTATTAGTTTTTACATTTTGTGTTATGATCCATGATATTCATATTCATTTTCAGCTATCCATGAACAGTGGAATATGCCTAAGATTTAGATTGTTTGGAACCTTGTGGCTTTTAAGTCCCAAATGGAAACTCCAAGTCTGAATGGACATTATGGTACATATTTAGGAATATAAAAGGATAAGGCAGCAAATAAGGATAAAGAACTTTTTTCTGTAACGGCAATTTACAACACTGTATTGTATTTATTGCAGCCATAAAATATTTACGGCATATTGTTAATATCATATGTTATAGGGCGCATGTTTTACTTTTCAGGAATAACAAGTCATTCATAGTGGAGTAGGTCTTTCATATCTCTTGTTTGCAGTTCATAATTGAGATAGGAATTCGGCGAAAGCTTTTCCGAGATCACAATCAACATAGGCAAGGAAAACAATGCAAATGAGGTAGCATACTGCAATGCTATTTCGAGAGCTTTGTGTGGTGCAATATCATAGTCAGGATTTGAACCATGGATTTATATAATTACTGTAAACAGGTGAGCTCCGGGGCAACAAGCCGATACAGCAGTAAATATCTTGTGCTGACTCACATTTTCCCTAGTAGACCAATTCCCAAATTCTTCTTGAGATATTGTACCTTAGTGGCAACTTACGATATTGTGGGTTTCATAATTAACCACAATTAAATCAATCAATTGTAACGAACTGCCCATCACCCATGTTATATCTAGGCTAAGGTTGTCACAAGATTGATAAAATTGATAAATCTGTAAACCTACTACATTTGACAGAAATATAATTCCTTGTCACATAATCATATTTATTTTCAACAAATGAATTTGTTTACAATCTATTGAAATTTCCTTAATAGGTTACAATTCTATATATTTTGCATTGCATCTTTATTTACTTCTAGAAAATACACAATTGTAAGTTGTAGTTGCTTTCCTATGATTGTGAGGGTTTTGGTTGCCGATTGTTGTTGCTTGAAGTCTGACCTCAATGTGAAATGATATTGAAAGTTTTAAGTATTTACGTTTTAAGATTTTACTGTTGTTAATGACATTTGTAGCATTGCTGGTAAACTAGTAAATGAAAAAAACAGGTGTTGACATGTGTAGCAATGGGCACAATGTTGTACATAATATTTGTAGAAATTTTGTTGTAAGAAATGGAATATTAATATCCACGTTAGCAACATTATTCTTACCATTTTCCTGTGAAATTCCATATACTGTTGTTAGTGGGCTACAAGTCCCCATGAAACATGTGTTCAAAGGTTTCCACGAAGCAAACAGAAAAATTTATTGCAAGGTTTTGAATTTTACTTTGAAAATTATGATAGAACACAAAATATGATATAATTATACAGGGTGGGAGGTGAATAAGCCAAAATATTTGTATGGGCGTTTCAGAGCGATGTGATGAACCTGTAATGTTCATTTTTTCCACTATTTCTGATAGTGACGCTCAGGGGGAAAATGTTGCGATGTTTTTAGGATTCGCTGTAAGTCGTTTAAATGACGGTAGGCCTCGAGCGTGATGTAAACACAGGTATCGCCGTGTAAACACAAAGCACACAACGCACGGCCGTTCAAAAAACATGGTATCCTTAACATTGTGAATCATTTGTGACATTGCTATTAGCAAGCACGCTAACCGAGATGCACATATATGTTACACCCATTCCTCTGTACTATATTTGTGGTTTGATAGGCTACGTTTCCCTAATGTGTGTTGAACATAAGATATATCTAACGCCTCACTTAAAATCAAAATTAAAGTGTATTAAAACACGTGGCCCTCAATCAAGAATGAGGAAACCGAATTTATCTAACAATGAGTAGTACCAAAGTATCACACGGCTCCCATTGAAAAGCTATCCTTGCTTTAACTCTCAACCATAAACCTAAAAAGCAATGCAGCTTCTGAGAGTCAGGTTTGCCGAGTAGTCTATGGCATCACTCTAAATTGCTGGTTACCAGAAGGGATATTCGAAACACGTACGCAGAAAATACTTTTATTTTCTCCATGGTTATTCTAAATAGGGGGCCTTCAGGTGCAGCATATTAAAGGCTTTGCTTAGAAGTCAGTAATGCCGAGTGGTTTAAGACGCCAGATTTAAGTTCTGTGTCCCACAAGGAAGACCAATTATCATTCTCTTGACATTGCTGCAGCAGGCTTGCCAAATTACCTACAACGACGACGACGAGTTACTGGCAGGCTGTTCCCAGCCCGAAAGTTTTCGTTGCGTGCCCACCCAGGTTTTCCAAACTACCCCTGTTCGTACGTGCAACAAGCGTAACGGTGCAGTACGAATTAGCTCTATTTATGCCGCACCATTACGCCTGTTCCAAGGTGACATTGTCCACCTTACGAGCCTCAGTGCCTAACAACGTCTTTGGGTGTGAATATCGCTCTGAGTGAATATAGTTATGCACTATCTGAACTTTGTGCTTTGACATCTATTTTATTGAAATACATATTACCGAGCAAGTAAATAATAAACTCCTTACTCCTCCACATTGCTTTAATGACCACTTCTAGGTACGCAACTTCTAAATCAACCTAATTAGTTGTAACCGTCTTAATTTGGAAGAATGAACCAATCAATGGTCGTGGCTCCTGAAAAAGCGGGAATAAAATTTTATGCCAGGTACGGGGTTCGAACCCGTGCTCCCACTTGGGAACCAGAACTTAAGTCTGGCGCCTTAGACCTCTCGGCCAACCTGGCTACTGCACATTAGTCACGTTGGTTTGATATTTAATTCGACTTCTGTTGCCCGCGCACTACCGTTTATTTGAAATCACAGTAATATGAGTGCTACTTTGAAACTGTCCCACGCTCTAAAAGCAACCCATATATACAGTTACAAAATCCATGAATAATGCCACAATTAATAATGAAATGGTTGTGTAACTTTTAAGAAAGCAAAGGTAGCCATATGGGGTTTAGGAGGCCATGACTAGCTCCAAAATAACTTCTGATATTTTCTGAAACTCATCCTGAGGATAGCGTGTTTGACAGTTTTCTTTTTCTTTTTTATAGGCGATTCTCCTATTGCCACTACACTCACATTCAGTTTTCTTGCTGTGCCTTTTGTGTTCATACTTACTGCATCACTGGAAGATGAGGGAAAACTGTCACTATCTGTACTTTCACATTCTTCTAGTACTGCACTTTCACTTGTAATTGGTACACATAACTCACTTGTACTTGGTTGCTTTGGGAGTTTAGAAATGTTCTTGCGACAATTGCCACACACTTTCAAATCGCGAGATAGGTTTACGCCTTCCAGTTTGAGTTTAATGAGCTTTGCTGAGATTATTGGCCTTAACTTTTATGTCCTACTCTGTGGTTAACTAGTTTGAATGGATTAAAACAATAACTACTTTGAATCAAATCTGACACGATGAAAATAAATTTCCACACTTCAGAACTTACACGAAATGTCAGTTGACAACATACTGACACCCAATTATCGGAAGGCACGACCAACTGGAGCTGGGGGGGGGGGTGCGACAGGAGGCATTTAGCCTACGCCAACTCATTTATCTGTGTAGCGCTCACGGAGGGGATTGTTAGAAGAGCGGCACGAGCCGTCTACCGTCTCTTTCCCCTCCTACTGACGTATGAAACAATCCGGATGATATTTCGAGCCGCGAAAGTTCCAGAAACTGCGATCTTCCTATATAAGGCCTGCAGTGGACGAGTCAGTTCAGTTCTTGGCGAGCAGCCGTAAATAGCACAGTGCTAGCGAACGGACTGTAAGACTGTACGTGTATCAGAGGAGTTGTACGTAATTGTGAGTGTGGAGTGGACCTGTGAGAGACGACCTGTTGGATTGTAATTGCGTGCGCTAGGTAATCCTATGTAATCGGCAAGTGTTCCAACTGTATTTTGGTGGAAATAAGGAACATTTTGTGTTTGTGCAACTGGACTTTTAATTTCGCGAAACTACAAAAGTCACAACTGGTGTCAGTAGGTGGGATATTACAGCGATAGAGGCTGCATTGGCACAAATTTTAGAAAAGTTGGAGACGGCAAATAGCTTGACCGCGAAGATGAACGAATAAAAAACGAAGACGGAGACGGCAAATAATAGCCTGGCCGCGGAACTGCAACAAATGGAGACGGCTGACGACAACCTCACCGCCGAGCTGAAGGAAATAAAGTCGCGAATGACAAGCTCGCTGCGAAGACGGAAGCTGAAAACAACAACTTGACCACGACAATGACTGCAATGAAGACTGAATTAACCACAGAAATGAGAGCAGCGAACGACAGTCTGGCCACAGAAATGAAGGTGATGAACGAGGTCCTCGCCGCAAAATTTGAGGAACAGTTGGCCGGCGTGAGGGATGGCGTCGCGAAGCTGGGAATGCGGATGGGTCAAGTAGATGAGCGCCTTAATTATTTAGAGTAAAAGGTCGAATATAACGCCGAGTCCCTGAACGCCATGGTGGAAGACGCCGAAGACCTTGCGAACCACGTAAACAACCTGGACGGAAATGCCCACAGAAACACAAAGTCCCGTAACGCCATGGTAGAAGATATCGTCGGTAGGAGGTTGAAGGACTTGAAGGCCCGCGCGGATCAAACCTCAAAAATACGACGGCGTGACAACGTTCGAGGTCTTCCGCCGCCAGTTCGACACGGTGGCCAGGCATAACAAGTGGTCACCAGCGGAAGAGGCCACACAGCTAATAGCCAGCCTCCAGGGACGTGCCGCGGAATTCCTAAGCGCGGTCCAGACAGCGGCGGCTCCTCCCAAGGGTATCTGGGAGGCCCTGGAGAACCGTTTAGAGAACCACCGCCTAGCAGCAGCCTACCGTAGTCAGCTGAAGAAAAGGTCACAACAGCCACGGGATACGCTGCAGCAGCTCGCCCTGGCGATTGAGCAACTGGCTAGCTAAGCCTTGGTTGACCTTCCGCCGAAGTTCGGATCCTGGGAAGCCGCCTACGAATTTGTCGACGGGGTAAAAAGCACCGAGATACGTCAGCGCCAAATGCTCGGCGACTATACAACAATCCACGAGGCGCTGACGGCAGCATTGAGGATGGAGGTGGACAAGTTGACGGCTACCCCGACGTCGAGAACGAGGAGTGTGTGCTAAACCGGAGGCAAAAGACCAGCCGACGGACGCCGGTGAAGACCTAGTGGCCTGTGTTGGGGATGTGGACAGCCGGGACACCTGGAGATAGGCTGCCCACACCAGGGAGAGCAGCCGGGAAACCAGTAAGGGCCGCCGTAGCGAGGGACAGTTCGGCGCCATCACCACCATCCCCTCGAGTGACACTGCGCGCCGTCAGTCGGCGGATGGATGACAGCCTAATCGAGGATGGTTGGGTGAGAGTGAAGCCGTGCCACGTGCTGGTGGACACCCGGGCAGCCGAGACCATCCTCAGACCCGACATAGCCAAGGGTTTGCCATCCAGGAAGCCGAGCCGACCATGCCAGCCGATAACGGGATCGGGCGACAACTTACCTTTGGAGAAGGAGTTCCTACTGAAGCTGACCTTGGGATGGAGTACCATGCGTCTGTGGGTGTTCGTTGTGAAGGTGGCTGAGAAGGTGATTCTTGGACTGGATGTCCTCAGGAGCCACGAGGCGACGGTCGACGTTGGCAGGAAGATCCTGCGGCTCAACGGAGAACAGGTTATACTCCGTCAACCCGAAGGGCGCCTTGGAATCTGCAGGGTCATCTTGAACGAAGACGTGGTTGTCCCTACGAGGAGCGAGGTGGTGGTGACGGTACGACTGAAAGGCCAGAGAACCAGGAACATGATGCTGGACCAGAAGACGCCATTACACGGACTATGTGTAGCCAGTACATTGCTGCCGTGCCAAGAGGAGGTGCCAGTGAGACTGCTAAATCCAACGGACACCAATTGCGACATCCAGGCCGGGACGGATTTGGGAACGTGCGAGCCCGTGGTGAGTGCAACAGCAATCGACAAGACACAGGAGCTGGTGCCGGCGCAACACCTGGGGCCCCGACTAGAAGGCCTACTGGAGAGGGCGGCTGACAACCTGACCGCAGAACAGCTGGAGAAGTTTCGGCAAGTGCTGAGACGATACCAGCGCGTCTTCAGCCAAGGTAACAGTGACTACGGCCGCTGGGAGAAGGTGCTTCACCGCATGGACACCGAGGACGCCCGACCTATTCAGCAACCACCTAGACGCGTTTCGCTGGCGAAGACAGGGGCGGGACGAGCCATTCTGTTGGACATGAGATCCAGGAGAGTGATTGAAGAGTCTGACAATCCTTGGTGTTACCCTGTAATCTTGGTGACGAAGAAGAACGGCGAGCTACCCTTCTGTGTGGACTACAGGAAGCTGAACTCTGTCATCCGGAAGGACTGTTTCCCCTTACCCCGGATTGACGACACCCTGGACGTGCTAGCTGGTGCACAGTGGTTCTCGACTCTAGACCTGAAGTCAGGCTACTGGCAGGTAGCTCTAGACCCGAGAGACAAGGAGAAGACCGCATTTTCAACAGGCCAAGGGCCCTGGCAGTGCACAGTTATGCCCTTTGGCCTCTAAAAGACACCAGCTACCTTCCAACGTCTCATGGAGTCAGTTATGAGAGGACTGACTTACGACGCCTGCCTGGTATACCTGGACGGAATCACCATCGTCGGTAAGACTTTTGAAGACCATCTCGAGAATCTGGGTAAGGTACTACAGAGACTGCAGGCGTCCGACTTGAAACTGAACGCAAAGAAGTGCCAGCTCTTCCGCAAGGAAGTGAACTACTTGGGCCACATAATTTCAGCAACAGGAGTGGCCACAGTCCCAGAGAGGACACAGGCTGTGCGAGATTGGCCGCACCCAAGGATAAGAAAGATTTTCACAGTTTCCTGGGGCTGTGCATTTATTACCGACGCTTCATAAAGGAGTTCTTTAACATCGCCAAGCCCTTCACCAGCCTGACAGAAGAACACCGACCTTATGTGTGGACGGAGGACGCCGAAGACGCTTTCCAGCACCTGAATAAGACACTGTGCAGTGCTCCAATTTTGGGATTTCCACAACTAGGTGGCGCCTTTATTGTAGATACCTACGTCAGCAACCACTGTATTGGAGGCGTCCTATCGCAGATCCACGACGGCCATGAGCGACAGAGAAGAACTACTGCGTCACCCGACGAGAATTATTGGCGGTAGTAAAGACCTTGGAACACTTCCACAAGTACCTGTACGGTCAGCCACTCCACCTGAGGACTGGTCATTCCGCCCTAACCTGGCTATTGAGCTTTAAGGAACTGAAAGGCCAGACAACACGTTGGGTCCAGAGGCTGCAGGAGTACGACTTCACCTCGGAACATCGTAGAGGGAAGAGCCACGGTAACGCAGACGCTATGTCCCGAAGACCCTGCCCAGAAGAGTGCGGCCAGTGCATAAGAGTGGAAGAGAAGGAGCATGCCGCAGCAGTTCGAGTAGTCACGGCAGTGCCTGCGGACGGCTTGGGTACCGCAGGCCTGAAGAGGGAGCAGCTGGCGGACGCAGACTTGGGACCACTCTTGAGGGAAGTGGAGGCAGGGACAAGATCGACCTGGGAGGACATCGCACCGAGGAGCGCTACGTACAAGTCGTACTGGGCCCAATGGTTCTCGTTGAAGATCAGAGAGGGCTTGTGGTTCCGGGTATGGGAATCATCTAATGGGAAGACGCAGAGAGAACAGTTGGTACTTCCCCGGAGTAAGATCCCGGAAGTAATGGAGGAAGAGCACGCCGGTACTTCAGGAGGACACCGAACGATTGACAAACTACGGCATCACTACTACTGGCTGAGGCTCCGAGCATACGCTGAGATATGGTGCCGGCAATGTCACGTTTTTGCAGTGAGTCATGGTCCCCAGACTAGGAGCCGGGTTTGCATGCAGCAGTACAACATCGGAGCGCCATTTGAACGGATCGCTCTCGACTTAGCTGGACCATTCCCAGTGTCCGACCGTGGCAACAAGTACCTGATGGTGGTCGTGGACTACTTCACCAAGTGCTCGGTGGTGTATGCCATCCCGAACCAGGAGGCCAAGGTAATCACAGACTGCCTCGTGGAGCAAGTGTTCTGCCGATTTGGGGTGCCATTGGAGCTCCACAGCGACCAGGACACCAATTGACTCCAGCCTGATGCAGGAGGCACTAGAAAGACTTGGGATTAACAAGACCCGCACAACACCTCTACATCCCCAGTCGGATGGCATGGTCGAAAGGTACATCAAGACCTTAGAGGAACACCTGAGGAAGGTCGTGGCCAGCCATCGGCGAGACTGGGACGACAAGGTGCCACTGTTCTTGATGGTGCACCGCTCGACAACACACGACACCACGGGGATGACGCCAGCCAGCTTAATGTTCGGCCGAGAGTTACGCCTCCCTTGTAACCTGGCTTTTGGAAGCCCTCTGGAAGCGAAACTGATAGTGACCGAGTATGTGGAGAACATGGTAGACCACCTCCATGGCATGCACGAGATGGCTCGTCAGAACATCCAGAAGGCGAGCGACCGCATGAAGACCCGAAACGAAATGCAAGCCAACAGCCAAGGTTTCCAGCAAGGTGACCTGGTCTGGTTGTACCGCCCTACCCGGACCATGGGTCGCTGCGCGAAACTTCAGCAGCCATGGCAAGGACCGTATCGGGTGGTGAAGAGGATTAACGACGTGGTCTACCGCATCCAGAAGGTGCCTCGAGTAAAGATATTGGTGGTACTCCAGGATCGCCTGGCCCGCTACGATGGTGCTCTTCGGAACGAACAGCTTTGATGAGGGAGCAGTGTCACCCAATTATCGAAAGGCACGACCAAGTGGAGCTAGGTGGGTGACAGGAGGCATTCAGGCTACGCCTACCCATTTATCTGTGTAGCGTTTACGGAGGGAATGGTTAGAAGAGCGGCACGAGCCCTGTACCGTCTCTTTCCCGTCCCCTTGACGTCTGGAACCATCGGGATGATGTTCCGGGCCGCGAAGCTTCCAGAAACAGCGATCTTCCTCTATATGCCTGCAGTGGACGAGTCAGTTCAGTTCTTGGCGAGCAGCCGTGAATAGCACAGTATTGGAGAACGGACTGAAGACTGTGTACGTGTATCGGAGGAGTTGTACGTAATTGTGAGTGTGTAGTGGACCTGTGACAGACGAACTGGTGGATTGCAATTGCTTGCGCTACGTAATTCTATGTAGTCGGCAAGTGTTCCAACTGAGATTCGGTGGAAATAAAGAACATTTTGAGTTCGTTGAATTGGACTTTTAAGTTCCGAACCCACAAAGTCACAATATTGATACTGGATGGAAGTGGGACAATACGAAATTTACTATAGCCAATGAAGAATTTCGTTAAATTTGACTCGGTTACTAGTGAATTTACCTCATTAATGTGCTAATATTGAAAATACAATAATACATAAGAGTACCCGAGGTACACACCTGTGCACGGTTAAACATTTAAACGAATAAAACAAATTGAATTTACATAAAAGTGAAACAAAGTTAACTGAAGACAAACAAATGAAACATTTTATTCTGTATTGGAAAAATAATTTATAAACAAATATGTCAGTCGTAAATGTATCGTATCGTGTAACGTGTATATTATAGCAAACGTATTTCAGGAAAATGATTTGGTAACGAGTTGTTGCTCATAATACTAAAAGCCTTTATATTCCGCAAACTGTTACTGCTTAGCAAATGAGAAATTGATTTGTATGTCTAACGTCGCAGTGCTTGATATCTGAGCATCTATATATCCACCAATACTGATATTGACTCTGAAGATGAACACATTGTCAACGGAGACTAACTCAGGTATATTTTAAATTTTTAAAGCTATATAGGTTTTGTGTTTTAAAAGCAGATTGTAGAAGCCGTTACTTTGACACTTACGTGCAAATTTATTACGCCCAATAGTTGATCATTTAGTTTTATGTGAGGAGTAAAGGTGCTATTGGGTTGGATACTAGATTTTAGTTACGATCGTTAGACATTTACACATTCTAGTTAGGTCAGCTAGTTCAGGCAGCCTTTGACCCCTTTAAATATAGTACCTTTTGCCTGCGATATAAGATGGGTACCATGTTGAATCTCGCGCTTAATATATTATAAGATCTTCGCTTACCGTTTTCAGGTGACTTTTGCTAAGCCGAGAAAGGTGTTTGAATAACTCGTGGATAGATGATTTCAGTGTGACTGTCAATATGTGGTCGGTTTATATCTTGCATGTAATTCAATTTGGCTGCACACTTCACTGCGAATAGTTTTAAATGCCAAGACAGTAGAACTACATACCATTTCAATTATGGGATAGGAGTTACAAAAACAAATACAACTAATATACATGTCAGTCAGAGTGAAAATTTGTCACGAGGCATAAGCTAAGGTGGCTGCGAGGTGTAATTCAAAATTACTGCCAAGCCCTTTCCGTTATACTCCTGTTGTAATCTAAAATGGGAAAAACTGGATAGCTGTCTATCACCTAATTGCGAGATATGGCAAACCTATTAATTGATAAAATATCGCTAAATAAGTATATTAAGTTACATGTTACAGAGTTGTAAGTTTTGTATTAACAATAAGTAAAAGTAGCTTTGATAGGTCATGTGCAAATTTCCATAATTAGCTTTTAAGAATTCAAATTAATTGTCCGGAGAAATCTGACGTCAATATTTGAATACGGTCAGACAAAATCCATTTTACGTAAAGAACTGGCATAACCAAGAACTATAAATTACTCTAAAGAGTGAACATCTTAGCATATTCACTTATATTACAAAGCACAATGATTAGTAATAAGGGTAAAACTCACTTTTTCGCATAATCTTCAAAAGCAAAATGTCTACTTGAGAGGGTGCTGCATCAGAAAGGAAACGGGACGGATGTTTGACTTTATTAACCGAGCGAGATAATTCCACGGTAGTTTGTGGGTCTTGCATTAGGAAACCTCCGGGCCCCATTCACAATGACTGCTCATTGGCCTGAGTTTTTACTTGGCATGCTCAGATACATAGGTGAATACGGGGGTGGCTTCTGATTCACCAGGATCTCCTGTCTGTCATTTGTCGCTCATTCCATGTTTTCTTTCCTCTCAAGTGTACTTTCTCGGTTACATGGTAGATGGTGATAACGGACGATGGCGCAAATGCCTGACCAAAGGAAAGAGTACTCCCTATCCTCCAGCATGACAAAGGAACAAGTGGTGTTACGGACTTCAGCGCGTGTCTCTGGCCTGTCTACATGTGGCTTACAGCTTCCCTTGGTTCCACAGTTTCATCCCCATGTCCTGAAAAATTACATTCACAATAGAATGTTTCCCCCCTTTTGTATAACTTACATAATCTGACTATATTGATATTAGAAGAAAATATGCTTAAAGTGCACCCATAAAATGCACAACACTGAAGGTTTCCATTTTTTATTTCCTCTCAAAATATATTTTAAAAAGATATCGTCATAAAATTCGGAAGTAAAATTACAAGAGACACACTAAAATCCATAATCTTCCATTATTTCAAAACTCCAGAATTAATATGAAAACAGTATACAAAAATAAATAATTTTGAGTCTCTTTCGAAAATCAAACAAAATATTGCCACGTTTCATATTACATCAAACAATAACCAAATAATGCACTGAAAATACGAATCAGTGACCCTCGGAGAACTGAAGTGAGGAAAGCAGTGATACTGGTGCTAATGAAATACTCTTCAACTTAATCGTATTTTCAAGCCCCATGAAAAGACCTTCCTTTAAAACCATAATAATTGAAATACGGTTTTACTGGCAGATGCTCCAGTGGCGACAAAATCAAATAAATTGTCATCTCAGATTCATCCCCCCGATGAATTGAAATATTATGCGCACAATTTTCATGCAGTACATGTAGTGCTTATACAAAACAAAAGCATTAAATTCTTCTTTCTTCTATTCCTTTGTTCCCACATTTCGCGTTCATGTTGTATTTCCCATTTTAGATTACAAAAAGCTACATTGAAGAAGACATGACAGGTATATTGGATTACCCTTGGTTATGCAGGTTGATTATACTGTAACGTTCTATAGTTACATTTGGGAATAATTGTCGAAGGTTAAGAGAATTTGTTAAAGTAAATACTGGGGGACGCTACCCGAGAGGAACTCGGGACTTTGGTGCACAAGTTTAAATTAATAAAAAACTCTCTACTTACATACATTAATCATCCTTTATTACACCACAGCCTGTAATCCATTATTTTTAAACTTTAACTTCACATTACAAAACTAATCACTTTAAATATATATTGCTATGATTGATTCTGCACTACAAGAGCGTCACCTTACATATTCCATCTCCTAAGCTTGCATCTTGCACAATCATTCTCTTCCCACTCTGCTTGTAGAAGCCAAGCCAGTTATCCTGCTCCAACATTCTATTCGCTGTTTTCAATGTTCAAAGCAGGACTTACTTCCAATACCACCTAAGTTATTGAATGATTAATTTAGAAATTAATTATTAAAATTATATGTAATGGCATTATAGAACATAATACTACCATTTACAACCAATCGTAATCCTAAAACTGTTTGACAGTCAACTTAGAATTGCCTTGCCAGTAGTGTCACTTGGGCTTTTATCCGGTTATTTCCTGATTTAGAGAAAATCCATTGACATGGATGTGAAAATTGTTCAAATCGAGTACATTGTGACACAAACTATTTCAATTTCTGAGATTTTAAAATAAGTTACAAACCTCTAAAATCTGAAATGTGCCGAAGGAGTATGATTGCCCGGTACTTATCATTGTGAATATACGTTATCAACTAATAGTACCATTGGCTTAGAAATTTCTCTTGATAAAACATTCTTTAAAAATTTTTACATAGAATAAACGGTAAATATCACAGAAAAAAATTTAGTATTTAATTTTCAAATAAAATTACACAAGAAATATTGAAAGAAGAATGAGCACTGCTATTCAAGCGCGGTAGCGTGTCTGCCTCACGTTTAAGAGGTCCCAAATTTGAATCATGGTCAGGGTGAGTTACATGGTTAAGATTTTTTCCAGGTTTTTCCCTTATCCTGAAATACGAATCGGGTAACTATGCTATATGAACACTGGGCTCATTTGAGCATCACTTCACCCATTTCATTCATGGTCCAATATGACTTAAATTTGGAGGACGTAAATTAAAATACAACATAGAAGATAGTCGTTTAGAAAGCCCTAATTTGCAACATTTCGTTGAAGAAAAATGTATCTCTTAGAAAAAATAAAGGTGTACTCTGTAATTTTATTCACAATTTCACATACAGTTTCTAACACAGATCAGTCAGAAATTCGGTAAGCATTTATCACATTAAACCATCAGCATCTTAGGGACATAATATCAGATCACAAACACCAAAACTTGCTTTAAGTTTCAGTGAATTTTACACCCCTGTTAAGGTCAGAAGGTACTGCCTATTTTTTTTTCCGTCAGAGTCTAGCGCGTCAACCACTAAGCTACAGCGCGTCTTTTTTTTTTTTACAAGAAAAAGAAAGACAGAGACAAATAAGGAGGTAAAACTGGTTCTTTTTTTTCCATAACAATTTTTTTTCTAATTAAAAAAAAACATCTCTTTTTGTTTTTAAAGGAAAGGGGAAAAGGAAAAAAGTCTACTTATGTACTAAGTGTGATTGGGAAGAAGGATGGGCTCTGATTTTTTTTTGGTAAGTCTCATAAATTAAAGTCCAGGTGCTTATTCAGGAGATTCCATATGTTAGGGTATCGTCTCATCCTATATCTTTCCGTCTTTAGCCATGATTTAAACTCTATTAAAGTCGGTTGCTCGGAACTCCGGCAGTAGTGGTAGAAACCAAAAGTCAACCATATCTGTGGGTGCTCTGTTGCTCCCTTCTGGAAGTTCCACGCTAACAAAACTGAAGTTACAGAATTTTCCGACGTTACCCCAATCATGTGTCCCGTCTGCTTCTTGGTCCATTTCCAAATGTCGCGTACCATTACGCAGCTGGTTATTCTATGAAGTTGCGTATCTACGTCTCCACAATGTTTACACCACGGCGCCGGCACTATATTGTGTTTATGTTTCTTAGCTTCCGTGGGAATGATTTCATTTACAAACTGATACAAGGTTACTTTCCAGTCCAATGGTACAAAACGATAGCCGAAGAGTTTCCATATACTTTTCCAGGGAGTATTTGGATATTTGAGAACAATCGCCGGTACTGCCAAGAAATCCTTTAATAACTCCTTATATATAATTTTGGATGTCAACGTCTTTGTTTTCCTTGCAATTAAAGGCAAAACTCTCTCATAATCCCTTCGCACCTGTCGAAAGGCTGCAGGAGCTACCATATGTGCGCCGATCACTTGTTTGCTGAACTGTATATCCTGTTGGCTACTTTGGCCATTGATGGCTGTCAGGATAGAACGCAATAACAGGGCACGACACTTCACTTGCACATCCACCAAATTCCATCCGCCACTATTTATGTCCCTCCGCAACTGTGGTCGGGCAACTTTGTAGTACTGATTCTTCCAAATGTAATAGCCTATTGCCCGTTCTAACCGTTGTGAGAACTGATGGGGCATCGGGAGCACCTGTGCCACGTACCACAGCTTCGCAAGCACAAAGGTATTCACGTGCCAAATTTTCTGCACAAAATTTAAATTCCTCGTCAACTGTGAGGTCAATTTATATATGCAGTGGTTAACAATTCTTCTCCAGTTTACTGCGATCAGGCCCTCCAGGCGGGGTGTTAGCAACAGACCTAGGACCTTAATTTCGGATTGTTGTGTAAACCGAGCGTCCTCCATTGTCCAGTTATTCAAGGCCAGGAGATGTGATTTACTGTAGTTGATCAAAGCCCCTGACGCACTCTGATATTGTAGTAACGTTGGTTCAATTGCTGTGAGGTCACCAGAATACGTGAGCACCAGTGTAATGTCATCCGCATACGCAAATACTCTCTCAAGATTCAAGAGGTTTTTTCTCCTATAGAGCACGGAGACTATGCCTCTTATTAAGGGTTCTACACACATCGAATATAGGATCATCGAAAGTGGACATCCTTGACGGATGGACCGTTCTATAAGCACTGGCTGCGTAAAAAATCTATTTACTTGGATTCTGGAATATGCCGTTGAATAGAGCCATTATATGACATTCAAAATTGAGGGAGAGAATCCAAAGCGTCGTAGCACACCCCATAGATAACCGTGATGAATTCTGTCAAATGCTGTAGTAAAATCCAACGCCAAGATTGCTACCGGTTCATCAGGTGTGCGCTCACATTCAATAATGGTATCTCGCAACGTTCTTAGAATATGCGTAATCGTCCTATCTGGGATTCCACAGGTCTGTCCTTTCCCAATAATGTCCGGCAGGTATCTCTTCATCCTGTTGGCGATAATCTTGGTATATAATTTGTAATCTGAATTTAAAAGCGTGCTTGGGCGATAATCCTTCACATCTAGTGCTGCCGCATGTTTGGCAATAAATACAATGACGCCTTCATTAAATCCAGACATGATTTCCGGACCTCGCTGTAACTCCAACATTACACCAAGCAAAGTATCTTTTATTATACTCCAATTGTCACGGTAGAACTGATACCCAATACCGTCGGGTCCTGGTGCAGAGGTCATGATGGCCGACGCTAATGCCGTGCGCAATTCTTCTTCCCTTATGTCCTCAGTCAAGGCCACGTTCATCTCCGGCGTTACAAGTGGTTCAATTAACGTATAGACATATTCCTGTGCTGCTCTGTTGACATCCACTGCAGCAAATGTGTGGGTAAATGTATCCTGAACCTCCGTTAAGATTTCTCGTGAGGTCGTCAGTAAGTTTCCTCCCGACGATCGTAACTTGGAAATATATTTTCGTGTCCCTGAGTGCTTTTCGGACGCTAAATGATACAGGGAAGTTCTCTCCTCGTCCTGCACCGAGCGGTCGCTCGCTCGGATCTGTGCTCCCCGGCAAGGTTCCTCATGTAAACAACAAAGCCTTTTTCGGACGGCAACAATATGTTGCGTCACGTTTCGGCCATCACACTGTTGCCGATACAAGTCATTTAGCAGGTCATAGTAATAATTTAACCGTTGACGTCGCACCTTTACCCTCTCTATACCTTCACCTTTATAAAAATTACGGATGGCTGGTTTGAACGTATATAACCATTGTTTCAGCAAACTGGGAGTTCTGTTTTTAGCAGTACGCTCCCACCTCGTCCACAACAGTCGTAACTTTTCTCGGATTGACTCATCCTGGAGGAGCTCACTGTTTAGTTTCCAATAACTTCTGCCCATTGTCGGTGTCCGGGTGGTATGCACCAGCGTCATCATCAGCGAATGGTGGTCAGTAAAAGGTACAGGTCGCACTCTCACGCTGCGGATCTGCTGCTTCATGGTTGTACTAACATAAATTCTGTCGATTCTGGAAGCCGTAGTGTTTCGGTGAAAGGTATATTCAACATAAGTGTCATAAAGATATTCCCAGGCGTCCTGCAGCTCTAAGGATTTACAAATACGGTCTAACATAGGGGACGGTTGGTAATGTCCAGTTTGGTCTTTTGCACTAAGCACACAGTTAAAATCCCCTCCGAAAACCAATTTGTCGTACCGATGGCGCAAAAAGAAAGGCAACTCTTTGGCAAGAAAGTCTTCCCTTTCCTACGTCTGTTGGAACCTGAAGGTAAATATACGTTAACCAGTAAAAGATTATTTTCCGTTAATAAGGAAGTAATTCGGCCACTCGCATGTTTTTCCGTCAACTGCACCCCCAGAGACGAGCGATAAACTATGGCGGTGCCCCGTTGCTCCTCACCCACATTGGAAACAAAATTATACCTCGGGCCAAAAAAGTTTAAGTGGGGTTCATTGTTCTCTTACAAAAACAAAAAATCAAGGTCGTGCTCAAATGTAAAATCCCGTACCAGCGCTTGTTTAGTTCTACTACGTAAACAATTTACATTCACCGCCGCAAATGTCCGAAGAATCACTACCATAAGGAGGAACACTGAAGGAAGCAGTGTTTCACCACGTACTCAACCATCCAATCACTATTCCACAGATGTATGAGTCTTTTTAGCCTTACGCTCTGTTGCAGTCTTTTTTTGTTTTTCCAATCGCGGGTCACTACTACTCACTCCGCCACTACGTAACGTACCCCTGGACTCCAATCCACGTTCACACACTAAATCCTCAGAGTCCATTTCCTCTTCCGAAATCGTCGGAGACGGTGGTATGTCAGTTGTTCGTGAAGCAGGATCTATGGTTTGCATTTGGACCTCCACAGTTTCTTCGTTCTCCAACTCGGGCACTGCACATTCCTCCCCTATCCCCTTGGTAATCAGGGGTGACTTCACACTGGTTGGAGAGACTAGAGTAGACACTGGCTCAGAGTGTTCCAAGGTTACAGCAGACACTTCCGGACTACACTTATCTTCTTCGGACTGTCTGAGGGGTGGAAAGTCTTTTGCCACAATTGTCTGTTCACCTTCCTCCTGCTCTGTGCTTTGGGTCGGTAATTGGCGGTCATTATTAATTGTCTGTTCCCCTGAGGTCAGCGGTATTCGTGGTGTTGGCAAATTCCCCGTTACCAGCTTGGCCCATGTAGTCGGCTCCGAAGCAGTAGTCGGTGTTCTAGGAACGAATCTGCGGGGACACTGATTATGTAAATGACCATCGGCATGACAAATGGCACAAGTGATGGGTTGGTCAGGGTAACTCACTAATGCGGAGTAACCATCAATATCAAAAAACGAAGGAATATGCTTTTTTAGGAGCATAGTAACGGAACGAACGCCATTAGAAACCTTATAGCGAAATGTTTCATTCCAAACATCTTCCTTCACCTGTAACACAGCACCGCATGGCTCCAAAGCTCCCATCAACTTCCTATTGTCGAAATTCAAGGGTAAATTGTACACTTTCACCATCCGTCGTCCAAATCCAGCTACATCAATAATCACCTTAGTGCGCTGCCCGTTTGACAGTACAAAACTAGCTTCCCCATTTGACTGTGTCAGTACTCTTGTGACGAGCTCTGGCGTTGTGCATTTAATAAAAATTTGTCTAGAAATTCCATTTACCTGCAAACCTGTGACGTCAGTTTCATCCAATTTTATTGTGTCAAAAATCCACTCATGAATTTCATATGCAGTCGGTCGAATGATGTCACGTTCAACAAAGCTAACAACTAAAGTCGTTGGTCGGTTTTCCATTATTATTTCTGTCCTATGTAGTAGTAAATGTCAATATACAACGAGACTACTATTACTAGCAGTATTCGACGAACACAAACAATACGTATCACTATTCACTAGGCAACACGTATGCTGACGTAAACACGCTTAGCAGCACCCGTGTGTGACCTTCCCTCTCGCCGGAAAGCGAGCAACTGTCTATCGCCACAATGCTATATCCATAACTTTTAGGTGCGTATTGTCACAAGTGACTTTTAGTTAATACAAATAATAGTTGATGTGACCACAGTAGTACATGTGACGTCACTCACTCCTCCAGTTCTGGTATAAGTGAATGTAAAGTGTGAATATCTCTCTCTCTCTCTCTCTCTCTCTCTCTCTCTCTCTCTCTCTCTCTCTCTCTCTCTCTCTCTCTCTCTCTCTGTGTGTGTGCAGGTCTTGGACCTGATAGGGCGTGATGGCCTGGCTGTGTAAGATAACGGCTGCTGTGGCCGCCTCTGCAATTAATTAGTTTAGTAAATATTATTAAGGAGATTGCAGTGTTAATTATTGTCACCCATACCTTTTGTAGAAATATAACCTGATAGAAGACCCCAAGCTCTCCCAAGCCGGTATTTCCTACCCTGAGTAATTCCCGCCCAGGTACCTTACCTATCCAGTAACATCCATGGTTAGCTCGTCACATAATGGTGGTTAGGCGCCAAGTACAATTTTTCTAAAAGTTCATTTATTTTGAATAAAAAAAGTCTTTCGTGAAATGTAGAAGTTGTGTAAGAACTGTACGGCCACGTGTACATTTTTATCCATACCTCGCCATCTTGTAAATTCTTAAGTTTAATGTAAACAGTAAATCTAAATAGTTTTGTTCGTCGTTGAAGGAAAAAGAAACAAATTAATCGGGTGTTTTTATTACAAGTTCTTTTGTTTTGTTTAAAATGTGTCTCATTAAACAGTTTCTGAAAATGCCTCACCACGTGTTTTACGTGTAACTTGGTTGTGTTAATGTAATGCTTTTCTTCCCCTAATCAATGAAGCTGTAGTAAAATTGAACAGGAAAAAGTAGTAAGAAGTTTCATGCAAAGTTTTTTTTAGGGTAAGTTAGTATCTTGCAACAGAAAATGTGCTGAATTGCTGAATTCAAAGTGCGAAACAGGCGAAGTATATTTTAAAGTTCAAGTAGAAAACTTAACGTGTAAATGTTACATTCTTAACGTAATGTAACTTTGTGGGTTCGTAGAATTAAAAGGCCGAGTTGCAAAAATTAAAAATCCCCTTTATTATCGTCAAAATACACTATTCCATTCTCACGTAAGAACAATAAATCACATATACACAGTCTTACAAGGTCGATCACAATAACAAACAGTGACAGCGGATTACATCTTTAGCTCTCGTTACAACAACACAGCTGCCTATCTCTCATTTCACAACTCACTAACTTATCACTAGCCATGGCTTCTTTTTATACACCTAATCGATCATTCTAGATTGTTCTCGACTTTACTCTAAAATGTCACCAGATAAAACACGAATGTTCTAGAATGTAACTATATAAGTGCCGGCAAGTCTTTCACCTCTGTGATAAACTGTCCATCTCTTGTTTATCGGCGCTATCGTTAATTGTTTATGCAAGTTCCTTCTTACCACACTGCTCGCCTATCAGTTCCTTTTGTATGCGCAAGCCGCCTTATCGCGATCGGATTCGCGACAGTAATTTATTTGTTTGTTTCCAGTAGGTGGAACTTCCTCCAAACCCCAAAAATTTGAAGGATTCCGTTGTTAGTTTTGGCCTCATTTTTGCTAACTTTTTATATTTTTCAATCCACTTAGTAATTCTGTATGTGCCAAAAGGATTTGAAAGTGTTAACAGCCACCCATTTGCAGCTAAAGATAGTGTTTTCTGTATTTTGATTAATATATTACTGTCGGGCCGTTCTATCTCCGGCTCTGACAGTTCTCGAGGGGGTAAGTGCGCTGTTGCCAGTTATTTAGCGGGAATTTCAAGCAGAGGAACATGTGTATTTTAAATATTTCACGCATTTGCAGATCGTAACCTCGTAAATGATCGTGGACAATGTGTATATACATGATCCCAGAATAGTTGCATATGGAGACAATATACCATACCATTTACTGGAAAAGAAATAACAAAAAGCTACGTTTACTGAAATTGGCTATTAAACAACTTACATTCAGTCCAGTGGGAAGACGCCGCAATCCTCGTAAATATCCATATCTTCATCATCTTCACTCATCGCGGCTTCATCACTGGAGTCGCTGCTGACGTCATCTTCACTGAATGAAATTATCAGCTCCTCCACACGTGTTTCCACTATGCCGTCGTCTTCCTTGGCTTGTTTTAAAAGTTTCCAAGTATGATCCACGGCACTTTTCCAGTTATCCTGGGTCACTTGTTTAACACCATTTTGCACTAATAGCTGAACATCAGAAATGCGGAATGTTGTGTTATGTTCTGCAACATAACCTTTCACTTGTGCTCAAATCAGTTCGATGGCATTGAAATGACAGTGATAGGGAGGGAGCCTGATTACAATGTGACCGTGAGCAGCAGCAATACTGTCTATTTCATGAGTGCAGAAACGTGGCTTGTAAAGTTTTACAATTTGCAGGAGTTCTGCTTTCGTCATTTCTGCGCACGCTCCAGGTATGTTTTTGTTTTCCAACCACTGCAAAATGAGGCTTTTCCTGTCGCACATTGTCGGTGCTTTGTTTAATTGAACTGAATGGTATGGCGCATTGTCCATAACAATAATTGAATTGGCATTGATCTTTGGCAGCAGAGATTCTTGGAACCAGTTCTTGAATGTATCTCCATTCATTTCTTCGTGATAATCACGCGTGCTCTTTGATCTGAATAAGAGCATTGCTCCTGGAATAAAACCACGTACACCACCAGCATGAAGCAAAATCAATCTGCTTCCTTTTACAACTGGCACTTTCATTGTGCCTGCAAGAGTGCCATCTTTCCATGCCTTTGTCTTAGTGTGTCCTGCATTTACCCACGTTTCATCCAGCCATACCACCTTTTCGGGATTGCTTTTTAGAATTTCCCGCAAAAATCTGCCTCTCCATGCAACTATGTCACTTCTTTCCATTACAGCTTTCCTCCCAGAAAAAGTTCTAAACTGAAAACCTAGTTCTTTCAGTACTTAGGCTGGTTTTTCCGCCATCGAATAAGCCAGCTTCCTTTAAAGAACACGGCAACTTCGCACGAGTGGGAAATTCCTTTCTCATATAATATTGATATACATGTCGCCTTATAGCATCCTCTTGAAAAGCATCAAGTGAAGTTTGAAGGCTGCCTCGTTGCCTTTGCTTTCCCGGTGTACGCAGAACTGCAGACGGCGAACTTAAATCGTCTGGGCACTTTTCCTTGGTCACATTCTTCACGGTGGTTTTTCCCACATTCAAGGCATCACAAACTCTGTCCAGCACCATTGTCCCGCTCTTTCTCGAAGTACTCACGTAGCCTGAATATAAATTCACGGCTTTGGCTCTTATAAGAGCCGATTCTTTTCTTGAATTCTGACGAACCAGTAGCCATATTACTATAATAGCAATAATAATAAGACTTACAGACGCTAGAAGTCGGAATTCACGCACACACAAAAACTTAAACAAACCACCAGCGCGGGATCGAAAAGCAACTAAAAGACACGTGGTCCACACAAAATTGCAGCGGCTACACGGTGCTGGATTTGCAAGCCACGCCTAGCAGCGACAACGCTGATTGGCGCTAGCAGACAGTTTTAACTTCCTGACCACGACACCGAATGTACAGACTCCCAGTATCACCAACAGAAGCAGTTGGTGTGCGTGAAAGGTGTGAACGAAATATTTGAATAGAGTGACGCTGTAAAGAATATCTTGCATGATAATGAAATTACAAGTTGTATTTCAATGTTTTGAAGCTAATAGAGTCCTATACTCTCATTATAAAGATAATTCTGACGATTTGTTTTCAATTACTCATTATTATATGTTGGTACTATTAACCTTCCCCCTCCACCTCCTGCAGCCACTAAATGTCAGAGCCAGAGATACAACGGCCGGACAGTAGTAACCCTTTCCTAACTTTCTTTTAAGGAGTAATATTTTGTTGTGTAATGTTGGCTCACTCGTAATTTCTAACTCCACGTGTTTTGGTAACAAGTAATTTCGGTTTAATGGTTGGATATAAATTTCGTTAAATGTGTTAAGTGTTCACTCCGCTGGATTCAAGTCATCTATTCATTATTAGTTTTCTTTGTGAGTAAAATAGGTAACTGATAAGATTTTGGAATTTGTGCATTAATGATTATTTCAGTGCCATAGTGTGAAGATTTGTGTTGTATTTCACGTGATATTTGTATTAGTGTTCATCTGTGAAGTAAGGTTATACTTTTTTTCGTTATTGAATGGTTAGTTTACGAAAGAATTTTTGTAAGTTGTACGTAATATTCCGATTTTTGCAAAGGAAAAGTTTTCCAAATTTCTTTTAAAATGTTTTGTTTGGTAGTATTTTCACTTCATGGTAAAAGTGTAGTGGAAGCATTGCAGTTTATAAAAGTGCTCAGTTGGTTAAATAGTAAATTTTTGTAGTGTTTTAAAGTGAGGGAAAAGTGATTCTGGGCAGTTTGGGTATTTGCTGATTGATAGATAGGAATAATTTCAGTAAGTTTTTAGAACAAGAAACTCAATGTTTTCTTTTGAAGGTAAAGATTTTAATTCTTTTTGTGTAAGTTTTAGTGGTGGTGTTGTGGGATGAGCAGTAGGTTTTTCATGAAAAGTTGATCATGTGGGTGTTGCAACAGTGAAAGATGGTGAAATTTTCCTGAAATGTGTTCTCAACATATTGTGAGTTAAAATTATTTTTCTGCTTCATTTTTAACAGGTTATGTTTCCTGATATAAGGTGTTTGTTGAATTTGAGTGTAGGGCTGTAATCAAATGTGTGTCTCTTTCTTTCTTAAATTGAAACTTTAAAATTTTGATACAATCTTTCATAATCTTTCTTGGGAAAAGTTTTTTGGCAAGGTTCTTTACCTTATTCATTTTAAGGTATCTTGGGAATAATAATTACAAAATTTAGGTCAGCTATTGAGGTTTTCTTTGTAGTGTTAAATTATATTGGTTAGCTAATAATTTTCTTTGCAGCAAGGTTATAATGTAACTTTTTACAGTGGTAATTTATTTTCAGGTATTTTAAAATTTATTTTGTATTTTTTGGTTTGGCAAATGTTGAATAATACTGAAATATCAGAGTGGTTATGTTTAAATTATCAGTGTTGTCAGAACTATGTGTAAATTCTAATATTCTGTGTTTTTGTATTGTTGGGCATTTTCAGATGTGATGCTGCTGTATCTTTCTTCTTTTTCTATCTGTCTTGGTCATTGCAAGTGTGAATATGTTTTCTAGGTCAGTGCTGAGATGTGCCCCTAGATTACTATGTGTGTTTGATGTAGTTGACATGTAGCTTCAAGGAAGTTCTTTAATGCAACCTTGGATGCTGTGAAGATGTTAGATGTTACAGTTAAGAGGGTATTTTGTGTATGTGTGTGTGTGTGTGTGTGTGTGTGTGTGTGTGTATGTGTGTGTGTGTGTGTGTGTGTGTATTTGTAGGGTTTTACAGGGTAGATGATATGTGCCTGTAACTTAAATCATTTGTGGCTTGTCAGGAAGCTGATACGTACCTGACACAGCGTTCAGAACTTGTAATATTTTGGGAGAATGTGTTGCAATGATTGGTGTAAAATGTTTGTTTTTCTTGCAGAAGTTTTATCTGAAAATGGTGAAAATATCAAAAAACAAAAAGTTTATTAATGACAGTTCTTTTTTCTGAAACATGTGTTTTTAATTTATGGTCAGTCAGAATTATTATTTTCCCTGCTTTGCCTTGTAAGGCTCTGTTTTGTTGTAAGTTTTGGTGCTTCATCATTTCTTAATCTTGGAATAGTAATGACATGTATTTTCTTTTCATTTCTTAAATTTAAAGTTAAATTTTGGCATAATATTATTTGAAAAAGTTTCTTTAATATATTCAGGTTTATTTCACTGTCACAAATAATGGAAGTAACTTAAAATGAAGTAAAGCTGGGATATTACTGTTAGGTTTTCTTGAGATGTTACATTGTGGTTGTATAATTTCAGATTTTCTGTGCAGTGGGTTTATAATACGTTTGCTAATGTTTGTTACAGTAAATTATGTTAGGCATCATTAAATAATTTTGCTTTCTTTTGATTAGGATTTGTTCTAACAGAGAATTAGGAGGGAGGTTATGTCTAAATTACTATCTATTTTTGGAAGTTTTGGTAAATTCTGATTTAGCTTGTTCTTTGTCTCACTCAACGTTTCTTTCAGGAGTAAGAATGCTGTAATTTCTCTTTCCTTATTCCTTTTCAAATTGTTGCAAATTTGTATGTAGTTTCCTGATGGTTGCAAAAGAGTGCCTCAGGATTAATTTGTGTGTGTAGTGTGATTGTTATTTTGGCTTCAAGGATTTGCTATTATGCCCTCTTGAACGCAGTGGTAATATAGAAGAAGTAGTGCAAGAAACGTTTGTGAAATTTTTCAGGGTAGCTGTTATGTGCCTGCAGAATGGTTCATATATGGTATCGGTGAGCCTGTGTGGTGCATCACAGTGTTGAGAGATGTCTAGTAGTTTTCTTGTAATGGATAAGTATTGCAACAATAAGTGTGTTATGAAGGTTCTTTCTTTTCCGCAGATTACTTTGTAAGAAGTTGGTGGACAGTGCACAAACTTAATATGTACTTATGCTTTAACAATGAGTCTATTTCCCTCCTTTAATAACTAACCTAATGCATTAATATACTTCTTTTATCTTTGGATTCCACTAAAATTGAATGGTATATCTTGATATGGATAATTACTTATATACTGTTGTGTTTGGACTCTACAGATAGTTATGATTGCTCATGTAGACCTACGTTATATTATGTGTAGATTTTGGTGATAAAACATGGCTATGTCTTTAAAGTAAAGGAGTTGTGGTAAAAGTATAGATGAAAGTAAGGAAATGAAGTGTATTTTTCTAATTACGTATGGTTAACGCTCATGCTACATTATGATGATGATTCTTAAGTTCATTCCTAGCAGGTAGGGCTTATTTCCCGCCCCTGGTTAGAAACGGATTTCTAGCTAGTTCTGGCCTCAGGTTTTGATTAGTTTTCATTTTTTTTAAATCCACTTAGTAATTCTGCATAAAGAGCCAAGAAGGCCTTAAAGGTGCTAATAGCCACCCCGTTCAAATCAACATCATGTTCTCTATGTTCATCAATTTATTAAGTGCTCTTGTTTAACTTTCATTTCATATCTCATATTTTGTGTTAATAGTTTCTACTAAGTGTTTGTTTTGGTGTATTAAAATAGATTGAATAAGTTTTATATGACATTTGAAGGATGAAGCTTCTAAAAGTGATATTGGAAATGTGTGTTGTGGTATAATTTCATTCAAAATTGTTACATGTAGGCATAATATTACTTAGGTATGGTCAGTATAGTTGCTGTGATGTGCGTACTGATCTCTGATATTTTGTATATTTCAGTTGGCAAGTTAGGAGTCAGCCTATTTATAGTTCCTATGTAGTTTAATGATGTATTTTTCAGAGTTGTGACCTTCTGTACAAAATTTGGGCCAGTGTTCTTCGACGAGAGAAGTCGAAGCTAGCAATGCTCCGAGGCCTCGAGAGACGCTCTTTCCTGATAATTCCTGTCATGTCTTCACTTATTGGATCTTGGTTTTATTGTAGAGTTTGATATACCTTTATTTCTTTTACTTGGTTTTAATTGTAGTAAAGGCCCATGTAGGCAGTAGATAGTTGTAAATAATTTGCAGTTTGAGAATAAAAAAAAAGGAACAGTCTTTGTAAAAGAGTGAGTGAGTGTGAGTGTGTGGTGTTTTAGGGCCCGTCGACAATCTTTGTAAAAGATGTGATGTAGAATTGTTTTAAGATCAATGTAAAGATTGATGTTTGAGGAAGCGAGGGAGAGATGTCACAAGTGACTTTTAATTAATACAAATAATAGTTGATAATAATACAAATAATAGTTCTGTAGTATGTGTGACGTCACTCCACCCCACTCCTCCAGCTCTGGTATAAGTGAATGTTAAGTGTGAATCTCTCTCTCCCTCTCTCTCTCTTTGTGTGCAGGTCTTGGACCTGATAGGGCGTGATGCCCTGGCTCTGTAAGGTAACGGCTGTTGTGGCCGCCTCTGCAATTAAGTAGTTTAGTAAGTATTCTTATTAAGGGAATTGTATTGTTAATTAGTGTCACCCATAACTTTTATAGAGATGTAACCTGATAGAAAACTCCAACCCCTCCCAAGCCGGTATTTCCTACCCTGAGTAATTCCCCCCGTGTACAATCTGACCATGTGCTCCTTACCTATCCAGTACAATCCATCGTTAGTTCGTCACAATATGACTAACAAATTATTTTTTATATGTACATGAACATTTTCAGGCATGTTTTCAAAACCTTTATCTTGCATAATAACTGTTATTATTGGAAAAGTTTGTTATGTTTTTCTAGCTTTTTTTTAAACAAAACCACTGAAATTTCAGATAAATGTATTATTTGAAACAAGTAATATAAATCTCAGAGAAAAATCACTTCTTAGTATTATTCTTATAAGTCTGCTTAATAGACAAGAAATGCATATGTTTTGGTTTAAAAGTTCTTTTAAAAAAAGTGTACCAGAACCTGACAGAAATGTAAAGCAGAGAAAAACAGTTTAATGTACTGATTAATAAGTTTAATATACTGATTACTCACATATGCCAGAACATTCCGGCTGCATAGTCTTGATTCTCTGTATCCTCCCTTATTCTTTTCAAGTTTCTCTTCATTTTTCTTGCCTTCTTGGCCAGTTCTTCAACCATTTTATCTGCTTTCATGACTCGCAGCTTACAGGAATGTTGAGTTTGTTCAGCACTTTGAGTCTGCTACAAGTTCCATCATTAAAAGTGATGACTGCATCATACAGCTCTAATTAACTGTTGCTTACACCAACAAAGAGTTTTTTTGGAACTTTGAGCCATAGAATATTATAGAATGCCTCTTTGGATTTCTGGGCTTTTCCATGGATACATTTTTTGAGTAGATCTGCAGTAGCTAACTCCCTCTAAATGGGATTTATTTTGTCTATAACTACCCTACTATAGGTAGCCCATGATGGGTATATTCCATTTTCTGTCTATTGTATATGAACCATGAATCAGGTCCTTAGACATAGCTCATGCAAAGGTTTTTCATCAGTAGAAGTTACATGAAAAAAGGTGGCCCACACTGCTTGTCCCATGTAATCCAAATTCTGCAATTTACTTCTAACTGCTTGTCCATAGCATGTTTGCAACTTATCTATTAATCCATCTGTTGGCCTTTTAGCACCTCCAATTGCTTTACCATTTGATAATTTTACACCAACGAAATCTTTCTTGAGTTTCCTAAGGCGACAAACCATCGCTTCTGGACGTGTCCTATGCATTCAATCTTTTCTATTTTCACATCGTTCCTGTATGTTTGCTTTCCAGTACAAACGAGAAACTAGTATCATAAGAGTTACAGTGGCACCAAGAGGGAACCTGCAGGATCCCTTATAAAACAAGGCTAAGTTCAGAAATATATGTCCAGTATTACAGAAGTTATGATCGATTTTCTGAAAGTTTACCAAAAGGGGGCGAGGTAACAACTTACCGCCCACTAATATAATAAGCAAATTAGTTATAAAATATTGTACAAATAACTTTTTAACTATATATTCGTAATGTAGAGCGCTGAAGTGTAAAAATAACAAAAAAAGAAATGAATTTTGACCACTAAGTAAAGTACCTTCTCACCTACTTCAAGTACGTTACATTGTAGAGGATAATTGCATTTTATTTGTGGAATGAGACTCCAAATTCAACTGGAAGATTTTATATGTTAGCATAAACACTGGTTACTGCATTAGTACACTGGGGAAAATAATAGGTTAGCGAATACTTACTGTTACACAAAATGCTTATGTGCTTGAAGCAGGTATTGCCTGATTGAATCTGAGACTTATATTAGAATTTTGGTGAATAATGGCCACACGAGTGTCTTGAACTGTTTCCGCTGTACTGTGATATACCTTCAACAACTGTAGGGTACTACTCATTACCAAAACATGGAGCTACACAAGTCGAGACGTGACGGTCATTTTGCTGAGGTACTCAGCGATCCACAGGAGTGCAGCACACTAAATCATGAGACGAACAAACATCTCCGAGGTAGCTGTTGCTATTACACTTTATTACCAAGTAGCCGGTTAAGACAAAACCGACAATCATCGATCCTTAATAGCTAATCATCCTCAAACAGTGAGCACCTGGACGTTCTTCGATAACATCCCGTAGGGCAAGGACTGAGCCCATGTGGTACGACCGAAATAGCTAAGCACCCTCACCAGGGGTGTCAATTTCCTCTATGGCAGTTTTATACAGGTCAAAATCGCGTAGTGATAGTGCAATCCGCCAGTACGGGACCGTGAGAGCGATGGTCCTGGAGACACAACATATGTAAAAACAGCATTTTCCAACAGGTTAAGATATAATCGTTAATGAAATAACGATTTTCTGAGCATGTTTAGTAAAAAAGTAGGTTGAGAAATTCTTGCGAATATAAGAGGCCAAATTAATTTATCTTATTTAACCACAGAATCAAATTATATATGCCTTAGAGACTGAAATAGGAAATTAAAAATGCATTAAGTTTAATAAATATAGAATAAGTATGCCTTTATACAAGCAATATAAGATTAAGTGAAACGGGTCCTTTCTTTCCGGACGAGCTAACCCGAATCTGCATTGGTTAAATCTCACTACAAATTAATTGTTGCTAAAATTCAGTCCTTGATTTGACAATCAATACCCCCAATGCAGTAAATACTTTTTAGCTGGTACGTGTATTTTAATGGACTTCAAATGAATGTTGTTGATTTGTGTGTAAACGGGCTGTCACCCCAAACTATATAAAATAGAAATTGGTCACAAGCAAAACCCTTTTCTGCTTACAACTCATTAAAAATCTATAACATTACTCTATTTGGACACCCTGAACATTATCAAAAAATAAAACTGTTTACACCTCAATAGCCCTCAACAAACTACAATGTACATGGAAGGAGACGGCAAATTTACAATCAAGGTACTCACTTTCTGCTCTAAATCCAAAGATATTAAGCTATGTGATTAGAACTAAAGGAAAAACAAATTTTCTCTCAAATTAATGCATCACTACATGCATCACTACAATACATCAAAGAAAATGCATCACTACTTATGTTCCTAATTTTCGACACTACTTGCACTATGTTCCAGAAATTCCGTCTTCCGGAAAATTTGATTTAGGTGATGCTGAAAAATGAATTTAATAGCCATAAGCTCAATACTCACTTATACATTTCCAGGCACAGATGTTATTGTAAGTGCTATTAAAGTTACTAAGTGATCTGAATTTGTTGCTAGGATAACTGCCAATTGCTAAGATGAATATACCTGGACTTTTAATATGATATAGAAGGTTGCCGATTAAAAAAAAATGTTGATAAACTGTAGGGCAACCACAGTTGTCCTATGATTATGAATGTAACTAAACGCACACTGGATAATTGCCGTATATCATGAGTTGGTTTTAATGAACTAAGAGAACATACTAATTCTCTTTTATCCCCATAAACGCATCGATTGTTTGAGTGCAGTTTAACATAAGCTATATTATTGAAATGCGGAGTTTCTTTGATTTTCCGTAGCACAAGCAAAGCTGTTGATAACCTGGAACAAAGTAACCTACATGAACGACTGCTTTCATGAATTTCTTATGAAGATATGAAAAATGTTTTCTGGGCTACTCAAAATAATCTGAAAAATTGAAAAATTTTGAGGAAAGGTAACCAATAGCTACAAATATGGGATTTGTGCAAGAAAAACTTCAACATTCTTTACATAGTATTTCATATGATCATACACATATTGGAGGAATTCTTATCACGAGAAAACCACGATGAACATTGTTAAAATTTTAACCTAGTCTTTTTAGTATTAAATTTATGGCTTCTGACAATGGCACTGGACTCTGAAAAGGAGTTAGTAGAAACCACTATTGAAATATACTGCGAAATCGGCCTTTAAGTAAATACTGATAAACACAATGTTGGTTTGTTTCCGAGCGTCTTTTAAATTTTATCACATTTCATCTAAAAGCAGAAAAAAAAACCTACCTCCCTTAACGCTAGCTGAAACTATGGAATATCTAGGAGTTAAGCATCATGATTCTCCGGATTTCGATGTTGATATATGTATATGCTACAGTTTTAATATTAGGTTACATTCCTTGGGATTACCTTCATGTTTGTATTCCCATCAAAAATGAAACGTAGTGTCACCATGGTGCGAAATTACTTACCGACAGTAGAATAATTAACGCAGACCAACGTGACTACCTAGTCTTAGGGGCGACTAATAGGCAGCCTTCCGCAAAACATGTCCCGGCCAAACAACCTTTTTATAACGCATCCTAGCTCCAGAAGATTCGTCGGGCGATTCTAAAGTGTTCCCTTTTTACGCCAGCTTTTGGTTCGAGGCCTACATACGCAGCTTGAGTAATACCCAGAGAACAGTTTTGAGTAGACATTTTACAGTGAGAGTAGTTATGAGCAGTGCCGAGTGTAATTCAGTTATGATTTGTAACCCAGCAGTTTAGTTGTGATCCGATTCCTAGGATCAGCTGCGTTTTGTTCTGAATGTGTGGATCCATCTCGTAAGTGAAATATTTGCGCCAAACTAAGTGCCTTGGGAATAAATAAGGTCCATTTTGCAGCAACTGGATAAGTTTTTTTTTTTTTTTACCGTACTATCCCTTCTCGTTTGCTCTACAACAACACCAATATCAATACACTCATCTAAAAGACACCTATCCCGGAAGTTTGTTTCAGAAAGGGTAGTAACATGTACACAATTCATTCAAGTTCTCTCAAATATAACATAAAACATGATGTACACCGAAAAGACACAAAGATTCTGTACCTTTGGAATGGGGTGGCATATCAGTATTTGTAAGATATTGCAGAGGTCACTTAATATTCAGCATAACCTTCGTGACTTATCCCGACAAATACAAAAGTATTTGAGTAGATTCAGTTTAGCAATCATCTGAGAAGACCAGCTACGAACTGAATTAAGAAAACAATCAAGGAAGAATGAATGGAAATTCTGGTGTGGCTTGCTTCACAAAGGGAGCGGAGGCATCCTAATATAATCTTTGTAATAAGTAGGTTCGATGGCCTAATGAGCGCAACAATAACGACTGAAGGACTCATAAGCGACTTTTAATGTATTACCACTAGGTACAATTCCTAGTAGGAACCAAGATGAAAACCACTGCTGGCATTGTTGTGGTGAGATAGAAATCCTTGATCACGTTTGGAGCGCCCGCTCTCTCAGTTAAACTTTGAGGAACACCTGTCACCTCAAAAGTAGGTCCCCGTTTGCCGCAGCACTGAGAAAATAACATCTCGTAGTTTACAAAGAAGTTCATGGGCTAGCAGGTGTGGGTCCTGTCGAGGAATAGATATACTCGCCGTTTCATCAGGTACGTCTTTCGGTTTCATTATCGATCCATAGTAAAAACCAGATCCTATGAACAACACCCGGCAGAAGTTCATGCAGAAAATTGTGTAATCTATGAACCCAGAGTTTCATATTAAGGGAAGTAACACTAGCCAGGTTATTAAACCGTGTTTAGAACGAGAGGCAAGAAATTTCTTCGGCCGATGAATTTCTGTAAGCAAAAGTTAGAATTCTTTCTAAACTGAGAAAGATGTTCAACAAGAGACTGGATAAAGATGCAGAAGTGTAAACAACATATTTTATGCAAGATGATGGAATAATATGCTTGTATCGTAGTAGCTTACATAAGCATATAGTTTAGAGTTCATCAAGTAATTATACAAGTACTAAAAGAATAGGAAAATGTAAGTTCTGCAAAAGAGAAAGCGGCGGATACATCAGAAGCATTCAAGCTGAAACAAATATCTTATGTAAAAATGATAGAATTGAAACCCATAAAATGAGAAAGAACGTAAAAGATATAGAAACAACAACAAAATGGAGGCAAGAATTTTGGGATATACTAAAATTTGTATTAGCAATTGATGTCCATGGCTGACAAAAATGGTTTATAAGTTAACGAAAGTTACTTATAATGACAAGAAAATTTCTCACACAAATGTATCATAAAGAACATTAAATAATAAATATTATGGTATAGTGAAAGTCACAAAGCAAATAAAAATGCCCAAGATATAGATAACGGTACTGCAAGTATTGATTCAATAGATAGGTATAGCTTAATATGGTGTGGAAATTCCTTAAAATACAAAGAGCACAGGATTAGTTAAAATTAATTTGAAGGTTCAAGTGTGGTGAGATGATATTCTGCTGGGAATAATTATACTCAAAGGAAGGAGAAAAGCTAAAGTAACCTTAAAATTCACGAAAGAGACGGTTCTTGTAATAACTATGGAGGAATATCTCCACTAAATGAGTGGAAAATTTGTGCAAAAGTAATAAATAATAGATAAAAATGTCACTACATATGTTGGAAGATAAAAAATAGTTCAACGTAAAGCTTTGCATAAAGCAATTTACTGTGGGACTATCAACATGAAAAATTTAGATATTATCAGGATTCAATTCAGTTTGAGGAAGTATGAGGGAATCGAATTCTATATAGTGCGCGGAGGTGAAGCTCAGAGAACATTACACTACCCGAAAATCGGGACTTGAGTCACCTGAAGGGACAGAAATTGCAAAATAATCTGAAACGTTGCTGATAGCCTCAGAAAAAAAAGTTTCAGCAGCCCCCGCTAAAAGAATTGAATACGAAGTAGGAGAAAAGCCAACCCTTTCGATACGCATTTCATAAAGAAGACAGCTGCAAGACTAAGTCTAGGATCAACCAAGTGTACTCCTATAGCTAGGTCTTTAAGAGACATTAGTCAGACGCTGCTGAGCACAAATAAGCAAGCTGGTTTAGTGGATTTTAATAGGTAAATATGTTAGGTGATAAAGGAACCATAGAGCTTTAATCTGATCACTCAATCATGAGAACGAACTGGTATTTTCAGAGTTAAAACAGCCGTGCTCTCGGGGTGTGGGGGGGGGGGGGGAGGTGAAGCGGATGAAGTAGAAGAGTATACATCAGGAATACTGAAAGGGGAGAATCATTGAATGGAAAGGGATTGAAAGATTAAAAATCTCTTAGAGATCAGCAGAGGAACATAGGTTTAAGTAGAGAAAGGAGCAGGCAGAGGCGATTCAGCCCGGAAATCATGAGAAAGAAAACGACTGTAGTGGAATACAACAAAGCTTTTTGTAACCATCAAAGCAGATGGGCAAATTTTATGAACAATCCTGATAGAAAATAAACTAATGTAAGGATTCCAACACTTTAAGAAACTAGCATGTCGGAGCTTGATAATGGAACTAGACCAAAATGGGGAAAAAGTTATTTATCATCATCACCATCATCATCATTTTTATTATTACTTAATTTATGGAAACTAATCATTTCTTCACACTAGACGGACATGAGCTAAGGTTTTGGATAGATAGTCAACCAGAGAAAATCAATGACATGGCCAAGATTTTAAACACGGATCGGATGGTTTCAGTCCATTCGCTCTTACCAATTGAGCCACCTTGACCAACATGCCGTTCTGACATTCAATTCTCTAATTGACTCATATAAATAGTTTCCCGGTAAACCAGTAGGGACTTTCGCATCCGAGATACGAGATGGTTCAAATACCGGCCATGGCATTGAATTTTTCAGGTTGACTGTCTATCCACTACTATTATCATTCATATCATCATCATCATCATCATCATCATCATCATCATCATCATCATCATCATCATCATCATCATCATCATCATCATCATCATCATCATCATCATCATCATCATCATTATCATCATCATCATCATCATCATCATTCATATCATCATCAACATCATCACCATCATTATCATCATCAGATATGTCTTCTTCTTCTTCTTCTTCTTCTTCTTCTTCTTCTTCTTCTTCTTCTTCTACCTCACGGCTTTGGATTGTTTAACCCGTTCCGGCTCCAAATTGGTCTGCCCATCTATTCTTCGGTCTTCCCTGGTTTCTTCTGCCTATAGGTTTATAGTTTAAGGCTATTTTTGGTATTCTGTTATTATTCATCCTCTGAACATGTTCTTTCCATTGATTTCTATTTCTTTCAATAGTATGGTTTATTTCTTCTACTTTAATTCTGTCCTAATATCCTGACTACGTTTTTTATCAATTTTGGTATATCCAGCTATTGCTCTTATGAATTTAATTTCTGATAACTGTATTCTCGTACTATTGCATATATGTACATGGGGAAATAATTATGTTGCCCCTTACAAGCCGATGGAGAAGAGCTCCAGGGATTATATTTGTTAATGGATATGGAATTAACTGATACGGCTCCAAAAGTGCGCAAGTTGGCATGTAACAGTTATAGAGCACCGCCATTAAGAATAATAATGAAGACACGTTATACCGCGGAATGAAAATTTTGAATTTTATACATTCTCACGACTTTTTGTATATATTCCTCCACAAGCTAGTCATTAGAAACTTAACGTTCAATTTACTTCTAGTTAATCAAGATAAACATTTGTAGAAGTGCTTGTATTACACATTATTTTCTTGTGGATTCGTTGAATATCAGGGAATACAGTGGACTCTTGCAAGAGTGAGCTGGTTGTTATGTGATGACTTGGAAATTCCATTCTAATTTTATGACCAGGTACAGAAACCGACAAATGATAAGTAATTTCAACTTTGAGATAGTATAAGCATTTTAAAAATGAAATCATTACCAGGGAATATCTCGGGAATGACTAATTTCACAAGAGAAAAGAAAAAACGTTGCATTTGGTGTAAGTTGGCTTCTGTAATGAAATAAATATTTTTGGTGTAGTAACATTTTGGTATTAGAATAAAGAGTACTTCTAAAGCTATTCCCCGAAAATTGAAGATGCACATGTGGTGTTCCATGAAAACGTCTTTAATATATATTTATTTTAATCAAAATCTTTGGAGCCGGATTTCAGAAACTTTGTCACAATCTTTTGAACATGTTCGTGTCGCACCCTTTGAAGACGGTGAACTGTAAAATACCAAGTTTGTTATTTAGACTTTTCCTTCCTCAATTATTATGTGCGCGCACGCAAATACACTCACTTGCATTTCTGCTGATATCCAATTTTTTGGTGGAATGCAATGCTTTCTTCATATAGGAGTACGATGTACATATGTGACAGAAAAAAATAACTAAAGGGGATATTTAAGTTTAAACAGGTACTCGTGAGCGCTCCCAAACTACAATAGAGCTATGGGACGCGGACGTACACGAGATTATAATACAATTGGTAATTTTTCCGGGCTGTTTTGCCGTGGTCTGTTGGAGTAAGAACCAAACGTTTCGTCCACAAATACGGCAGACATCATCAGTGGCGCGGTCGAAGCTTTCTTGCAGAGAGTTTGGCTGCCATATTTCCAGGATATTACTGACCGGATAGAAAGGATATTACAACGTCACAATATAAAAACCGTCTTCAAACCAACTAGGAAATTGAACCATTTAATACGCTCAGCGAAAGATCTTCGGGAACCTCTGTCCTCAGCAGGTGTATATCGCATTCCCTGATCTTGCGGCGCGGTATACATCGGAACAACACAACGCAGTGTCAACACCGGAATCAAGGAACATAGGAGCAACTGCCGTCTGGGCCACACAGATAAGTCCGCAGTCGCCGAACATGCGAGCATGTGATACAGTTCCAAGACACCAGCATCCTTTCTACCACAGAACATTACCACGCACGACTTCAGCGGGAGGCCATCGAAATTTACACACATCCTAATAATTTCAATAGAAAGGAAGAAGCCTTAAAACTAAATAGGAACTGGCATCCTGTTCTCGAAAACAGGAAACGCCATTTAACCACCAAAAATGACGCGGACCAATCACAGGACACCATTGCCGGACTACCCAGGCTCCGCCCCAATAGTGCGACTCAGGCACTGAACGCCTCAGACGCAGCCAAACTCTCTGCAAGAAAGCTTCGACCGCACCACTGATGATGTCTGCCGTAGTTGTGGACGAAACGTTTGGTTCTTACTCCAACAGACCACGGCAAAACAGCCCGGAAACAACCAATTGTATTATGGACTCCGGCCGTGAAAACTTACGTTCTCTCAGTACACGAGATTGTCTCTTAGATGCAATTGGTCATACATCCACACACAGAGCTTCTACTAAAGCGCTAGAAACAGCGATAAGGAAAACAAAAGGGCCCCATAGAGTAGACAACGGGCATTATTGCGGTCTAGAAAAATATATGAGCGTGGAAATGTACATTCCGTAACCTTTGTTGTAAACGGACTTTCAACCAGCACGGAACAAGTCACAGTACCAGATTCCACCAATCTGTCCTTGGCAGAACTGTCACATTCCGATCCAACTGGAATTGGAATCTTAAGGCACAGTGAGCTTATGAAATGATTTATTACATTTATTTAACATTTATTAATTCAATCGTTTCTCTCTCCGCAATGGGACGCACAAGTGACACAAAGTCAGTTTTGAATTAATACTTTATGAGGTAGAATTTGCAAATTGTTGGTGAAGGGCGGATATAGCGCGCCTACGCGCCAACCCCAGACGATGACAAGGAAACAGAGCAACACAGACAGGACTGAGACTACAGGAGGCGAGAAATGGATTTCCTATAATTTTGATTTAATCAGCACCAAAGATGTGAATAAGCTGTATCTAAGTAGCATTATCGTGTCTCAGCTCTTTGCTAGCCCTGTCAACCCTGTCGTCTGTCATCGAAGTGCTGGTATATTTTTAGATTCTAAGTACAGACTAACACAGCTCTCACACGTATTTCCATTTATCTGAAGCAGCTAGACTAAGCCATTAGCTACACATCCTCTGTAGACCGAACGAGATGGCTCAGGTAGTTACGTCTGTGGTCCGCATTCAGGAGGTCCGGGTTCAATTTCCGTGGCCAGACTACCTGACAAATTGCTTTTTTCGGGGCTTTACCCGGGTCGCTAAGCGAATTTTATGTAAGTCAATTACATCCCCAAATGTCCTGTTCCTACACTTCATCTCCATTATGATTTCATATCATCACTCACCTGGTGGTTTCTGTCAGGGTGGAAGTGTTTGCTGCAGTCAGTGCTGCATGGCAGGATGGCAAGCTCCTGGTAAACACTTTCTCCTCCAGTAGGATGATTTCCGCGCCGGCGTAGTGGGCCTCGTTCAGGACAAGTGCGATACCGCTTGTACTGGCCTGCCGGGGAGTTTCTAATTGGTAAATTGTAGGGATCCTGTCCTCTGCACGTCGTCACTCCTTGGGTCGGTCACCCTCTCTCTCCTCTCGCCCTCTGTCTCGTCTATCCTCTCCTTTGCCTCTTGTTCATCATCATAGTTATCATTATTCTGATTATCATTATGGTTATTATCGTTCACTCTCGACGATATTATGATAAACCAAATCGTTTTTTATACTAAAGTAAAAACCATCATTAACTGCGCTCTTGTTTCTTCACATTTCTGCAACATCCTTTTGGCAACTTAGCTAAATTTTCAATCAGCTTTTGCTGAAAGCATAACTAAATAGCATGTAAATAAGAATAGCTTTAGCTGTATTTAAAAAATGGTAGATAAGTTTCTTGAGAAAACATGCACAAATTTTCATTGGCGATGGAATAGTTTCAACTAACAATGTGAGGTAATAAATTTCCTCCTTCAATTGTTTTTGGGATATAACGCAAACTAGGTTGTCCATAACTACTTTAAAGTATAGCTTTCATTGGAATCTATGTTGTAAGATCATAAGCGCAATGCCACGTCTATTACGATTCCACGTACAAAATAGTTCTGCTCTTTTTAGGTTGAAATTAAATTATCATAGTAGGAGGTATAGTATTCCAAAATAAAACAATTCAATATCTTGATTTTAGCAGAAATCCATGTTTGAATTTTACCAAATCAAAAGAAGAAATTCTTACAGAAAAGTCCGCAGGTGCACGAATGTGTGTTGTTGGTGGTGGTGGTGGTGTGTGTGTGTGCGTATGATAGAGAGAGGGAGAGAGAGAAGAGTGTAATTTAGTAACGAAAAGGGTAATAAATACCAAACTTGGTATTTTATTTGTTTTTGCAGGGTTGCGACATGCATATTTTAAACAAAATCCTCAATGCCTAAATAGCCTTGCAATGGACTCTTGTAATTTTTAGTTTATCGAAATAGCTTCTAGCATTTTAATTAAATATAACATATTTGTAAAAGACATCGAGGGCACAAACATGTATTATTCCATTTTTTAGTATATCATGTAAAGTCATTCATTATGAATACATTCTGTAAAAGCTGTGAAACCGTAAGAGATGGACGATACCAACTACAAAAGAATTTGCTTACTTCTTAAAATATTCTATATATGTAAAATTCTCTGTCCCATTTTTCCCATTCGAGATTCGTTATTATCGTTCTGAATTTTCCAATATTTTTAAGCCTTTATGAAGTTCAAAGAAGACATCTGATTATTTCACATAGTAAGGCAAAGAGAGGAACTTCAAAGCAAACAGACACTTGCTACAGCCTTCTTGTTCCTAAAACTCGATACATATTGAAACCATTTCCACAAGCGCTTATCGTGATTTATATGAAGTGCACAAAAGAAGAAACTTTTGTAAGCGTATCTTTTAGAACAGGAAATGGCTGACGCATGTAAATACGACAAAAGATTTCGGCATATTGTTATTCATTTGCTAAGGGAAACAACATAGTATACTAAAATGGCAATTTTGGTATTTAAATCACATAACAGTTTCTCCAACTTCTCGGGAGTGACATAGCTACTTGATATACTTTATAAAATTACCGTTATCCACTTATATAAATCCCTATACTAATTCCATGCCGTCGTAATGGGCGAAGTGCAGTTGGTTGGAATCATAGAATCTGTGGCTTACATAAAGTGTGCATGAAACGTAATCACATTTGTAGCTATTATATTCCTTTGGAACAGGTTTATTATTTTCTACTATTATGCAGCACAACTTGTTAATGTAAGCGTCTATAAAATAATTTCTGAAAGGCACTTTAAGACAGATGATTGGAAGTTAACATTCAAAAATCGAAAGGTAGCCAGCAAGTTTTCTTATATACTTAATTATGAGTGATATTTATTTCGCTCCAAATAATAATTTTATTGTGATAATGAAAACAATCATTAATAACAAGAGACGTTCTGAGAGGCCATTAATAAGTTATCTTGTTAGAATGTTGATCGTAGCAGGTAATTAACTTCTCAAAAAACATGTAAACAATATAATGAGAAATTACTTAAGCATAAAATCGCGAGTTCCAATCTCGGTCAGGGTGAGTTACCTGGATAAGGTTTTTTCGGGGTTTTTCCTTATCCTGGAAGACGAATGTCGGGTAACTCTAAGCTCTATGGACCCTGGGCTTATTTCAGTCTCATTTCACCTATCCCAACTTAACGTTGGAAAAGAAATGAAATACACGCACCCACAAAATCGCAAGGCAAACCTTCACAGGAGTTTCAAAATATAGAAGCAAAGAAATTATATCAACGTGCATTGCTACTTGTGTCTTTCATTCAAATTATGAAAATGGAGAAGCCTAAATTCGGAAGTAATCGGAGTTAGGATGTGATGTGACAAGATCTATACTAGGTAAGAGAAATGTCCCCCAAACATTTGTATACAAAACCATGGAGCTTAGTTATCCCACATTCGTCTTTTAGGATAAGGGAAAACCCCGGAAAAAACCTTATCCAGATAACTCACCCTGATCGAGATTCGGACTCGGGACCTCTTGAACGTGAGGCAGACATGCTACCATCTACGCTACCGAGGTGGGCAAAATACACGGTTATTACTATATAGTGTAATAGTCTGCGCGGGCTCGCTTCAGAGCTCGAGTGAGGCAGAAGTGGCTGGTAGCATTAGACGGTTACAGAGAGAGAGAGAGAGAGAGAGAGAGAGAGAGAGAGAGAGAGAGAGAGAGAGAGAGAGAGAGAGAGAGAGAGGAGGGGGATAGAGAGAGGGGTGAGTGAGTGAGTGACTGAGAAAGTGAAATTCGTTAACTTATAGTAGACACTTGAAATGGTGACCTGTACTCAAACAGGTAGCATATCTCATAAAATGTTCACTTTCCTAAGCGCAGCAGCAGGTATCTAGAGGCCTAGTATTATCACTAAGTTCCGTTGTGCTAGTGCTGGAATGATACACTTTGTTTTTCAAAACACCTCATAAATAAACTTCGCAATTGTTTACGCCAAGGACCGAGATGAATATAGATTAACACTTGCAATCCTGTCACGAAAGTATCCTCCCATTGCAGTTAACGATTTGGTAACCTCGTGTGCCGAATCTCGTTGGTACCAACAGAGCATTTTCCTTCTTCAGCCAAGCAATCAAACTGGCCATAAATTTAGTATCCTATATTATCTGAATTAATGTTTAATTAAAGAAAGTGACTCCACTTATTCTTTTAGCACTCATCGCATACCACACTTAAATGTTTCATGCTACTGTGCAGGTTTTTCGGAAGCCCAATGTCTATTAATATGAGTGCTCACTTGTCCATCTAAGTGAAATGAAAACCCATTCACTGATCAACTGATTCAATGAAATCACTTTCTCTAGGCCAAAAAATCCAGTTACAGTAATTCACTTCCTTACCAGGATCATTTTATTTCAAACCTTGCATTCGAGTACAAAGATATTGATGTATTTTTAGTAGTGGTGTAGCATTTCACACAGAAGACTGGGATGCACCTGTTTGTTGAGCTATCCCGTTTAGAGAATTTCTAGAATCTCACTCTAAACCGGCACCAATATCAATCCTGTTTATGTTCTGTTAAAACTGACTTCTCAGAATGTTTCTTGACCAATATCGAACTCCAAGCTTGAAACTTACTTACGATATCGCGTGTAGCTTTTCTTGTATATGGTGCAGCAACTGGAAACCCCTCGAAAAACTCCATGCGAACAGGACGAGCAGATTTGTGTTTAAACCACGTACATATGTAACCTTTACAAATAAACACAGCACCCAGGTTTATCGAATCGAGGGAGGCATTTGAATGACTGTAGCTAACAGCAAAGCGATACATGTTGCCAATCTACCTTCAGCGGAAATTGTTGGCAAAGGTGGCACTTAGGAGTGAATAGCCGCCATTGGATTACGTTATATAATGATATTTGCCATACTGCAATATACACCATCATGGAAACGTAGAGTCAGACTGAAAAATTCAATGCCATAGCCGGGATTTGAACCACGGATCTTCTGGTTTCCTTCCAACCGCACTACCATTGTGCTACTATGGCTAACGTGCCGATATGACATTAAATTCCGCAACTGACTCGTATTTTCCCGGTAAACTACTTAGGAGTTCTCATACACACATGAGACAACTACCTTAATGGCGACTTACACCATGTAAGTACTTTATGGCCCGGGCTTCATATAGTAAACCACTATTAGGTTAATTAATGGAAATTAATTATTCTTTCACACTGGACGTGTGTAGGCCAAATTGTGGAAACGTAGAGTCAGACTGAAAAATTCAATGCCATAGCCGGGATTTGAACCACGGATCTTCTGGTTTCCGTCCAGCCGCACTACCATTGTGCTACTATGGCCAACGTGCCGATATGACATTAAATTCTCCAACTGACGGAAACCAGAAGATCCGTGGTTCAAATCCCGGCTATGGCATTGAATTTTTCAGTCTGACTCTACGTTTCCACAATTTAGCCTACACACGGCCAGTGTGAAAGAATAATTAATTTCCATACACCATCATATTTTAATCTAGCACACTAAATTTCATATTTATGAACTATTTTGAGGAACCAATGTTATTTTTTGTTCCATTTAAGCGCAACCTTTAACTGCAGTGGTCATATTGGCAGCCGTTCTCCTTTATACGTTGGTTTGCTTGTACTTTATATTTTAGTTATTAGATAACGCAAATATTCACACTCTTACTGATACTGGCAGACTCTGGAGAAGATGGGGAATCATCTTGATTGGAGAAAAATCTACACCCCCCGCCGGGAATCGAACCCGGGACCTCTTGCACAGGCAGGTTGTTCTATCGACTAAGCTACGTACTTAACTATGGCAGTGAAATATAGAGTGCATCAGGTTAACTTCAATAAATAATGGTTTTACCCCATTTAACGGGTTTACTAGTTCACTTCACATTTTCCTGCTATTTATCCAGACGGAACCACGTTCAAATAACTCACGTAGTGCCACCAAGTAAGTCCCTTATGAGAAGTAGCCAATTACAAAAATATGAATACTAGGTAACTATTTTAAATAAACTCCGAATAAAGTAGATAAATTAAATAAAGTAAAAACTTAAAGTTTAACACGAAGCACTAACAGCAGTACCGCATAACCGCCAGGAGAATTTACATACAGTGACTATCAGAATTTTTCGGACAGATATAACTTCTTTATATTTAACGTCAAAAAATTAACAACAGACCTATTTTTTCATTTTACTCTCTCCAGATTGTACACTTACACATACAGATAACAAAATAGAGTTTTTCTTTTTATTTCAAGATGCAAAAAATATAAAACTTATGAATGTAATTATAATACAAAATTTCCTATTCAGATAACTCAGGAGGCCGTGATCGAAGTTTAATGTTCCGAGAGTTTCTGCATAAATAATTATATATAATTAGTGATACAGTCATTTTGAAGAGTATTAACTATTTAAATTTACACAGTGTAACTTCAGCACAGCTATAAGAATAGAATCCGTGAGTGGATAAACGTAATAAGCATTAATCAGACAATATTTGATGGTATTAACCCTAACCTAAAAATGTCTACAACACGAATGGTTATAATACAGCTAGTGATTCATCTAGAAATGTATCATATTCCAAAAGTTTACACCAAAAGAGAGAGAGAGAGAGAGAGAGAGAGAGAGAGAGAGAGAGAGAGAGAGAGAGAGAGAGAGAGAGAGAGAGAGAGAGAGAGAGAGAGAGAGAGAGAGAGAGAGAGAGAGCAAGGTTTAGTAATTGAATCCCATAATGATATATCAATAAAAGAATACCACTGAGCCACGGCGTGGCCAAGTCAAAGCTACAGAACACACTCATTCCTTCCTTCAGAAACTGAATTTCCACTACTTAGCGGCACTTCCTAACCTATTTCAAGTAAGCAGCTAGAAACCACACATTCTTTGTAACACAAAGAATGAAGAACGATGATTCAATGGAATTTAATGATGTCATACAACTGCAAGAATTGAAAGAAATTCTAAAAGAATGCGGTATTACTAGTCCAGGACCTGACTCAATACCCTATGAAATAATAAGGCAGTTGCCTGAAAACGGTCTAATGTACCTACTGGCATTGTATAACTTTATGTAGTCTACTAAGGTATTCCCTGAACAGTGGCAAAATGCCATAGTAATACCAATTCTTAGTTCTGATAAAGATGGTTCATTACATCAGAGTTATAGACCTATAGGATTGACATGCTCTATGTGTAAAATATTGGAAAAAATTGTATATAACAGGTTGAGATGGCCCTTAGAAAAAAACAACTTTTTACTTGTGTACAAATTGGATTTAGAAAATATCACTCTACAACAGATAATCTCTTATCCCTTGAAACAGCAATATGGAAAGCATTTAATGCCTTTCAACATTTAGTAACAATCAGTCTTTACATAGAAAATGCCCATGACACTGTATCCAAAGAATATATACACAGAACCCTACTAGAAAATAATATTATCGGAAACATTATATATTTTATAGAAAATTTTCTGAAATGTAGGAATATTCAAGTCAGACTGAAAGATCAACTTTCCAAAAGAGTATATGTAAACAATGGTGTCCCACAAGGATCTGTATTAAGAATGACTATTCCTAGTTGCTATCAATGACATAATAACTAACGTTCAAGCACCTGTACAAGCAACTCTATTTGTAGATGATCTCACAATATTTTGTCAAGGCAATAATATGCCTACTACGGAAAAACTGTTAGAGGGAACGATATCAAATGCAGAGACTTGGTTACAATAAACTGGATTAAAACTTTCAGTGAACAAAAGTAAATATAGTTTTTTTCGAAAACTGGGAAAAAGCCTATTGAACCTGTAATAAATGTCCATAGTCATAAAATTCCAGTAGTTAAAACAATAAAACTACTCGGTGTTACATTTGATCCAAGATTAACATGGGTCCCTCAAATAAAACAACTTCGGGAAAGTTGTAAAAAACATTTGAATATTCTCAAAACATTGGCAGCCAACAACTGGGGAGCAAATTACTATGCTCTTAGTATGACCTACAAAACATTAATCCGAAACAAGATAGACTATGGATCTTAATCTATAATTCAGCCAGATCCAGGACACTTAAAATGCTTGATGTGATACATTCAACAGCACTACTTGGAGCTTATCGCACAAGTTCTATTGAAAGCATACAGATTGAAGCAGATGAACCGCCACTTGAAGTAAGAAGAAAACAGCTAAGCCTTACATACCTGTTAAGATCAATTGCATTTATTAATCCATCTAAAGTAGTCGATGCCAAATACACTACAACAGAGGAAACATCACAAATATTTGCAGTTCCTATACACAGAGAATTTCTTATTACTTGAAACAACTTAGGCTAGAACTTCCCTTGTTAATATGCGGAACTAGTAAGAATGAAATTTTCCCATGGAGACTTTCATTTCCAAAGATAAATTTGGAAATGTCTGAATTTATTAAAGCTCAAGTGGACAGAACAGTGTACCATAAACTATTTAAAGATATAAATGCACACTATCCTGGGTATATGGACATTTATACTGACGGTTCCCATTCTCAGTTTGGAAATGGCTGTGCTGTTGTATCCCAAGAAGTTACAATGCTATATAAACTACCAGAAGTCTGCACAATATTCTCTAGTGAATTATATGCAATTAAAAGGTCGCTAGAAGTGATAATCTCTGCAATGTACTCAAAACATGTGATGTACTCAGTTTCCTTGAGTGCTTTATTGTCCCTCCAAGATTTGTCGTCCACTAAATTGATAATCAAGGATATCCAAAATTTATACAATAAACTTATTCTAGAAGACAAAGAAATACTGTTGACGTGGATACCATCCCACCAAGGAATAGCCGGAAACGAAAAGGCTGATGAAGCTGCTAAAGAAGCAGCAAAACAACCGCCTGTATACCCTCCAATACCTATTCCACATGAAGATGTTATAAGCCACACCAAAAAGAAATAATTCAGGAATGGAAACATCATTGGCTAGAAACCAATGTACACAGTAAACCCCGACAAGTGAAACTAAACACATCTCCTACTCAGTGTCTTTATAAACATACAAGTCGAAAACAGCAAATATTGCTCTCCAAACTTATAATTGGAAATACAAAGCTTACACATGATTACCTATTTTTCAGAGAGAGGCCTCCACGTTGTGAACCATGCAACCAACCATTATCAGTAAATCATATTATAAATGAATGTTCTCGCTACTCAACCTATAGGACTCTTCATAAAATTCCTACAGATCTTCATACCCTACTAGATGAACAGAAGAATCTACAGTCACTGTACTTATTTCTACAAGACTGTAAATTAACTTCTTCAGTATGAAAATCTATTCAGTGTAACCTGGTTTCGGTGAATTCTGTGAAGTGAGAATGACTATAATTAATAATTAATACATAACAAGTATGAACATAGTGCTGTGCAATATCGCTTCTTCAGTTGAATGTATAATGTGTGTGAACTTATGTTTATATTGTACCGTGACCTAATAGTTTCTAAAATGTTAATTGTACTGACCAACTGGATACAAATTTGTTATACCATCTTATAGTTGTCGCTATAAGACCATTGTTGTTAGACGACACTAAATAAATTTAGTCAAAGTAATTCGGACAATAACTATAAGCACAAAACAAACAGAACGAATGGAGACCATGTTGGAATATTAATAGTTGGCGATTCTTCCCTTCCTCCGTAGCACTTCAGTCAGCCTTTTGGGTATACTCTCCATTTTGCTAGTTGTACAGCGGGAAATTTGTTCCATTTCTCTTGCAGTCACCTCCTCACACCACCTTTAGAATTTATGGGAAGTTTCCGTACGTTCTTTTCGAATATATCCCATAGATGTTCAATCGGATTGATATTGGGACTGTGAGGAGAAGATTCACAACTTCAGGACAGTTGTACAACAACCATGTATACTATAGGCTGTATGTTTTGGGTCATTGCCCTGATACACTTTAAAACAGTCTCCTATTCCCACATTTTCTGCACTTTTCTTTAAGTTACCTTATAAAATCTGAAGATGCTGTTGGTGATCCATGTGTCCATCTATAAAAACTACCTCACCTGCTCTTTCAGCTGACATACAGCCCCAAAACATAACATGTCACCCTCCATGTTTTACTGTCACCTGCATATTTCTTTCTTCAAATTGTTTATTGGGCTGTCTCCAAACTATAATTCGGCCATCTGAGCCCGAAAGGTTGAATTTTGGCTCGTCACAGGAAATTACTGTTTTCCACCAGTCCATATCTTTGCTGAGGTGCCCCTTAGCAAACCTTTGCCGCTTGATCCTATTAACTACGTTGACGCAGGACATTTTTTCTTGCAGTTCGTCCATGATAATGTTCTCTGTATAGCACCCTCCGGATTGTGCTTGCGCAGGACCTCTTTCCAAACGCCCTCGCAGCCTGAACAGCAATAATAGTTGCAGTGATACGTCGGATTATTTTTCACTTCTCTTATTACTGCCCTCTCTTCTCTCCTATTAAGTACCTTCGGGCGACCTTTCTACGGCAAATGTTCAGTCCTATCTTGATATTTATATCGGCAGATAACGTCGTTAACGGTACTTTTCTTCATGTTCAATAAATCTGCTATTTGTCGACATATTTTTTTTCCTTTTCATTATGGAATATCACTAATTGTCGTTGCTCAAATGTACTCTTCTTTCCCATGTGCCCCATTTCGCTCCGCAATATTTGCGCCTGCTTTGTCCGAGAGTAAGGCACTGATCCTCTCTGCACAACACATAACAACTGCAAAGCATGCCTTGAGTTGCCAATCATCCCTTGTCCAAAAAATACTGACGAGCAAATTTTCGTGTCTCAAAGAAGTAACAGGTATTGCGACTTCTTAAAATAATTTACAAGTCACAGTTACATTACTGCGGTACCTATGAAGTGCATAGAATTAATAGTTTAGCAATTTTGCATTGTTTATCCACTTTTCTTTTAAAAACAAATATCTTACATGTACAGACCACATTGTCCAAAATATTATGACAGTCACTCTACGTTATATACACGAATGAAATAAACAGTACAGAAGCAAAACTCTTGTACAAAGCCAGCACATTAATCGTGCATATGTTTCGACCAAAAGAAACTACATTTTGGTATCACAATACCTCCTTAGCGATAAATGGCAACGGAGAAATCCAGATTAAAATGTTTGTCAGAAAAAATGTTATATAATCGGCTTAATAAGCCATACAAAAGGTCACAAAATTCACAGTTGTGTGCACTCTACTTAGCAGAGCAAAACTGCCCGAGCTAGGTCAAGTTTTCTGAAGACGAGGCACAGGGAAAGAACTACTAGAAATACATTCGTAGCAAACACCACGCAACGGCAAAACTTCGAATTTGATTAAATTCTTAAGGCTAACGAACTCAAATGTATGAAAGGAATGTGTGATCAGGACAGCGAAGCATATTACACAAAGTGTGCTGCAATAGTGTCAACCAACAAGCCAGAACCTAAAATACAAATTAGCAAAATTGTTAGATTCATTGTAATGCGATGATTTTGATTCCATTTCATTATTCTTACCGCGAGAAGTTCACGTTAACATAGAAATCTCGTCTGTTATAATTCACATGAATCGATTACAAGCCTGATAATAGCAATTTTCATTATTGTTGGGCACGTAGTTGTGGTTCTTGAGTGTTTAGGAAACTATCAAGAAGGATTATTAGACAAAACATGTTCTGATACTTTTAAATATCATGTGGTAAAATATTAATTAGCCATGTAGTTTGAACACCTTCATGTTGACGTTACAAAAAAATAGTCAAACTTATTTTTATGCCAAATCAGTAAGAAGTTGTGAACAATTAAATGACGATAGGTTAAACACGTTGGCTTAGAGGTAATATTTCTTGGGCCTCAATTGTATATCGGTATACCATACATCAATCGCGCAGGCAGCCAGTCAAAAAGGAAGAAAAAATAACTTCACAGTACTGAACCTCTGAGGTACCTCTAGCAGGCCCACTACGAATAGCACACAATTAACCATAAGGAGAGCAAAGGGAATCGTTTCGTTGTTGGTTTTGTAGCCTCAGTGGATCATCATTTTGAGGCTCACTTGTACGAAACACGAGGTACAACTGAACATCCTACTTTTGGCAGGTGTTCGATAAAAGGAAATTGCAACAAAGAGAAGTCAAGCGTTAAGCCAAGGCTCATTGAAACCAACCTGCGTTATTCTGCTCTCTTTTAGTACATGGACCGCTTTGTGAATACATTTAGTATCACTAGGGACTACAGGATACGACTTTTCAATCCTTATACTAAGTCCATGTGCACTCAAAAGTGTAATAAGGCTCAGTTCAGCTCTCAAGAAAAAAAAACTTAAAATAGTTGAAAAAAAAAGGTTAATGTATAAAACATTAAAATGCAGCTCAAACATTAGACACAACGTCATTTTCGCGGAAGATAAAAGCTATATCACTTAATTGAATAAAGAATATATAGACACTGACCGATAGTAATTTAAAGACTACTCTCACTAACCTGCAGACTGATACATTCACTAGAAATCCCTTTTGTTTGACTTTAGAGCTTCAATTGCTAGTTTCACTCAACATCACCATTATGCCTATTAAGTGTATGTGCTGGAATGTACTGAAAAATAGGACACATAATTCAACATTTGAGTGACGTGACTCCACAACATGTGTTTGAAGTATAGGTGTGTCTCTAGGTGCTATTCCTCTGCTTTGTTTAATCTTCGTTATTGATTTTGATACTTCAATAATGTGCTATGATGTATGGGTAGCAGGATGTTGTCTGAGGAAAGTGTATGAGACAGCTTTTTCACTGAGAGGACTTCTTTCGACCATAAATACTCGACGAACTACAAAGGGGTGATGACATGAAATTTTCGCTTTGCACGTTACATGAACTAGAAGAACCCTAGTAATTTAATATGCTTGAATAAAATCAATTAAATGACATTTTAAGTGCCTTTGTTATGGCATAATAGAGTATTCACTAACATTATCCTATTAGTTTTGATGGCATTAGTAATGCCTTTATCTGATGATAATTATTATTCTAGAATATTATTTGCTAAACTAATATTAAAGAATGTAGAATGTACCAGAAACTAGCAAAGTCTATTACAGAACTTTATAAAACGTTATTCATAAAGGCAGAAACAACAGTGAATAGGGTAAAATTTATACAGGGAACTGCATTTTCGCCTCTTTAAACTGCTTTCAATTAAGGCATAGGAAAGTTTACATTGCTGTAAAACAAAGAAGGCATTTATTTACTGCGGATATTAGAGAAAAGTATCGCACCTATAGAGCCTAACACACCAATATAGAGCAATATTCGTATTTTGCTTGAAGCCGAAAAGTGTTTTCATTTATGGACGTGTTTAACTGCTGCAGCTCTCATTGTCACATTCTATACTGGACGTAAATGAAGCTTAATTTTCTCAGAAGTCCCTTGATCAGACTTTAGGTTCTTTCAAGTGTACGAAAGGTATGAGATGCCCGCCTCGGTAGCGTAGATGGTAGCGTGTCTGCCTCGCGTTCCAGAGGTCCGGAGTTCGAATCTTAGTCAGGGTGAGTTACCTGGATAAGATTTTACGGGGTTTCCCCTTATCCTGAAAGACGAATGTCGGGTAACTCTAAGCTATATGGACCCTGGGCTCATTAGAGCATCATTTTACCCAATCCATTCATCGTCCGATGTGGCTTAAATTTGGAGGACGTAAATTAAAAAAAAAAAAGTATGACGCGGGGCCGCTGTTGTTACTTACCTTCCAAATGAAGTCCGGTTAAGGATCTTAACGACCCCCCCCCCTCCCAAGAGAAAAGGAATCTATCACCTCCTCCAGATTTGAATCGGCCCCGCGAACTCGGCAACCAGGAACGTGCATATTACACCTAGATCAGGGAAGAGCACACTTACCTGTGTTTTCTTATGGCGTGTAGATCCAACGGTTTGCCGTCTCTCAAGGGAGTGACATAAAATATATCATCCCTACTGCTGAGAATGGGTGACCTTGGTTGTAATAATGTTCGGAGTGACACCTCTACCGAGCCATTTGATTGGAGGCGTTTCTTCTGAATGTGTAAAAAAGTAGTGAGTGGCTGGCCCCGTAGCTCAGTCGATAGAGCACCTGCCGGCCGCCTTAGGGGTCCCGGGTTCGATTCCCGGCGGTGGGGGTGGAGGTTTTTCTCCGACCAAGATAATTCCCCATTTTCACCAGAGTCTGGAAGTATGAATGGGAGTGTGAATGTGTGCGTGATCTAATGATTAAAAACCATACCTTCAGTATGTTCTAAAGTAGAACGGCCGCCATACCAGTTAAACGCGGTGTATAAATGGAACAAGGAAAAAAAAGTAGCCGTTGGCGAAATAAATGGTCAAATGGACTATTGCGAAATAACCGGACAGAGGGATATTTTACAATGCTTTTAGGCTTAAGAGAAATAGGAGATGTGAGGAAAGTGGCCATGTATTGCACACTGTATGTCAGGCAGAAAGCAATTCCAAGAAGCCATTACCTTATTTTCAACCCCTTTTCACCCAAGTATAAAATCATATTATTGTTTTGAACACAGAAAACTTCAGCTGTCTTTCTTCATAAGTGATCGAGTAGTTTTCATGAAAGAAATTGCTACTAATATGGGAAACGAATGCACTCCGTATAAATATCAACAAACTTCATTTCCTTTCAAATCGGTACAACTGTAAAGCCTTCGGATGGTGAACAAGGTGAGAAAAAACTAAGTTCAACTTAGACAATTAGAATATACAATAAGGCTGAGTTTGGATGATTCTAATGGAACTCTCTTATTGTAACGTCATTAGGAATTGTTGTCCAGTGATTAATCTTTAAACGGTAGTTGCTCCAGTAATAGAAAAAATGGCACAGGAAAGCCCTTATATTTTCGTGAAAGTTGTGGTACACATTATGTGGACCTGTCTCATTAAGGAAGTAACGAGTTTCGCACTTTGTTTTTCATATTTGTGAAGGGATGGCTGGTTTAAGCTCCAAAATAAAACTGATGTGCTGAGTAAATGCATGTCCCCTGCTGTGATAAAGATTAGGCAGGTCCGACAAATAGCTACTGTCCGTTCTCTCTCTCTCTCACTCTCACACTCACACTCACTCGCACTCTCACACTCTCTCGCACACTCACACTCTCTCGCATTCTCACACTCTCACACACTCTCACACTTTCTCGCACACTCACCACTCACACACACTCTCGCACACTCACACTCACTCTCTCTCACACACTCTCACTCACTCACACTCTCACACACTCACTCTCACGCTCTCTCACACACTCACACACTCACACTCACACACACTAAATCACACACTCTCTCACTCATTCTCACACACTAACTCACTCACATATTCTCACACACTCTCACTCACTCACACACTCTCACACACTCTCTCAATCACTCACACATTCTCACACAGTCTCTCACTCACTCTCACACGCACACACTCTCTCACACACTCACACACACTCTCACACAAACACACACACAAACACACACTCTCTCACACACTCACTCTCTCACACACTCACTCTCTCACACATTCACTCACTCTCTCACTCTCTCACACACTCACTCTCTCACACACTCACTCACTCTCACAAACTCTCTCACACTCTCTCACACACTCACTATCTCACTCTCTCACACACTCACTCTCTCACACACTCACTCTCTCACTCTCACTCTCTCCGTTTTTCCTGCAGGGCTTACGACAGCTGATAATCCTGTAGCAGTTGTGATGCCACCTAGGTAAACTAACTTCTCGTACAAGAGATTTCAATTAAGCATTCTGCATTGCATAAAGATTCGTCCCTCAAGTCCTTAAGCCAATGTGTCATTGTTATGTGACAAAGCTGAGAATTCGATTTTGGTCCTCAACTTTTCAGTTATTTAGAATACCTTCTTGAATAGCTGCGGAAACAATTCTAATTGATTCCAGAATAAGTTTTTCATAGGTTTGAAATCGAAATAATAAACATTTAAAATTATAGTAACTGATTGATATAATTAAACTCACTTCAATCGACTTGATTTACAGTATAAATTGGTACATATCATTATTTCATTATTGACAGCTAATTTCTCATACCTTTGCAATTAGCGCCGGTGCTGTTATAGTGTGGAGAAGGTTGGTCACTATTGGTTCAAACGTTTTATTAAAATGGTTTCACTAAAGCGTTTAATTTTTAAATATAAGATTAAATTTATATTTTTCGTATGTGATTTATTAGATTCCGAAATATGCTAAGAGATGAAAATTATGACAGAAAATGCGCGCGCTCGCACTGAACTTTCTTTAAGAATGTCTTTTTGAATTCGGTGGTGCATAAAAGTTATATAACAGGAACTACAACTTTAGACTGTGGTTTCGAACACTTGAAGATGAAATTAGACTAGAAATGCTGAGAATATGTTTCTGTAGAAAATGTCAATTAGAAATTGATAACTATAATCACCAAAACCTCGGATGGTGACTTTATGAAAGTAGACGTCTTTGTGTGGTAAAGGTCCTGGCGTTCCTGAAAAAGGTGTCGAAGAAGCCATGATTTCAAGTTTATGTGCCTGTACTTCCGAAGAGACTTGGTGTGTATCTAATTTGGCTTTGACATCTCTACCCGTAAACCGATGTATCCTCCATGCCGTCAAGAACTTCTTTGGATGCAGGTAATCATCAGTGGAAACTAAGAAAGAGAAAAAAGTCAAAATCAGCAATGTTTTTAATTTATGTACTGAAATTTCAAATTTAATAGTTATAACGTGAACTTTTATTAAATATTAATGTGTCACCGAAGTTTATTATCCAGCATAGAATAAAAGTACTTACAGGCGTTGGAAGCTACAAGGAGCATGAATGTCGGCATTTGAAGTACTATGCGGATTAAAGAATTCTGATTCACTTGTCGTCTCCTGTGCAGAAAGGCCACCGGCTCGCTGAAATGAAGATTCTGGTTCAAAATTATTATTTGGTTCATTGTTGTTAACATCACACGGATCGTATGTGCTATGATGAGTATTTGAGGAACTTGCATGCATTGACAACTCTGATGACATTGCAGAATCAACACAGTTTTGGTTTTTCTTCCTTCTCCTAGGTTTTGCAGCTGTCCTATGTTTTCTTTTGATCTGGGAGCTCTCAGAAGCTTCATTGGTCGCAAGTTCCACACTGTTATCTGATGAAAATCAGATTCAAGGTTAATAGCTTCATCTGTTACAGTAGCAAGTTCTCCTTTTGAAATGTGTCCATTGCTGACTAATATTGGCGACTTGTTTTCAGCAGCATGAGTTGTTCAACATCAATACCTTCACCTCCTCTATTAACTACAGCTACATATTCAACAGCCTCATCATCCTCAGATCCGCCGACACCAATCGATTCATTTTCACTAAGGAACTGTCTTACAACAAATTCAAGACGATTTTCACTATTACTATTCTGTTGCAGTGTTTCAAATATTACGTTACTATCAACATTTCCTTCATTATAGTTTGTAGGTCACTGTTTCACATCCTCCACTTCACGGACAAGAATATCCAGGTCTGCAGTTATGCTTCACGTCTTCATTGAGCTCCATGATAATTTCCTCCAACCCAAAGGAATAATTCCTATTACCAAAATGTGGTTTTTCAAATCAGCACCATTTTTCTGCAATGATATCAACAAAATCATTTGTTTTTACAGCATCAATACCGTTGACAAATGCAAATCGTTAGACTAGTTACTCCTTAGTACAGTTGGTAATGCATTCTGTAATGAATACTACTTTCTTCGTTTTATTGATTACTGAGAAAATATATATGCCTTGTAGTAAACAAATAAAACGGTTTTTCTAAATTCTGGTTTTAATCCATCCCGTAACATTTGGCGACCATGACAGGACGAGATGGATAATGTAAAGAAAGATGTCGCATGAAAAGTATATTAATATGCGAAAGGCGAACGCTTTTTAAGAGAAATTGAGGGACATTAATTCCAGAAGGCACGATCTTGCAGCAGGTTTAAAAATACTGGAAGCTAAATGTGAACGACGTTTTAGAAATGATGAGGCTACTGAAAGAGGAACATCGTATGAAGAAGAATAAGAATAATAAGGAGAAGAACAAGTAGAAGAACAACAAAAACAACAAGCAGAACAAGAGGAAGAACAAGAAGAACAAGAATAAGAAGAACAAGAGGAAGAACAAGAAGAAGAACAAGAACTAAAACTAGAACTAGAACAAGAACAAGAACATGCTAATAAGTTGATGATACTAATGATGATACTAATGATGATGCTGATAGGTATTAATGACTATAGACAATATTTGGAACTTTGGAAACAATAAAATATAACATTGTTTTATTTTAAAATTTTGCTCTTTGTTGCTGAACAATATATATACACACATTTAAACACACATATATACATATATACATAAATACACATGTATTTATATATACACCATGAATTCCCAAATATTCGGAAATGGAAAATGCTATTTATTTGTAGTTTTCTAAGCACTGATTGGTCGTCAGGGGCTCGTACTTTGAGACTATAATAGATTTTATAACACTGAGAAAGTTTATTTTTTGATAAACATAAAAACCAACAATTTTTAAATGGAACAGTACCTAGCTACATCAACAAAATGGAACTAGGATAAATTAGAATGACAATGGTGTTGTTTACAGGATTCTATTGCGAGTAGTTTACGAGAAATCTTATTTTGAAGCTTTTACACACCTGCATTTGTTTGTTCCAATCAACTTGCTTATTTGCTAAGTAAGTTATCATGTTTGTTTACATTGCTTTTGCGGTTGACTGCTATTTAACTTTTTTGCCAGTTTTTGATAGCTCAGGCACTAGGCCGTGAGTGGAAGATGGCATTTAGCAATGCAGAAAAGCCGCATTCTCATAATGTATGAAGAAAGGAACAATGCAATTTGATCTTGAATGTTATTATGCGGATGTATACCAGCTGACGTGCGTACCATTTGGGCAGTTATTTATCAACCTCTTTAACCAGTTATATTAAAGTTGTAGTGTAATACCTAGAAAACGCAACAGAAGCAAACAAGTAACTGGACAAGAGGGAAAAATTAATGTTTTGGCTGCTGCTGCAATAAATCCGCAAATTAATTTCATTTTCAAAATATCTGAGGTAAATTGGATTGTATATCGTTGTCGGACACAGGAGAAGTAGGCATAGCGTACACAATTTAAAGTTATAAGGTATTTTTGAAACTATATAAAATAACAGGAAGAATATCATGCTGAGGTTCTATGATGCAGTAGCTATACTGTTGTATATTTATGGCGGCGAATTTTTTACGATTTAAATGGATATAGACGTAGGTTACAAACTGAAACCTAATCTTTTATTCATGGACGCCCTTTAACTCCTATGGTTCTCAGCGTCGCATTCTATATTAAGCGTGAAAGATTACTTAATTTTGCTCAGAGGCCTCTTTTTAAGCTTGAGATTCCTTTAGGTGCAGTGAATCTACGACAGCGGAACACCGACTTTACTCCCTCTCCAAAGGAAGCCGTGCTAAGAACTTTTAGGCCCGAGAACAATCCGTAAACCTTCACCAGTTTTGAAACCAGAATTCCAGAACCAGAAGCTAGCATATTACCACAACAAAATAGGTTACAGGCGGCAGGAATGAGTATTTTACTGATAGATTAATAGATATATTCAGATCATGAATAACATCAAAATATAGTTGATATAAATCACACTATGAACAAATATAGAGAAAAGTGACAAAATAAGGTACATCAAATAACAGATAAGCCTTGAAACGATATTTACAAACCAAGAAGTTATCCCGTACGAAGAAAGTATACAGTAAGGGAGGTACCTAGACTAATTTGGAGACGTAACGCATCATAAGTTTGTTGCCTTTACTCAAAGGGGTACTAGAGGCCAATGGAAATGTTTTCCTGTAAATAGAACTCAGTAGATGTCCATGGCATATAGAGGATTATTTGGCACTCTGTAACAATACATATTAAGGCATGTCTGTTTTTGATTTCGAGTGGTTAGTGAGCTGATATAGTCCCAGATCCGATAAGTAGTCCAGATTTTCTGCATTCTTCTTTAATTAGGATTGTTCCCTACCTCATAATCGGGAAGTATGAATGAGCGGTAGAAAAAGCAACGAAAACCTTAGAGAAATACAAATTAAAGGTACAAAGAGTACATTTAGCATCAAGAATTGCAGTACAAGCCTTCTATATGATCATAGCAATCAAAGGGGACTACAGATGTGGGAAAAAACTAAAGAATAACACTTTTGTTAAGCCCATGTATTCTATCTAGGACCTCCGGAAGAAATGTTTGTTTACTGCCTCAACTTAGGTTAAGCAGAAGGATCAAACATGCATTTGGTTAGCCAACATAATTAGGGTGTATTCTGATAGATATAACGACCTTCGAAAAAAGATAAATTTTGTCAAAGATATATAGTTTCATCGTATGTCCGTCCTCTAAGACGTTTCTCGAACTATCAACTGTATGTAAATTTTAAATAAAATGGAACTGTCTGTAAAGTTTGTAAATTAACTGTTTGTAATAAACCAACCATTATTTGGATAACAATACGCGCACTGATTCAGGTAATGGCGGATATTTTCTAAACGTCGTACTGGCTATTCAATTTTGCGGACACACCCGCTCTGTGTTACTAAACAATTGGTACGCTTACACACGTCTTATAAAGGAAATGCGTCCTTCAGCATTGTTACAGTTTGGCGTGCAGAAGCAAGCCGGAGTAACCAACGCTTATTAACAGGTATCGTTGTAGGTTGTGTTGTCGTTAAGCTTGTAATCCAAGTGTAATCGCAGTAAAATGTGTAGTGTGTGTAAGGATGGAATGCCCAAAAAGAAGGAAATACAAGGAAGTCTCAAGCTTAAGTTCAAAACGCAGACTAAAAGTCTAGCAACTTTACTGCAGCAAGGACTTTAGATATAGGAGGGAAGATGGTAAGAGATTGGCGAAGAAATGAGGATGCAATTAAAAATTGGAAACGAAATAGTGTTGTATGAGAAGATGCTGTTGTATGGGTATCCAAGTTACCTTAGTACTATTTGGCGTCTGTACGATCAGATGTAAAGCATTTCCAAATATATCTTATGTTCCAGAGGGACCTATGTTTCTATAATTACTTATAGAATTAGGGAGGGTAATATGAAATGGTTGCTCAGATTTTTTCTCTAAAAAGGGGCTCAATTTGCTACTATAAATTCGAACGACACGATTACGGCCGACTTTACACAAATTTCGGTTCATGGCACACGTCGGAATAAGCAGGTGCAAAGTACTTGAGATTAAATATCATGTTAAATCATGAAAATGGACCGTTATATATAAAATACTAAGACAAAATTGTCTGGATATAACTGCGTTAAGCATTATGGTCCTTCTAATAATTGCTACCGAGTAACCTGATTGATAAATTTGTTTTTAAATGGTCAAGATAAATGCAGTCATCTTTGGCCATCAATTCAAGTATTCGAATATTTCATATCTCTCTACATCCTGCCTTTATGTACTCATTGTTGTACCCAATATTCTTAAGCACGTTTTTATTTGCCTTAATCTAGATATTTGTGGATACACCAGGTGGTACACATACACCGCCTTTCATCAAAATGTCCCTTGGTTCATTAAAACAGTTGCAGGATTTAATATAGAAAAGTGCACTGCAATCTCGCAAGCAATCTTTATTCTACTCCGAGAGACTAGAGCTGTTTTCGATGTTTGCATTCTCATGTGTACTCCGTGATAATAGACGAGTGCGGTTTATACAAGCGATAGGATCTTGGAATGTTTTCCATGTGTGTTACAGAATGTTTATTGCAGAGAGGATATACTCACTTTTCAGGTTGGCAGTTGGTTGAGCAATATTTATTCAACTTGGCTGTGCCCTTAGGAATTCATAGCTGATTCTACTTTCTATATTACGTGTTAAATGGGGTAGAACAAACTATTTTATTAGGTGCTACTGTTATAATTCCCCTGGGAGTGTTTGTTTCTTGTTCTCACAAACTTTAATAAAAGCATATAGCTTTGAGACAACCTATGTTTTATGAGAAGGCCCATTTTTCAAAATTTATGTGTACAAGTATCGTAAAATTACAACAAATTCATTGTAATATTTATGAAATGGTGCCTCCATAAATAATTTGTCTTGCCTTAATTATTGGCCTTAATAGGATATACAACTTCTTGTGTACTAAGCTCTTCTTTTTCTGTTACGTTTTAATAGTTATTCAAAATTCATTACTGATGAAGTTGTGAATAAAGTCAACAGAAACGGTGTATTATCACGGAAATGCTCTTATTAACACTTAAACTTCTGCTATCCAATGAAACTCCCTATTGCCAGTTTTAAAAATTCCAAAACTTTCTAAAATATTGGAGTCGTATGCTTGGAAGATATTCAAATTATATACCTGGTTTGTGTTCATTTTTGTGTTCAGCTACTCAACCTTCGCACAAATTCAAAGATGCACACACAGAAGCCTACGCAAGCAACTTTGGTTAAAGGATACTAAACTTGATTTCGTTAATTAAAGGATACTTTATCTTAATTTGATCTGTTTTTAATTATTTCTCACTTTCAAGGGCTCCCGAATTGAAATCCCGGTCTGGATGAGTTACATTGTTAGCCTTTAGTCGGTCTTTAGTTTATTCTTAAAGGTAAATATTGTTGGTCTGTAAGCGCTGTGGACTCTAGGCACATTTATATACAATTTCAGCGAAAAAACACATTCTTCAATATAACGTAGCGTTGCAGAAAATTACTTCAAAGATAAACTACCAGGTCAGACTGGCGAACCATGCGATTTTAAAGCAATATGGTGTCCGCGGGAAGAGTGCGTACGCATTAACAAAGCAGTTCTTGTTTGCGATGTCTTCGTTTCTTGAAAATCGGTCGATATGGTTTGTTTATTCATAAAGATTCATAAAGATTCTGAATTTGCTCTGTTATCAGTGCAACTAGTGGGAAGACCGTTACAGGAATTGGTTTTCACACCGAACATACACACGTACTCATATACACGCGCGCGCGCAAGCGGCCACACATACATATATACATAATATGTATTACGCATTTCCTAAAAGGTGCAAGCAGTACTTTGGCATACAGGGGTCTTTGAATTTCATCAAATATTTACAAAACAATCAAAATATATAGCTCGAATACTTTTCCACACGATCTTGAAAATGCCTTATGCTTTAAAAATATTTTGCATGACTTTTGCCAAGTGGCATGTCATAATAATCAAAATCTTGTTAAAGTGGTTCTTGTAAAAGAATGTAATTTATTGAAACTTACCTTACCCTATCAAAGATTTCCGAGCTTACCTTTGTTTTTAAATTCGGACTTTCAATGTATCTTAAAAACGCTAGTCGCTGTTCCTATCTTTCAAGCAATTTCATAGAAATAGCTTAAGGTCTGAAACACGCCACGATTTGACCAACATATAGAAATTGGCTACGCATCCACTTCTGTAAACTTATACATAATATGTGGAAGTGTTTGAAGGATATGCCGTTGTGGCGGAGTGGCTCGAGAATGTGGCGTGATAATAATACATTAAGTTATTATTTAAATGATATATTTTATTATTGAGGAGAAATAAATTTTAGTTATACCAATTTTACTGCAGAAACACTTCTTATCTTATAAGAAGTGGCAATATCAGCAAAAGGAAATGCTTGCTGCTGTCCATAGATGGCTCTAACTGTAATACTTTCTACCCAGGATGAAAATGGCAATAATATACCCAGCTTTCTGTGGCATATAGGTAATTCCTTTAAGAATAGCCTAGATTAAAGTGGGCTTTATTAACAGAAAATTAAACTTTTCTTGAACAAACATAAGCACATTAACAAAAGAACAATTAGTTTTGCGGAAGAAAGAAGTACTCCGAAGTTAGTATATGTCAAGGGAATTCGTCCACTTGGAACATGATTCATGGCTATTCAACGTTTTGCTTTTAGTTTTGTTGGAACTTGAATTCGATTATAAATATGATGATATGAAATGTGCACAAGTTGTATGTGATATACAGTAACAATCGTCCAATATTCTTACGGCGGAGAACATTGATTCTAAAGTAGCAAACAGGTTGTATGGGATATTGAAGCTACTTTAGTTCTATTTGGCGTTTGTGCGATAAGTACAAGTGCATTTGCAGACAAGCTTATATTTCAGAGGAGCTCGTTTACGGTTACTCAGATGATGTAATTAATTCACTGACAATTACTTATAAAATTTGGGAGGCTAATATAAAGATGGCTGCTATGACATTTCTCTACAAATATGCTCATTTTGGTATTCCAAAATTTTTAGGCCGATTTTACACAGACGTCTGTTCATGGCATACTTCTAAATAAGCACGTGCACTGGCCTCAAAATTCAACGGGTGGCTGCATGTAAGAGACAGTTGGAACTACGGAACCTGGATATATCTATGGTAAGCATAATGGACGTTCTAATAACTACTACCTAAGTAACCTGGTATGAAAAAATGTGTTTAAAAAAAGGTAAAAATAAGGTTCTTGGAGGCAGCTTTATCATTATTCACTATCATCTATCAGTCAGTGATGATGTATCGCTACATGATAGTACAACATTGATTGGCTCTTCACATACTGCTATTCTGTATTCATTGTGCTACACAATGTCCTTAAAGACATTTTTATTTACGCTATTAACGTTAAACAAGAGAGCTGATTGTTGAAATACAAGGTGGTAAAACTAAACCATCATGAACCTAAGCAGATGTCCTTGGTGTGTTGAAACTGCTGTAGAATTTAACGGTGAAGAACCAGTAAAACGAACGGCACCCGCGCGAGCGAAGTTTGTTCTACTACGAGAGATTAGATATATGCATTCTCGTGTGTACTCCGTGATAATAGACGAGTGCGGTGTACATAACCGATAAGATCTTTCAATGTTTGTCATGAATGTAAACGCGAAAACGTAACCCATGGCGTAACAGCCCCAAGAAGGCCCCAAGCCTACCAACTCGACTGCTGGCCTCAGGCCCACTTACACAAGACAGAGGTGTGTGGTCATCCAACCGATACGGGGAGGAGTTGTGGTCAGCATCCCGGCATTACTCAGCCGGAATATTGGTTTCGTGACCATAGCCGCTTAGCTATCGTAAGCTATTCACTTTCCTCAGGATGCAGAGCGGGCGAGGTGCAGCGAGTACGGCGCTCTACAATAGCATTGTGGTACGACTTGTTCCTTCTTCCTCACTTTCTATTTAAATTCAAACAGGTCACACTCTTCATCCCATTTAAATCTCTACTTGAATGTGGGTACGCAGGAAAAAAATCAGGCTAACTGAGCACAGCCTGCAAATAGCAATGGGCGGCCGGAGGTTCCGACGGCACAGCCTAAATCTTATATTTTTGAGCTATGTTGGACCGACTTCACTCACACTCCAAATACACACGAGCGCGCGCGCGCACACACACACACACACACACACACAATAATACACACATACATGGACACCCCCACTTTCGTATATAAAATATTCTTGATGCATTATAAGGCACTACACCAATGTGAAGAATATAACTATAAATTAATATGAAATGAAGTTGCAATTGAGGTTCGATGACGATATTAATTTGATGTATTTAACTACATTCTCACATCTCACCTACCAACAGATATTTGTGAAAGTCCATTCGCTTCCTTCTTGCTGCTCGTACGCCCTCGCAAGCCTTCAAATCTCGCAAAATCAAGTGTTACAAATCAAAGAAGGTTTTATTCAGGTATAATTACCTTTTGCTTCGATGGCGTTAAAATTTAAATAACAACTCCAGCTTTAAAATTTTGTAGAAATTTGTATAGTTAGACAACTGTAGTGTCATATTCACATCGTACTATGAGCTCAAATGGGGTACAAAGTGGACCAACAATACTATGAAAATTCTCTATATGCAGTAAAATAATATGACATAATAATTTTTGAAATAAATAAGGGTTACATTTTTACAATTATTTAGTAAGGAACACAGCGGCCAAAGGAATTGTATTGATCATATTGCATGTTGTTCACATCCGGTTGTTATTGCCATCTACCGTCTGCATTTGGAGAAATAGAGTACAACAGAGCCCGAAATGTTGGGTCGGAACAGGAATTATGGGAATTTTGATGCGGCACCGGAAGTTGCTATCGAACTTAGGACCCCCTGGAAGGAGTCTAGGCGCGAAGCAAATCATTACTCCTCTCCATAAATGGCCCTACTGGTAATATCTTACACGGCGTAAGAATAATGGGCAATAATTGAAAAAAATAAGGGGCTTTTGACTAGGTGCTTTAGATATAGCTAAACCACAGTTTTGAGTAACACCTGTTTATTCACCATCATGCCTTCCTTATTACATCAAGTAGTGGAAACTGAAACAGGAATTTGTGACCATTCGTCGTTAATTTGTCTCCATCTTCATCAGCCACACGTTCGGGCGCAATTTGTGACAGCATTTCTATGTTGGACGCACAATGCTTTCTCTTCTCGTGTGAGCTTTTGCGGCTATTTCCTCTGGTCACCAATTGTATCATCTTATTCTAAATGAGAGTCATGAGACATCTGTTTTTCAGGCATGGTTCGGAATAAAGTTTCGGAGAAGTAAAATTCTGTAACTATTTAATTGTATTATTTAGATTACATTTTGCTTTAACTTCCTTTCCCAGTCACTTCCAACATGTCGATAAATTCTTACTTGGTTATATTTATACAGATTCAAACTATTACTTAAATGTTCTTGATCTTGCACCACTATTCATCATACTCCACCATTACAACGTAATCGCTCTCTACCAAGATTATGGAATTTTCGTAACTATCGTTACTTCTCTCTTAATTTTGTGATTGGCGGATTTAATACCACGTCACAACATTATGTCACATTACGTCATACAATTATTACTTCGGTCAATCATACAATTACACACATTTTTACGTATTTAAATTACTAAATATATTTACATAATCATTTTCTATAAGAGAGCGTAGGCTTTCACGGCCGGAGTCAATATAACTGGAAGTTATTTCCGGGCTGTTATGCCGTGGTCTGCTGGATTTGTAGTTACCAGACCAGCTTCAGACTCTACGCTAACTTCTCCGAGGAGACTACGACCACGCCACTGAAGATGTCCGCCGCAGTTGCGGACGAAACGTCTGGTAACTACAAATCCAGCAGACCACGGCATAACAGCCCGGAAATAACTTCCAGTTACATTTTCTATAAATTTATAAACCTGTCATACTTCAAACATAACCCAAAAGTACTGTTACACAACGATTAAAAATGTGTATTTACATGTGCTACTTTATTCCATCTTGTGTACAAAACTCTTTAAGCGTTTTCTTGTATCTGCCTCGTGTGAATCGAGATGGATATTTGTAGTAATATATTTTGCGTGTTTCCTAAAAGATGTAATTAAATTATGAAATACAGAAGGATTTAAGTAATATTCAAAAATTTAACGTGCTGTTTGCTATAAGTTTGGTTTCTCCTCAAAAACACCTAAACGCTGTACTTTAACAGGACATTCAATTTTTGCGTCTTAGGACATCATTTTTATCTTATGATGTACGAGTTCTTCCTTTTACTTCCAAACACATACCTAACATTCTGGAAAAATTCAAGAAGAACGTTACAATTGTCATGAACAATCCTTAACCTTCTATTATTCAAAAAAAATTCCTATTGCCATTATTGACAAATAAAAAGGTTTCAAAAATTCCGGCGTTACTTCCAAGGAAGAAGTTCACCTTAAATACCGGGTTTCTCTTCTTTTTTGAGTTATGCTGGTGAGACTTCTTACAAACTCACACAGAACCCTGCCAAAGAAACTTCTGCTAAAAAGTGCTTTTATGTGACTCGTAGGGTATTAAATGCTGTATAATTTTTCAAATCTCGGAGACAATTTTTTGGCGTCGAATACAATGCCTTCCCTACTATCTGCAAATAGCTTAACAAAAAACTTTATGTTTACATGTTTAACAATTCAATGCTGCCAAAAAATATTAGAGTATTTACAATTTACAATGTTACAAATATTTTATACGAATACTTCTGTCGGTCTCTGTAATCAAAGCTTGATGGGGGCAGTAAGAATGTAGAATGAAATTCTTTTTAGAGATATGCAGTTTCTCATATAAACACACAAGTACCTGAATGTGTAAATACTTTTTGGGACACCACAGTGTCTCCAAACAGATTGCCGTTTTTATAACGACGTTGAACACATTGGGTAGAATGCAATACCTTTGTTAAAATCAGCTATTTTAATAACAATTTTCAGCAATATTTCATAAAATCAAAACCGTTACGAATTGTTTTATTTTCTTGTGAAGATAATGTTTTAGAAAGATACTTGTGGAATCGTAGCAACATGCTGAACCTACGTACAAAGTTTGCAATTACAGCAACATTTTCCTTGGGTTTTTCTGTTCAATCAGATTTCCTGACCTTTTTCTCAAGGTCTTTCCTTTGAGGTGCAGGTTCCTAAAACCTGCATTATTTGTGAAATTGTGGTGAAATGTTTTGCATAAATGTAACTAAAGTGCCTATAATTGACAATAAAAGATAATCAAAGGGGCTCGTTTGTCCTTATGCCGATCTAATTATTTATATATTTGTATTTACTTTGAGATAGGAAACGTCCCAAGGGTTTTGCAGCGATTGACTTTCCGCAACACCCGGCTATGTTAGACTTTAATAGTTAAATGTTTCATAATTTACAGTTTAATTACTGACACGCAAAGTAAGTCAAGTTTTCGTTCTGTATTTCGGAAAAGGATCTCCAATATAACCATTTGCAGTACACAAACAGGATTAAGCTGATCGTAAGAAGGTCACCCGGAACGGATATGGAAATCCGTGTTTTAAGAAATTCCCATTTTCATCTCCATGTACCCTTACAGAACATACAGGAATTACAGTGACCCATGGTGCCATTGTGGGTGACTAACAATTAGGACATTATTGGAATTTGGATTGGGATTTCATTACGGAGGGGATTCGGTAGGTAGACCACCATGCTGAGCCCATTGGTCCTATGCCCCCAAGTGGGCCCCCCGGGGGAAAGAATGAAGTGAAGGAGACAGAGGGCGGCTGGCCCACGGAGCCAGGACAGTACAGAAGGTCGGGTTCCTACAGTTTAATTGGAGAGAGACATCCCCCAACAGGTCAGGACAAAGAAACCACTCCTCTACTGCGGGACGGCATCGAACCCAGCAGCCAAGCTCTAATAGTCCCAGGCAAGAGATCCGAGCCCCAAAGGTCGCTGGCTGGCGATCCCGTTATTGTACTAACAGAGGACAGCCTACCCAGAGGCCGACCTACCAATGAGGAGGTAGTTTTCCTCAGAATATTTCATCTTGCCATACACTGCCGAGACATCCGCCGACACTTCTACCCTGAAAGAGACCAACAGATGAAAGATAATATGAAATGATAGTGAATGTGTTATGGAGGGACAGGAAAGTCGAGGGATATTATTAACCTACGCAGCATTAGCCTAGCGACCCAGAAGAACCCCCGAAAGAACGCATGTGTCAGGTAGGTCGGTTACGCGAGTCAAACCTGGGCCTCCCGAATGCGGGCCACAGACTAAACCGCCTGAGCCATCCCGCTCGGTTAGGTGATTATTGAGTGCTTAAAGAAGTATAAATGCCTGCTGTGCCTGGGTTCCCGAGTTCGAATCCCGGAGGTGTGGGTGGGGAATTTTGTCCGACCAAGATAATTCCTCATCTTCCCCAAAGTCTGGAAGTATGAATGAGAGTGAATGTGAGCGTGATCTAATGATTAATACCACGTTTACGAGATAACAGTATCGATATGAGGCGGGGTATAAATGGAATATAAAATAAGTAGAAAATGTCCATGAAAACGATATTTTTTAGGTGGAATTGTATGGAAAATTTAACAAGATTGGCTACCAAATGTCATAGAAAATAAAGTTCTAATGCACATCTTATGCCAAATGTGGATGCGTTGTTGCCTGCGAACACTATGACTCATAACCGATGTTTCGAATACATTCTAAATGGTAGTTCAATCCCTTTGAGAAAGTCTACTATCCAAACTCCAAAAAATATATCATCTGCATGACGAGGTTGAGGTTGATTAATGCTAAGATGTTGATCGAAATGCCGTACTGCTGTAGTTTTACGACAATTGTATTAGGGGATTTTACTTCCGCTTTACCTTATGCCTTTAGGCGTCAGCTTGTACTCTAGTATTGATTTGGCTGGGATTTTACAAAGTCCATATTTTTCTATTTTTAATTGTGATATGTCATATATTATTAGTAGTAGGATTATCTTCGTTCTGGATCAATTAGCATAACGTCGCGACGCTAGACGTCGGTGGGAGGGGGGAAGGGAGGGGGGTGAGGACCACCCAAGATGTTGCAGGTGGTATGGAAGGGACAGACACGTCTCGACTTGCATTCCCAGGGGCTTTTTTTAATGGAAGCCATAAATTATTGTAAATGTATGTTACAGATACAGACTTCGCGATATCTAGTGTCTGTGGAAGGGGGAGATGAGATCGGCCACCTGTTACTTGACAAAGATTATGTGTTATGGAAGGGGCATACATGTCTTGTGAGATTGCCCTCCTGTTACTTGACAAAGATTATGGGGGAGAAAACACTGAAATGCATTACCGCAGTCATGTTAGCGATCTCAGTTCCTGACATGGACATAGGTTACATGAAGGTTATTTAAAGTTATTTATTATTAAATCCTGTGCGACAGTCTTCTGAAAAAAACTAACAAATGCCAGCGAACCCTTGTGGACATTGTTAATAATGTTGTGTTTTCCATCGGCACTTGACATAAATTGTTTCCAGGTAAGCATAGCGGAGAATGAGGGTCCCTCTCTTCCGAAAAGAAATCGCCAAACTGTGGGTTGTAACACACATTAGCGTCACATAAGTTTACCCATCCCACACAACTGGAGTAAGGGGTGATGGTTCTCTATCCTAACGGTTGTTAACCTGCTTCGCTACATCTGTCGTCTGTGGAAGGGGGAGATGAGATCGACCACCTGTTACTCGACGAAGATTCTTTATTTGTGAAATTACGGATAACTAAGATAGACACACCCACACATACTTTAAACTTATTTTCACTTTGTTTTTAATCGCGTTACGAATGTTTTCTTCTCTCGTTTACTAAGATTACAATGTGCGCCTTCTTAGAACTGCTTATGACAAAAAACGTTTTTTATTTTCTTCATGGGCTTAAAGATACAGAGTTTGAATTTAGGTGGAACACTTCATTTACGTATACATTATTCTTAATACCTGCTAATATTCTAAAGCATTTGCGCTAGCTTTTTTTTCTGATCTATCTGCGAACTGATTTTCGTGAGATAATTAGATAGAGGATTACTTAATATTTCAGACTCAAAAGTATACTCTGGAAGCGGTTGCTTCATACACACACACACACACCCGCACACACACACACATGTACAAGCAAGCACCAAGGAGAGGGAAAGAAAGAGAGAGGGAGGGAGTGAGAGAGGAAACAAACAAATTTTCGGAGAAAAGACCAAATTCTGTGCAAAAGTTACACACAACCGTTTAACCTCGCATGTGTCCAGTGATGACCAACTGGGCATTTAATATTCTACATTGATGGTCTCCAAATAATCTCCCATTCAAGGAAATATTTAATGTATTTCTTCATTTACAGTTGCTTGCAGAACATTCTTCAGTTCTTGTAAAAGGGTTTTAGCGCTAAGAATGAAAAGATAACCGTAATTGGTGAACCGTAATAACGAATGTTCACCGCTTAGAGAAAATTTAAATTGATCACACTTGGAAATCAATACCATTCTTTTACTTTCAATGTTTATGACCAATGCAGGGCGCCAGCAATTAATGCTAATTTTTAAAAATCATTTGAAATAAATAGTCCTCTGGCTAAGAACGTAAATAGTACTCCATCTATAGAATAATATGAAAATTGATGGTAAAATAAAAAGTAACTTCGCCGGTTAATAGCCATTGGATCCAGGTTCGAATCTCATGGATGTAACTCAAATAAATCTGAATATAAATAGTGTACGCATGAAACAAATGGTTTAAAATGAATATATCAGACATACACGCCCACACATTTTCACACACACACATACACATACACATACGCACACACACGCACGCACACACATGCACATACATACACACATACACACACGCACATAGTGATGCACATACACACACGAACACACACACATGTACAAGCAAGCACCATAGAGAGGGAAAGAAAGAAAGAGGGAGGGAGTGAGATAGGAAACAAAAAAGAATTTCAGAGTGCAAAGCGACACACGACTGTTTAACGTCGTATGGGGGGGCAGAGATGACCAGCTGGGCGGAGTTAGTGAGAACGTCTCTTCACCAGGGCCTTACCGGGATTGGTTTAAATGAGTTTTTTTCCTTACAAAGTATTAACCAATAGCATTGGTTATAGAGTCGCATAGGGAAAGTTGCACTTCGCATGCGCGCTGACTTTTATAAAAATAATAGGTCTTGTATCGAAATTTCACATTCAAACACAGAGAGTACTTGTGTGCGCGAATTTATTTTCAGTGTGTTTTTGATACAGCGAGTTAAGTTCTACGCGAAACAATGGAAGGTATGTTCATCTCATTTTTATGTCTTTTTTTGCTTGCTTTCCAGTTTACTTCATGTTCTTTGATATGAAGTTTCTCTTCAAAGAATTCATTTATTAAAAATATTCATAAAGAATATATATATTTACCTAGGTTATATAATATCCATGAGATTGTTCTTTCAGTGGTGTAATAAAACATCATATCACGCGAAATATGTTTCATCGATACTTTTTAAACATTATCACTAGAGTTTTTTAAAATGAACAGAAAGTTTAAGCTTGCTTATTATTAATATCTTGAATATTTCTATATAGATAATAAAACTTCAGAGCAACTCCTAATATCAGTACATTTCATTTAAAAACGCATACTGAACCGAACTATAAACGTATGTTTACTTGCTCCATCAAGCTCAGTTTACATGTATTCTAAAACAATCATTGTAAACTCAATCTGTACAAAAAAGGGTATCCTGTTCTCAAAAAAAAACTTTACTATTAATCTTTCAGCATCATCTCAGGCTATTGAAGTTGTCGACATCATATCACCAAACCGGGGTTCATTTGAATTGATAGACATCACGTCACCGATACATAGGCATGATTCTGGTGAGTAATATTTTTTTTTAAAAATACACAAGTCATTTTCTTTCGAAATTATACAAGGAATACTTAGTGATTAAATACGATTTCATTAAAGTTGCTCATAATATCAGTACATTTCATTTAAAAACGCATACTGAACCGAACTATAAACGTATGTTTACTTGCTCCATCAAGTTCAGTTTACATGTATTCTAAAACAATCATTGTAAACTCAATCTGTACAAAAAAGGGTATCCTGTTCTCAAAAAACTTTACTATTAATCTTTCAGCATCATCTCAGGCTATTGAAGTTGTCGACATCATATCACCAAACCGGGGGTCATTTGAAATGATAGACATCACGTCACCGATACATAGGCATGATTCTGGTGAGTAATATTTTTTTTTAAAAATACACAAGTCATTTACTTTCGAAATTATATAAGGAATACTTAGTGATTAAATACTCTTTCAATAGTGGTGGGGGAATTTGATTAAAAATTTACATAGACCATGGTAGCTCCAGGGTTGGAGCCGCTAGTCGAAAACCACGAGATCCGAGGTATAAATCTCGAATGACATAGATTTTTTTTCAATTGACTATATAGAGAAATATAACTTAGATATGGCTTTTTAAAAATGACAAAGGATATCAATAAGCCGCGAAGGACTTGTCCACCTTCACATATAATAGGTAATAACATAAATAACCATTCCTTTTCATTAATATTTCCTTAATATATGTATATATATAAAGTCCAATAAATATTTATAATGAATATACCCGTAAAGAGAATCATCATACTGTTCCTAATACGATCGTTTTCGCTTCTGATAACCCTTCTTCTTTCATTAATATTATTATTCACTTGTTTCAATTATGATTGAACAAGCTAGGCCAACGGTCATCCAGTATGCTCCACCTGTTTTCCGCCACTCGCCAATGAATGACCAATCTCCCAATCAATATTCAAATCATACATCAAGTAACACAGAACACAATACCACACCCATATCACAAGCTTCAACAGTAAGATTGATTTTCTTAAGTCCATCCCCACATTTCACAGTCCCTAGCCAAGATAGGCGATACACACATCAGGCAAGACGGCGACTTAATTTTTCAAATGATCAATCTCCAAATATCCCAGAGCTCCCCCCACTTTTAGATATATACACCAATAAAATTAGACACTACCCCATACCTCTATAAAATTAGACACTCACAACCCCAAAATACCCTATACAAACATGCATACACTCACACACGCAAGCAAACACACACACACACACATGGAGATTTGGGCGGTAATTTTGGACAATGGCCTCACTGAATGCGGTAAGGAAATATCCAAAGCATATTTGTTCTCTGAATCACAGCTAATCGAGAATTTTTTCAAGTGTTCTTGAATATTTCATGAGCTTATTAGTTTTTTAATATTTCCAGAGTGAAATTATTTCAGGAAAATATTTTATCTAATAATCATTTCTTTTCAGTTAACACATTAACTCTCTCTGTAAATTATGATTCTAACGCATTTATTCATTTTTTGTTTACAGTCCAGCAATGGATTTCCTTTGTCCATTACAATGACATCTCCTGATGCAGATGAATGGGGTAAGTGCATACAGAGCTTACAATGCTTTCACGTTTATCATTCTGTTAATTGATTAATTTTTATTTATCTAATTCTGTTTTTCCATATAATAGAACTTAACCAGGGTTACTATATTGTCATTCAGTTTTTATGTGTCAGACCAAATGAAAATGGAATGTCAGCTCTATGCATGTATTGATTTCAGATACAGAACGCTTCTCCGGATGCTAAATCACTATCCATTTATGTAACGAGACCGATGAAATGGAATTATAACTGTTTGCATTTCTCCATTTTAGATTGCAGAACATTTCTACACGTGTTATAACATCTCCCAGCAATGTTTTTTATATCAGCTGATTACTGAGGCAATATAATAATTGATTTTTTTTTTTGTTATTCCAGGTATCCGACTATTCATGATTTGAGGAGAGGAGGAGGAGGTGGAGGAGGAGGAGGAGGAAAAAAGCCAGAGGAGGCGCCTGCGGTGAAGAATTCTGCTACAGAAGAAAACACACCTGCGCGCGCACACACACACACACACACACACATACACACACACTCACACAGGCACACAATATTTAGGAAAATCTTGATATAACGTGTATATTATAAATTTAATAAATATCAGTATTTTCTCAATTTATAATAGCCTTATTATTCACCTAAAAATTTCCTCATTTTCCTATGCTCCATATCCCATCAAATTCAGCTTAATTGCTAGATAAAAGCCCTCTTCTATACCAGCGAGCAGGCAAGGCAATCGATCTATAGGGCAACCTAAATTATAATTCAAATACAATCTCTAATATAAAAGTTAATATTCTGATGCTAAGAAACCCCATATATATAAAGGAAATATACAACTTTATAATGGAAAACAGCAATGTTGAAGCAACTCATAGATGCATTAATAAAATAGAAGTTAGATTAATTAAAAAAGAGATATAATAATAAAACCTTGCTTAATGCGGAACACAAGTTTGATATTTTCATTATATCTTGCAATTTACTCTTAAGGGAGCTTATATCACGGGTAGACCAAAAAGTATAGATTTCATTATCATGAATCATTTGAGAAGTTAGCATGATTCGAAACTCTTAGTCAATGTTAATCGATATACCTATTTTCCGATTAGATAGCTTCTGCGCTATACCGTCATTAATTTCAAATTATCCTAAATAGTGACAGCTATCCACTCAATGACTGGAAAGGGATATTAAATAACGATCAGAAATTTTTTTAATTTTTACATCAGTTTCCTTTATTGAGTTATCATACATTTACATCATTTTCCAGTTACACACGCTTTTTTATTTCTCTTACACATACAATTAGCCAAAGCTTCTTGTAACTACTTCTCCTGCGAAGAGGTGAAGGACTCGAAGATCATTATGATGAAACTGTCTTGATCGAATGCTTTCTCGGCTTTGGCGACCCTAGTTGAGGCACATCGAACATGAGATGTGACTGTATTAGAATGTGAAATATATTACAGATCGCTATATGTATTATTCCACCACATGTTTCCAGCGATGTTCCAACCAATGTTTATGCAATTCTCCATAACTATATAAAACCCGCAGACTACGATACCGCTTTTCAATTATAGATACTGTTTCTCTGTTCATCTTGATGCTTCGTAGCGAACTAATTTTACACGATATTCTGCTTATGGTATTTTATCACTCTATAACTCTTGCATCCTTCAATTCTTGAATAATTGATCGAATTTCATCTTCATGAGTTTTGATTCCTTTGCATGCCTGAGACATCATTATCAGCCTTAGTCGATTTACGAGCTCATTGGGGTCACGCTGAATATTCGGAGACACAAATTCAAAGCACTTAGAACCACGATTATTTTCAGTTCGCGAATCTAAACTCTGTTTACTGATACTTTCATTTTCATTCAATGAATCGACGTAGGGTACCTGTTTTCCCTCTTTAGCGATCAATGATACACTCTCTTCACAAACAGGTGTTACACCGCCAGCGATCACTTCATCACGATGTACCAACGATTTTGTATTTTCATAATCAGGTGATCTTGAATGTTCTGCTTGATCGTCCTTCAGCGAAAGCCAGTTCGCAGAATTTATTTTATCATTACACCACGACCGATGCGCTTTCAGGCGTCTAATGGACCTATTCCGTAGAATTTCTTTACATAAACAACACTGAAGATAACGTTCCTTTCCATTTCTAATATATGAGAACTTAAGATTATTATAATTTGATTGAAAAGTTCTTACAGAGCAGTCGCTCATAGTGATACCATTCACACATGGATGATGACGCAGAAGTAAAGAAAGTAATAATATAAATACACCTATATACACACCTGTAGGGCAGCTCAGAAGATAGGCTAGGTTAGGTTAGCCTAGGTTACCTCACGATAAAAGGGGTTGGTTACAGGAGATGGTTACAGGGGTTGGTTACAGTTTTGGTTACAGGAGGTGGTTACAATTTTGGTTACAGGAGGTGGTTACAGGGTTTGGTTGCAGGGGTTGGTTACAGGATGTGGTTACAGGGTGTGGTTACAGGGTGTGGTTACAGGGTTGGGTACAGGAGGTGGTTACAGGGTTTGGTTGCAGGGGTTGGTTACAGGATGTGGTTACAGGGTGTGGTTACAGGGTTGGTTACAGGAGGTGGTTACAATTTTGGTTACAGGAGGTGGTTACAGGGTTTGGTTGCAGGGGTTGGTTACAGCGTTGGTTACAGGAGGTGGTTACAATTTTGGTTACAGGAGGTGGTTACAGGGTTTGGTTGCACGGGTTGGTTACAGGATGTGGTTGCAGGGGTTGGTTGCATGATGTGGTTACAGGGGTTGGTTACAGGAGGTGGTTACAGGAGGTGGTTACAATTTTGGTTACAGAAGGTGGTTACAATTTTGGTTACAGGAGGTGGTTTCAGGGTTTGGTTGCAGGGGTTGGTTACAGCGTTGGTTACAGGAGGTGGTTACAATTTTGGTTACAGGTGTGTATATAGGTGTATTTATATTATTACTTTCTTTACTTCTGCGTCATCATCCATGTGTGAATGGTATCACTATGAGCGACTGCTCTGTAAGAACTTTTCAATCAAATTATAATAATCTTAAGTTCTCATATATTAGAAATGGAAAGGAACGTTATCTTCAGTGTTGTTTATGTAAAGAAATTCTACGGAATAGGTCCATTAGACGCCTGAAAGCGCATCGGTCGTGGTGTAATGATAAAATAAATTCTGCGAACTGGCTTTCGCTGAAGGACGATCAAGCAGAACATTCAAGATCACCTGATTATGAAAATACAAAATCGTTGGTACATCGTGATGAAGTGATCGCTGGCGGTGTAACACCTGTTTGTGAAGAGAGTGTATCATTGATCGCTAAAGAGGGAAAACAGGTACCCTACGTCGATTCATTGAATGAAAATGAAAGTATCAGTAAACAGAGTTTAGATTCGCGAACTGAAAATAATCGTGGTTCTAAGTGCTTTGAATTTGTGTCTCCGAATATTCAGCGTGACCCCAATGAGCTCGTAAATCGACTAAGGCTGATAATGATGTCTCAGGCATGCAAAGGAATCAAAACTCATGAAGATGAAATTCGATCAATTATTCAAGAATTGAAGGATGCAAGAGTTATAGAGTGATAAAATACCATAAGCAGAATATCGTGTAAAATTAGTTCGCTACGAAGCATCAAGATGAACAGAGAAACAGTATCTATAATTGAAAAGCGGTATCGTAGTCTGCGGGTTTTATATAGTTATGGAGAATTGCATAAACATTGGTTGGAACATCGCTGGAAACATGTGGTGGAATAATACATATAGCAATCTGTAATATATTTCACATTCTAATACAGTCACATCTCATGTTCGATGTGCCTCAACTAGGGTCGCCAAAGCCGAGAAAGCATTCGATCAAGACAGTTTCATCATAATGATCTTCGAGTCCTTCACCTCTTCGCAGGAGAAGTAGTTACAAGAAGCTTTGGCTAATTGTATGTGTAAGAGAAATAAAAAAGCGTATGTAACTGGAAAATGATGTAAATGTATGATAACTCAATAAAGGAAACTGATGTAAAAATTAAAAAAATTTCTGATCGTTATTTAATATCCCTTTCCAGTCATTGAGTGGATAGCTGTCACTATTTAGGATAATTTGAAATTAATGACGGTATAGCGCAGAAGCTATCTAATCGGAAAATAGGTATATCGATTAACATTGACTAAGAGTTTCGAATCATGCTAACTTCTCAAATGATTCATGATAATGAAATCTATACTTTTTGGTCTACCCGTGATATAAGCTCCCTTAAGAGTAAATTGCAAGATATAATGAAAATATCAAACTTGTGTTCCGCATTAAGCAAGGTTTTATTATTATATCTCTTTTTTAATTAATCTAACTTCTATTTTATTAATGCATCTATGAGTTGCTTCAACATTGCTGTTTTCCATTATAAAGTTGTATATTTCCTTTATATATATATGGGGTTTCTTAGCATCAGAATATTAACTTTTATATTAGAGATTGTATTTGAATTATAATTTAGGTTGCCCTATAGATCGAATGCCATGCCTGCTCGCTGGTATAGAAGAGGGCTTTTATCTAGCAATTAAGCTGAATTTGATGGGATATGGAGCATAGGAAAATGAGGAAATTTTTAGGTGAATAATAAGGCTATTATAAATTGAGAAAATACTGATATTTATTAAATTTATAATATACACGTTATATCAAGATTTTCCTAAATATTGTGTGCCTGTGTGAGTGTGTGTGTATGTGTGTGTGTGTGTGTGTGTGTGCGCGCGCAGGTGTGTTTTCTTCTGTAGCAGAATTTTTCACCGCAGGCGCCTCCTCTGGCTTTTTTCCTCCTCCTCCTCCTCCTCCTCCTCTCCTCAAATCATGAATAGTCGGATACCTGGAATAACAAAAAAAATCAATTATTATATTGCCTCAGTAATCAGCTGATATAAAAAACATTGCTGGGAGATGTTATAACACGTGTAGAAATGTTCTGCAAGCTAAAATGGAGAAATGCAAACAGTTATAATTCCATTTCATCGGTCTCGTTACATAAATGGATAGTGATTTAGCATCCGGAGAAGCGTTCTGTATCTGAAATCAATACATGCATAGAGCTGACATTCCATTTTCATTTGGTCTGACACATAAAAACTGAATGACAATATAGTAACCCTGGTTAAGTTCTATTATATGGAAAAACAGAATTAGATAAATAAAAATTAATCAATTAACAGAATGATAAACGTGAAAGCATTGTAAGCTCTGTATGCACTTACCCCATTCATCTGCATCAGGAGATGTCATTGTAATGGACAAAGGAAATCCATTGCTGGTCTGTAAACAAAAAATGAATAAATGCGTTAGAATCATAATTTACAGAGAGAGTTAATGTGTTAACTGAAAAGAAATGATTATTAGATAAAATATTTTCCTGAAATAATTTCACTCTGGAAATATTAAAAAACTAATAAGCTCATGAAATATTCAAGAACACTTGAAAAAATTCTCGATTAGCTGTGATTCAGAGAACAAATATGCTTTGGATATTTCCTTACCGCATTCAGTGAGGCCATTGTCCAAAATTACCGCCCAAATCTCCATGTGTGTGTGTGTGTGTGCTTGCGTGTGTGAGTGTATGCATGTTTGTATAGGGTATTTTGGGGTTGTGAGTGTCTAATTTTATAGAGGTATGGGGTAGTGTCTAATTTTATTGGTGTATATATCTAAAAGTGGGGGGAGCTCTGGGATATTTGGAGATTGATCATTTGAAAAATTAAGTCGCCGTCTTGCCTGATGTGTGTATCGCCTATCTTGGCTAGGGACTGTGAAACGTGGGGATGGACTTAAGAAAATCAATCTTACTGTTGAAGCTTGTGATATGGGTGTGGTATTGTGTTCTGTGTTACTTGATGTATGATTTGAATATTGATTGGGAGATTGGTCATTCATTGGCGAGTGGCGGAAAACAGGTGGAGCATACCGGATGACCGTTGGCCTAGCTTGTTCAATCATAATTGAAACAAGTGAATAATAATATTAATGAAAGAAGAAGGGTTATCAGAAGCGAAAACGATCGTATTAGGAACAGTATGATGATTCTCTTTACGGGTATATTCATTATAAATATTTATTGGACTTTATATATATATACATATATTAAGGAAATATTAATGAAAAGGAATGGTTATTTATGTTATTACCTATTATATGTGAAGGTGGACAACTCCTTCGCGGCTTATTGATATCCTTTGTCATTTTTAAAAAGCCATATCTAAGTTATATTTCTCTATATAGTCAATTGAAAAAAAATCTATGTCATTCGAGATTTATACCTCGGATCTCGTGGTTTTCGACTAGCGGGTCTAACCCTGGAGCTACCATGGTCTATGTAAATTTTTAATCAAATTCCCCCACCACTATTGAAAGAGTATTTAATCACTAAGTATTCCTTATATAATTTCGAAAGTAAATGACTTGTGTATTTTTTAAAAAAAATATTACTCACCAGAATCATGCCTATGTATCGGTGACGTGATGTCTATCAATTCAAATGACCCCTGGTTTGGTGATATGATGTCGACAACTTCAATAGCCTGAGATGATGCTGAAAGATTAATAGTAAAGTTTTTTGAGAACAGGATACCCTTTTTTGTACAGATTGAGTTTACAATGATTGTTTTAGAATACATGTAAACTGAACTTGATGGAGCAAGTAAACATACGTTTATAGTTCGGTTCAGTATGCGTTTTTAAATGAAATGTACTGATATTAGGAGTTGCTCTGAAGTTTTATTATCTATATAGAAATATTCACGATATTAATAATAAGCAAGCTTAAACTTTCTGTTCATTTTAAAAAACTCAAGTGATAATATTTAAAAAGTATCGATGAAACATATTTCGCGTGATATGATGTTTTATTACACCACTGAAAGAACAATCTCATGGATATTATATAACCTAGGTAGATATATATATTCTTTATGAATATTTTTAATAAATGAATTCTTTGAAGAGAAACTTGATATCAAAGAACATGAAGTAAACTCGAAAGCAAGCAAAAAAAGACATAAAAATGAGATGAACATACCTTCCATTGTTTCGCGTAGAACTTAACTCGCTGTATCAAAAACACACTGAAAATAAATTCGCGCACACAAGTACTCTCTGTGTTTGAATGTGAAATTTCGATACAAGACCTATTATTTTTATAAAAGTCAGCGCGCATGCGAAGTGCAACTTTCCCTATGCCACTCTATAACCAATGCTATTGGTTAATACTTTGTAAGGAAAAAAACTCATTTAAACCAATCCCGGTAAGGCCCTGGTGAAGAGACGTTCTCACTAACTCCGCCCAGCTGGTCATCTCTGCCCCCCATACGACGTTAAACAGTTGTGTGTCGCTTTTGCACTCTGAAATTCTTTTTTGTTTCCTATCTCACTCCCTCCCTCTTTCTTTCTTTCCCTCTCTATGGTGCTTGCTTGTACATGTGTGTGTGTTCGTGTGTGTATGTGCATCACTATGTGCGTGTGTGTATGTGTGTATGTATGTGCATGTGTGTGCGTGCGTGTGTGTGCGTATGTGTATGTGTATGTGTGTGTGTGAAAATGTGTGGGCGTGTATGTCTGATATATTCATTTTAAACCATTTGTTTCATGCGTACACTATTTATATTCAGATTTATTTGAGTTACATCCATGAGATTCGAACCTGGATCCAATGGCTATTAACCGGCGAAGTTACTTTTTATTTTCCCATCAATTTTCATATTATTCTATAGATGGAGTACTATTTACGTTCTTAGCCAGAGGACTATTTATTTCAAATGATTTTTAAAAATTAGCATTAATTGCTGGCGCCCTGCATTGGTCATAAACATTGAAAGTAAAAGAATGGTATTGATTTCCAAGTGTGATCAATTTAAATTTTCTCTAAGCGGTGAACATTCGTTATTACGGTTCACCAATTACGGTTATCTTTTCATTCTTAGCGCTAAAACCCTTTTACAAGAACTGAAGAATGTTCTCCTGCAAGCAACTGTAAATGAAGAAATACATTAAATATTTCTTTGAATGGGAGATTATTTGGAGACCATCAATGTAGTTAATTAAATGCCCAGTTGGTCATCACTGGCCACATACGAGGTTAAACGGTTGTGTGTAACTTTTGCACAGAATTTGGTCTTTTCTCCGAAAATTTGTTTGTTTCCTCTCTCACTCCCTCCCTCTCTCTTTCTTTCCCTCTCCTTGGTGCTTGCTTGTACATGTGTGTGTGTGCGGGTGTGTGTGTGTGTGTATGAAGCAACCGCTTCCAGAGTATACTTTTGAGTCTGAAATATTAAGTAATCCTCTATCTAATTATCTCACGAAAATCAGTTCGCAGATAGATCAGAAAAAAAAAGCTAGCGCAAATGCTTTAGAATATTAGCAGGTATTAAGAATAATGTATACGTAAATGAAGTGTTCCACCTAAATTCAAACTCTGTATCTTTAAGCCCATGAAGAAAATAAAAAACGTTTTTTGTCATAAGCAGTTCTAAGAAGGCGCACATTGTAATCTTAGTAAACGAGAGAAGAAAACATTCGTAACGCGATTAAAAACAAAGTGAAAATAAGTTTAAAGTATGTGTGGGTGTGTCTATCTTAGTTATCCGTAATTTCACAAATAAAGAATCTTCGTCGAGTAACAGGTGGTCGATCTCATCTCCCCCTTCCACAGACGACAGATGTAGCGAAGCAGGTTAACAACCGTTAGGATAGAGAACCATCACCCCTTACTCCAGTTGTGTGGGATGGGTAAACTTATGTGACGCTAATGTGTGTTACAACCCACAGTTTGGCGATTTCTTTTCGGAAGAGAGGGACCCTCATTCTCCGCTATGCTTACCTGGAAACAATTTATGTCAAGTGCCGATGGAAAACACAACATTATTAACAATGTCCACAAGGGTTCGCTGGCATTTGTTAGTTTTTTTCAGAAGACTGTCGCACAGGATTTAATAATAAATAACTTTAAATAACCTTCATGTAACCTATGTCCATGTCAGGAACTGAGATCGCTAACATGACTGCGGTAATGCATTTCAGTGTTTTCTCCCCCATAATCTTTGTCAAGTAACAGGAGGGCAATCTCACAAGACATGTATGCCCCTTCCATAACACATAATCTTTGTCAAGTAACAGGTGGCCGATCTCATCTCCCCCTTCCACAGACACTAGATATCGCGAAGTCTGTATCTGTAACATACATTTACAATAATTTATGGCTTCCATTAAAAAAAGCCCCTGGGAATGCAAGTCGAGACGTGTCTGTCCCTTCCATACCACCTGCAACATCTTGGGTGGTCCTCATCCCCCCTCCCTTCCCCCCTCCCACCGACGTCTAGCGTCGCGACGTTATGCTAATTGATCCAGAACGAAGATAATCCTACTACTATTATTGCACTTTTTGAAAATCAAATTTTTCTTGAGCCTCATTCGTCTGTACGTCCTATGTTTTGAAGTGGAAGATTATATGTTCCGTAGCGTCTACTTCTTTTCAGAAATTATATCCAGCATCACCAGTTAATCACAACCTGTTTGCAAAGTAACTCTACGTTACAGTTCGATAACTGTTCTCTAAATTTGGTCCCATAAAGCTAAGTCACAACAGACGATGAAAGAAATGGGTGAAATCATACTCAAATAAGGGCAGGATCTAAACAGGTCAGAGCTACACATCGTTCGTCCTTCCTGATAAGGGAAAACCCCATATAAACGCCATCCAGATAACCTAACATTGTCAAGATTAGAACTCGGCACTTCTTGAAATTGGACTTCTTGAAATTGAGGCAGACACGCTACCATCTACATAAGGCGGGCACCACACGTACAAAAACACACAACCCATCCTAAAATATCCTAACTCAAAATTCCTTTCGCAGCTAAACCTGTGTTTTTTTGGGCACGCTGCAAAAGCTTTCGAGCTGTGTAAGCCTGTGAGCACTACGGATATACGGATGAGCGTTCATGATTTATAGGTAATTCTATCTATAAATTGTAGAGATTTTAGTTGTGTTGCTTCATTAAAAATAATAATGCTAATAATAAGGATGATGATAATAATAGTAAGCAATATTTGAGAGGTTTTCTTTGCCTTGTTCTCTCACAAATCCTACAAGAACCATACGATTTTCTGAGCTTAGTTTCCGCGAGAAGAGCTCATATGAATTTAGGTGTGAGAATTGCACGGTTCCCAAACCTGATTTCTTACGATTTGTTCACTAATATGTTTTGGGGATTAATTTTGTAGTTACACAAGTTGCAGTGCTCACTCCATGCCAGGAATTTCATTCCTGTGACTTCCTATACATACTTCAAGAACATTTATGGATTCCGAATCTCTATGCAATAACAGGGAAAGGGTTCGTTATAACAAAATATGTAAATTTTTTGTAGACATATGGCAGCTGTGGGACATAATATTGGAAAAAAGTGTTTCACCTGTCCACTATGTATATAAGTTCGGCTTCCTCCAATGGTGCGATGCAATTATATTTAGGAAAATCCACCACTTTAGATTACTGTTTACATAGCACACGTTTTGTTCTCAGACAAAACCAGCCCCTGTGCTCTGTTGTCAACCGAAAACACATTCGGTAGCCTGATATAGAAATCGGGCTACTCTTTTAAGAGTAAAACCGTGTAACTGCTCGGCCAGGACGTGAATATATTAACACTCACAAAATGATGTATAACCGCACTTACTAAAATACAGTTTGTCTAGGGCATTTTTGGCACAAATGAAAGTTTTCCTTATATTTTCTAGGAATATCGTCAGAAGATATCTTTCTTGTGAAACCTTTGCGTAGCGTATGTAGAAAACCTTAATACAGAAAGTGTAGATCTCGTTAACACACGAAATTTCTGTCACATTTTATGGTGGAGTGAATCATTACAGAATAATTTTTCATTATTTGTGACAGTTTTCCAATAATTGCAGCTTTTTTCAAATACAAAGTTCTCACCCTTTTGCTTATATCCTGGACATGTAAAGAGAACAGAATTTCCGAGCCATACAAGGTAAAGAGCTTTAAAGGACTTAACCTTTGCTTAAAAGGATATTTCGGTATTCCCTTGTACATACATGAAAGTTAACAATAAGGTAGTTCTAGCAAATGTTAAGTTGATAAATAGCAGACGACACAGTAAACTGTAGGGACCCTGCCCTCTGTACTGTCGTGGCTACTTGGGTAGGCTGCCCTCTGTCTCCTTCGCCTCATCCTTCCTACCGTGGCACTATGCTCCCTTGGGCATAGGAACAATGGGCCCAGCGTGGTGGCCTACGTACCTGATCACCTCTGTAAAGATATCCTAATCCTCTATGTACCCGCGTAGCTGTTTACATTAGGAATTAATTATAGAGAAGTCAGTCCCTTGAGCCCAGTGGTAGACTTTTTTAAGGATAGCCATGGCGCACTGAAACTTGATAATTGTGTATGTCTCTAAAAATATAAATGTTTCTGAATATAAGCCTTATCAGTTTATTGCAATTCATGATTCTCGTGTCTATATTTCCGTTGCTAGGCGTTATTGCAAATATGACTTCACAGATTCACCGAAAATGCAGGCCTTGAGACCGCTGTACGTCAAAGGAAAAACTCTTAGAAAAAAGTCAGGGAGCGCTAGTCAGCAGCAAAATTGAAAAAAAAAATGTTGCTTAAGTTGCAGGATTGGTACCCAAGTACAGCATTTTCCAGCGATTTGAAAGAAGGAAACTTGCACATTCTCCCCTTACTAAATGAAAAGATTTGCAATAATATGCATTCATAAATATTCTTCTCCCGATTTCTATGAAAATGGCGGATGTCTAAGAAGGTATTGTCACACAACCAGATTTTCGAAAGGGTACCCTTTGAGACACTCTGATGCCAGCAAAGGAATTTGCAATAACTGCTACATGTGTATTTTCATGTACGTAAACAGTATATCTCATAACACTGCAGCAGCACATGTCAGAGTAATTAAACCATTGTAGAAAAGTGAGTTGAGAGTGTATTACGAATATAATGCACTCAATGACAATCAAAATTTACAAACCAGTAGAGTTTTACGAATTGCTGGTGGGATGTACAATGTTCTCATCTATCAGGCGCTGTTGTCCATAGCTGGCTCTACCAATAACATCTTATAGCTTGAATGAATAATTGTAGTTATATATTAGATTTTTTATCAAATTGTAATTATGGTCCTTGGCTATGCCTTACATTTAATTGAAAGTTTCTGCGTGAAGACACAGACCATCTGTAATATATAATGGGAGAATTCTGAACGGTCAAATATTTGAGTGTGAGAAAGGAATTGCTTACAACTAAGTATATCTGGGCATCTGTCCCCAGCGAAAATCATAGGACCGTGGAATTCATCAGTTGCATTTTGGTAAAGCAACTAATAATAGGTTGCAGTGACATAATTGTTGTCCACTGAGTGTTCCTTTACTATTCAGTGCATTGTTGAAGTGCTGTAAAGTTTATTAAAACGAAGAAACTCTTCTCATTTGTGTACTCTAGCGTATATTCCGATTCCTACCAAATCTCTCCTCTGTGTGTAGAGGACAGTCTTGATCTGTTAAGAGGGAGAGAGTCGGGTTTCCAGACTGTCAAATGTTCACTTTTAGCGGGGGCAACGCTTATAGTTTCATATTTTATATTTGTGTGTCATGAACGCGGTTCCGAAATGTCATTTGCCACGATTTATTTACTTATAGCTTTTAAGATTTAATCTCCACTTACACAAACTTTACTAGCTGCACAGTGCCGTTTTTTAAATTGTTCTTAAATTCAAACGCATGACTCTCTTTTCGTATTTGTGTAATTTATTATCACAGGGTACCGTGTACTTCATATCAGTAGAGATAAACGTATAACCTTTTTGGCTTTATTTGCCTTGTATTCATTTAAGCATTCCGTATCTTTTAAGTGGTTAAAGGGAGGGGGCTCGTTATATAACTAATCGTGGTTTTTCTTGTAGACACGATGGCAGCGGTGCATAGGGTAGTCAGATCCCTCAGTACTTTTAGACTATGTGTTGGCTTTGACAATTAATATTCATTGCAGTTTTAGGAGTTTATAAAACAGAATAGCGGCTTCACATTTGATCAGGATTTAAGTAGGTATAGGTAATTTACACATATTCAAAATATTTTGGACAAAAAGTGCCTTAACAAAGGTTAAAGATTTCGTTTAGCACTAGTTTGTTCATCTTTTAGCCTTAAATTCATCCAAAGCTTTATTGTGGCAGTATGTATGTAGAATGAAACTATTTTAGATATATGCAGATCCACATGTAAACACACAAGTATTTGTATCTGTTAATTCTTTTTGTGACACCACGGTGTCGCCAAACGGATTTCCATTTATATAATGATGTTGCAGATAATGGGTAAATGCAATACCTGTGTTTAAATCAGCTATTTTAATAAAAATCTTCAGCAATAGTTTATAAAATCAAAACCGTTACGAATTGTTTTATTTTTTGTGAAGAGAATGCTCTTGGAGGCTCCTTGTGCAGTCGTTGCTACATGCTGAACTTAGGTACAAAGTTTGCAATTTCAGCAAAGCCTTCTTTGGATTTTTCAGTTCAATTAGGTTTCATGACCTTTTTCTCAAGGTCTTTCCTTTGAGGTGCAGGGTCCTAAAACAGACGTTTAGTGAAATTGTGGTGAAATTTGTTTGATGAATTGTAATACTGATCATAAGAGCCCAGCATTGATAATAGTAGATAATTAAAACGACTGGTTTTTCTTACTGACGATCTAATTTATATATTTGTATTTACTTAGAGATAGGAAACGTCGCATTTTTTTGTAGCGGTTAGCTTTCAGCAACACTCGGCTATCTTGTAACGGCGGATATAACATTGGGTTTTAATAGTTCAATGTTTCATAATTTACAGTTTAATTACTGACACTTAAAGTAAGCCTAGTTTTCGTTATGTATTTCGTGAAAGAATCACCGGGAAAATCATTTGCGGTACACAAATTGGATTAAGCTGATCACAAGAAGATCACACTGATTAGACTTGTTTACTGATCAGTTTTTGGATTAAATATGTAGTTACTCAAGCTGCAGTGCTCACTCAATACCAGGAATTTCATCGCTTTGACTCTCTATTCATACCTCAAGAACCTTTTTTTATTCTGAGTCTCTATGCAATAACAGGGAGAGGTTTCGTTATAACATAATATGTAAATTTTTGTAGACATATGGCAGCTGTAGGACATTACATTGAATTTTTCTTTGCCTGTCCACTATGTACAGAAATGTAGCATCCTCCAAGGCTGCGATGCAATTACATTTTGGAAAATCCATCGCTTCAGATTATCGTTTATATAAAACATGTTTTGGAAACATTTAATTTATTCTTTTTCAAGTTCCCTAGTTTTACCAAAATCAGTTTGTTAAGTAATGCTACTTCGTATTTAACGCATGCCTTTAGGCGTCAGGTCGAGGAGTAGAAACTCTGTATCAGACAGGTTACCCAGAATGGATGATCAGCCCAATGCCTTGTATAAGAATGACAGAAGCCGATGTTAGAATGAGGGAGAAATGAACGAAATAAAGATGATAATAGGGCATTTGCTGTAATGATGCCATGGAAAACGGCGATATCAATCAAAATCCGCCCCTGCGCCCTGTTGTTAACTAAAAACATCACTTGGGGTCGCCTGATACCGAAACCGGGCCACTTTGTGAGAATCAAGCGTTGTAACTGCTCGGCCAGGAAGTGAACATATTGATCTTCACAAAAATAGGTGTAACCACATTTACTAAAGTACTGTACGTTTAGGGCACTTTTGGCACAAATGAAAGTTTTTGGGGATACAATCAGAACCTTGCGTAGCGTATGTAGAAAACCTTAATACAGAAAGTGTGGATCTCGTTAACACACGAAATTTCTATCACATTTTATGGTGGAGTGAATCATTTCAGAATAATTTATTATTATTTTTGGCAGTTTTCCAATACTTGCGCTTTTCTCAAATGAAAAGTTGTCACACTTTTAGCTATATCTTGGACATTTAAAGAGAACAGAATTTCCAAACCATACATGGTAAAGATCTTTAAAAGATTTGACAATTGCTTAAAAGGATATTTCCGTATTCTCTTATACCTACATGAAAGTTAGCAATAAAGTAGTTGTAGCAAATGTTAACTTGACAAATAGCAGAACACATAGGAATAATACTTTGTATGAATTTTTTATACAAGAGTAGAGAAAGTTTTGTGAGTGCAATTTATCAGAAATTTTATAGAATATTTTGGTATAAATTCTGTTGAATATATTCAATTTAGAGGTCACGAGCACAGAACAGATCTGCGTAGTATGTCTGAGATGTGGGAACAATGTGAGCCCTATTCCTTTTTGACAATAAAGACATTTGCATGCCTGTCTCACTCGTAAGCTAACTCGAGCAGTGCACTGGTCGTAAACTAACCGTAGTACTGCATATCTAGGAGGCGGTTATGGCATCTATGTAAATAAAGGATAACACCGGAACGAATCAGGGAAACATCTACTATCGCTATCCCTCTCTCTGTCCAACTCGAGCAGGTCGGCTCAGGCGATTTTTTCTGTGGCTCGCAAACGGAAGCTCGAGTTCGTTTCCCCTGGCCGACCTACCTGACCCATGTGTTTTTCTGTGTTTTACGGGTCGCTAGGCAATTGCTGGGTAGGATAGTTACATCCCCCGAATTAGTCGTCCCTCCATTTCGTCATCATTATCATTTGAAGTTATCTCTCATCTGGTGGTCTCTTTAAGGGCAGTAGTGTCGGTGGGTGTCTCGACCGTGCATGACAGGATGATATGATCTGAGGTAAACTACTTCCTCCTCCGGTAGGTCTGTTGCCGTCTTCGCTCTTCTGGTGTGACCATCTGGGTCCGCCAACCAGGGACTTTTGGGGCTCCGATGGCCTGCCTTGGGACCATTAGGTCTCGGCTGCTAGGCTCGTTGCCGTCCCGCTATGGGAGAGCGATTTCGTTGTCCTGACCGGTCAGGGGAACTCTACATCCAAGTAGTCTGTGGGGACCCTGCCCTCTGTATTGTCGTGGCTCCTTGTTTAGGCCGCCCTCTGTCTCCTTCGGCTCATCCCTCCTCCCGGGGCACTATGCCCCTACTTAGGCATAGGAACAATGGGCCCAGCGTGGTGGCCTACGTACCGAATCACCTCCGTAATGATATTCTAATACTCGTTGTACCCTCGTAGTTTTTTACGTTAGGAATGTATACAACCATCAGTCCCTGGAGCCCCGTGATAGATTTTTTAAGGATAACCATGGCGCACCGAATCTTCTTAATTGTGTATGTCTCTAGGAAATATGAATGTTGGTGAATATAAGCTTTATCAGTTCATTAGAATGCATGTATCCCGTAACTATATCTCCGTTGCTATGCGCTATTCTAAATATTGGAATTTGACTTCACATATTCACCAAAAATGTGGGCCTTGAGACCGCTGCACGTCAGAGGAGAAGCTCTTAGAAACAAAGTCAGGGAGTGCAAGTGAGCAGCAAAATTGAAGAAAAATGTTGCTTAAATTGCAGAATTGGTACCGAAGTACAGCATTTTCCAGCGATTTGAATGAAGGAAACTTGCACATTCTCTCCTTACTAATTGAAAATCTTTTCAGTAATATGAATTTACAAATATTCTTCTTAAGATTTCTATGAAAATGACAGATGTCTAAGAAGGTATTGTCACCCAACCAGATTATCGAAAGGGCGCATTTTGAGACACTCTGATGCCTCCAAAGGAATTTACAAAAACTGCTACTTGTGTGTTTTCCTGTACATGACCAGTATATCTCATAACCGTGCAGTAGCACCCGTCAGAGTAATTAGGCCTTTGTAGAAAATTGAATTGAGAATGTATTATGAATATAATACACTCAATGTTAGCCAAAATACAAAAAGCAGACGCTCTTTTAGTTATATGGATTGACCGGTAGGATGTACAATGTTCTCGTCTATCAGGCGCTGTTGCCCATAGATGGCTCTACCTGTAATATCTTATAGCTTGACTGAATATTTGTAGTTATATATTATATTTTGTATCAAATTGTAATTATGTTATTTGACTATGCCTTAGATTTAATTGAAGCTTTTTGCGTGAAGGTACCGACCATGTGTAATATATAATGAGAGAATACTGAACGAACAAATAATTGAATGTCAGAACAGAAGCGCTTACAACTGAGTATATATCCAGGTATTTGTCCCCAGAGAAAATCATTCGACGGTAGAAATTGAATAATTTTCAACAGATAGTCGTACAGGTTTATTTTTGTATATCAACTAATAATAAAATATAGTGATATAATTGCTGTCGACTGAGTGTTCTTGTTGTGTTCAGAGCATAAAATATATTTATACTAAGAAAATCGTCTCATTCATTGAGTGTGAACATGGTTTTGAAACGTCCTTTGCCATGGTTTATTTACTCGTCACTTTTGAGAATTAATATCCACGTATACAAGCTTCACTACCTGCTCAGTGTCGTTCTTTTAAAAATGTTGTGAAAATAATATGCATGACATTGTTCTTACTTGAACAAATTATCACAGGGTACCATGTACTTATAGTAGTGGAGATAACGCATAAACAAACCCTTTATATCTTTATTTTCGAGTTGTGTATATGTAAGCATTCTGCAATTTTAAGTGGTTACAGGGAGAGGACACTTAATATCACGGTTCGTGTATTTTCTGGAGGACGCGATGGCAGCAGTTGCATACGGTAATCAGATCCTTCAGTACGTGTAGACTATGTGTTGGCTTTGATATTTAATATTCTTTGGAGATCTAGAAATTTTATAAAATTGAAGAGCGGCGTCACATTTGACTACAATGTAAGTAGATATGGGTAATTTACACCTATTCAAAATGTTTTTGACAAAAACTGTGCTTTAGCGAGTGCTAAACTTTTTGTTGAGTAAGAATTTTACTCATCTTTCACCGCTTAACTCGTCCAAAGCTTGATTGTTGCAGTAATTTTGTGCAATATTTGGTATTTTTAACTCTCTTTAGAGTTATGCTGTTCCATATATAAACACAGAAGTATCTGTATCTGTAAATTATGTTTGTGACACCACATTGTCTCCAAACGGATATCGTTTATAAAACGAGGTCAAATATATTGGGTAGAATGCAATACCTTTGATAAAATCAGCAAGTTTAATTACAATCTTCAGCAATATTTTATAACATTAAAAACCCTTACGAATTGTTTTATTTGTTGTGAAGACAGAATGCACTAGAATAATCCTTTTCGAATCGTTGCAACATGCCGAACTTATGTACAAAGTTTGCAATTTCAGCAACGTTTTCTTTGGGTTTTTCTGTTCAATTGGATTCCCTGACCTTTCTCAGAAGGTCTTTCCTTCTTGATGCAGGGTCCTAAAACTCTGCGCTTTTGGTGAAATTGTGGTGGAAGTTTTTGGTGAAATGTAGTACTGACCATAAATGCCTAGCATTGATACTAAAACAGGATTAAAATGACTTGTTTTTTTCTGACGATCTAATTATTCATATATTTGCATTTACTTTGAGATAGGAAACGTCCCAAGGATTTTGCAGCGTTTAGGTTTCTGCAACACTCGGCTATGATGTAATTGCGGATATTACACTCGATTTCAATGGTTAAATGTTTAATAGTTTGCAGTTTAATTTCTGAAACTCAAAGTAAGCCAAGTTTTCGCAATGTATTTGTCGAAAAACTCACCGAGATAACCATTTGCAGTACCCAAACAGTATTAAGCTGATCACAAGAAGCTGATCACATCCTCCGTTATGTGGAGGATGAAATTAGGCGCCGGGCCACCAACTTTTGCGAGAGTTTACATCACCAGAGCGCCCTAGTCAAATCCCTTGGGGACTATGTACCACGTTAGCGTCGCTTAAAGCGATATCGGATACCCCGCATGTCTTGCGGACACAACCGGTAACCATACTATACTATATATACTATAGTATACTATACTATACCTGCCTATACTAAATTTCAATCACCCAATATTCTTGTCTGGATACTCAAAATTCTACTTATCCTCTTCCTAGTTGATTAACTTATCCACCAGCGGTGCGCGATGACCGTAGCACCCGATTCATCAATCGTCGAGGCTCTACATGCTACATCCCTTCTTTCCACCTATATAATTTTCACCAGAGCAGGTACACGACTTGACTCCCTTTGGGCTGTTCCCCAGCCTGACAAGTTCTCTCTCTCCCCCTCTCTCTCTCTCTCTCTCTCTCTCTCTCTCTCTCTCTCTCTCTCTCTCTCTCTCTCTCTCTCTCTCTCTCTCTCTCTCTCTCTCTCTCTCTCTCTCTCTCTCTCTCTCTCTCTCTCTCTCTCTCTCTCTCTCTCTCTCTCTCTCTCTCTCTGTTTCAGTCTGTCTCTGTCTCTCTCTGTCTCTCTCTCTTTCTTTCTCTCTCTCTCTCTCTCTCTCTCTCTCTCTCTCTCTCTCTCTTTTGGAACATTGGTTCTCGTCCACTGCAACATATATTACGTTTTCTTGGAAGTTGAATTTGATTGTAAGCATTAATAGATATAATGCACAAAAATTGTCTATGATGTACAACAATCGGCGCCTTTACTTATGATAGAGAAAGTTGATTATAAGATAAAGGCGGAATAAGAGGACCGATGCAGTATCCAAATTTCAGTTCTATTTGGCGTTTGTTCGTTAAGTTCAAATGCATTTGTAAACCAGCTTATATTTCAGAGATGCTCGTTTACGAATACTCAGGTGATGTACTTAATTCACTGATAATTACTTATAAAATTTGGGAGGCTAATATCAAGATGGTGGCTATTTCTCTCCAAATATGCCCATTTGGTACTATAAAATTTGTCGGCATGATTACGGCCGATTTTACACAGTCGTCTTTTAATGGCATACTTGTAAATAAGCAAATGCAAAGGCCTAGCAATTCAAAATCATGTTTCAACTTGTCAACGGTCCCTGCATGTAAGAGAAATTTAGAACATAGGTACCTGGATATATCTATGTTAAGCAAAATCGACCTTCCAATAACTACTAACTAAGGAAGCCGATAGGAAAAGTTGTGTTTCCAAAAGGTAAAGATGAGATTCCTGGAGGCACCTTTATCATTATTCACTTTCATTTATCAGTGAGTGATCATGTTCGCTACTTGATAGTACAACATTGAATAGCTCTTCACATACTGCCTTTCTCTATTGTTCCACGCACTATTCTTAGTCACGATTTTAGTTACCTTATTGACGTTAAACTAGAGCGATATTTGTGGATATACCAGGTGGCCAACCTAAACCATCATTCACCTAAGCAGATGTCCATTGGTGAGATAAAACTGTTGTAGAATTAAACGCCGAAAAACCAGTAAAACGAACGGCAGTAGCGCGAGCGAAGTTTGTTCTACTACGAGCGACCAGATATTTGCAATGTCGTGTGTACTCCGTGATAATAGACAATGCGGTATGAATAACCGATAACATCTTGGAATCTTGGAATCTTTATATTATAGATAATACACTCACTTCTCAGATTGGCATTATTTAATCGACTTGTCTGTACCCTTAGGCATCCATACCTGGCTTCACTTTCTGTATCACGTGGCTACAGTGAGTCGAAAAAAAATTTTTAGTAAGCACAGCACTTATAATTCTCCTTTTTAGAAAAATTGCAGGTAAGTAAATGTAATATAAGCGGAGCAAGTAAGTGTATTTGAGAATGAAAGTGCCCCAAATCGAATATATGACACGGTTATCTCTGTCCTTAAATATGGGTCCATTGCTAACCTCAGATTATGATCACAGATGCCTATCTCAATGACACTTGAATACATTTATACTTATCATTACCTACATCCCTGCCTACGTTCTCTGCGTTGCTGGAAGCGTGGCAGACTGACGTTCTAGATAACCCTAGTTCGAATCTCCGACAGGTTGAGTTGTAGAATAGGGCTTTATGCCATCCTTTCAATTATTGTTAAAGATAAAAGAAATATCGTGTGACTAAACACTTTTGGATTTGGGCTAATTTGTATGTCATTTCATGATTTGGTACATTTGTCGCATGTGACTTACGGATGGAGACTGTAAATGCAAGAAAAACAATACAATCAAAATGCAGGTCTGAGCGATAAGCCAAAGATTTATGTAAAGTGGCGTTTGCGCGAAGAGTTTGGAAGTTAATTTACAGTTAGCTAATGTTTGAGAGCAACTTGTTTATGAAAACTCAGTTAAAGTAATTAGTGCATTAATTATTATTTATAAAATATGTAAAGCAGCACCCTTTTGAGTGTAGAGCTCATAAATTAATAGTTGGCAAGATGTTTTTTCCTCCCAAATCGAGCTGTGTTGCTATTATACTATTTGATGAAACGATTGCCACAGATTGGTTTTCTGTAGAACGGTTTCCATGAATGCCTGCAAAGCGCGCACAATTTACATCTATTGGCTAGTTTTAACTAAGGCGGATATTTGTATAAACGCGCATACGAGAGTTTTTCCTAGAGCGTGCAGGGAGAATTTCCAAGAACAGGAGATTCTGAATGATAAACAAAACTGTATTGAACTGGTAGATGTGATATGCTCTGTATTTGTTGTTTTTATACAGGGCGGACACATCAAACGTTGTATACAATACTGTTAAATTAAAACAAATAACTTCTAAATTGTTCAAAACGGCGCCTCTTTGCCAAAAGTTGTAAGCCTTAATGGATACACAAATACTTCTATATTGAAGTCATATTTTGTTTTAAGTTGTAGTAGTTATTCAAAAGTCATACCTAATGATATTCTGAAAAAATTAGGAAAAGCAATTTACTTATCAGGATAACACTTTAAGCGTCTGGTATCCAATGAAAATACTTATTGCCATGTTTGAATATTACAAAGTTTTCTAAAATCTTGGTGTCTCATCTTTGGAAGATGTTCAACTTATATCTCAGGCAAGTATCTGTTTTTGCGTTAAGCTGCTCACACTTGGCACAGATTCAAAATCTTGCACTCAGAAACCTATGCAAGCAAGGTTTCCTAAAAGGTTATATAATTTGATTCAGAGAGTCTTAAAACCGATGTTTCTGTTGAAATCTCGGAGACACGTTTTAGAGAGGCATGCAGTGCTCTTCCTACTTTCTGAAATAGGTAAACTTTAAACCACATGTTCAAAATATTGCACAGCTATTCAACGTGATATAAGGACAATAATGTGTTTCACTTCCAAATTGTTAAATGCTGAAGGTTTCTTGACTTTTTATATGCTATTAGAGCACATCTAAATTTTTTACAAAAATGTTTAATATATTTGGATAATAGAGACATTTATAGCTGGAAATATCTGGAAAACGGGTCAGAAACGCTTTGCATTCTCAATACTCTCTGTAAGATTCACTGTAACATTCTACACACAATAAGCATGCAAAAATTTCAAAGGGGCCTTCATAAATGGCTTAATTTATATCTACCGGTTTCACACATGAAGCGAATTTCGAGGGGCTCTGTGCTTTTACATTCAATGATCTCTTGTAATTACAACTTACAAATTCTAGCACCTTGCAGTTTTTGTAGAGATCTCGTAGGAAGGGAATGGAGTATAAAGTGTGACATGGCTTGAGCAACATTTTAAACATGTGTGAGGTCATTCTTTTGTTTCTACACCGAAATGAGCTTCATGTGTATACGTATGTATGTCTGTCTTATTTTTGAAATAGTGGAAGTAATAGATATGGCGGAAGAATGCATTGTAAATGCAGTGTGAGTGCTATACTTTAACTTAGTATCATCAGCAATTGTTACACGCGAGAGTACATTTTAGTTTAAACTATATTACTCCAGGAAAGGCGTATTGTTTCTGACGAAATGGAAATTCGAAGTAACTGCACCCTGTCGTAAAGTGATGCCTATGCTTGTAAGATCTTATACCGGGGAAGAGAAACTGCAATAATTTATGTAGCTATATGAAACATGGAATTAATTATTTTAATTGTGTAGATCTAGGTGATTTCATTACGAAGGAAGAAGGGCAGCTAGAACGTATAAGAAGGCAATGAAAAAGAAAATATGATGTGTGTGAGAAGAGAATAATGGGAAGACATATAAACGCATTTCGGTATCTTAAAATAATAGTTCTGTGTTAATACTTTGAACATAGAGGGAACACTTGATTCCAGAAGGAATCATAATTAGGTCTCATTCCGGTCAGCTCTACAGTATAACTGGTAGCTGCTTTGCCTCACGTTCAAGGTCCGTAAGCTTAAACAACACAGTTCCTGTTTACGAGGACTTCGTTTCTTGAAACTCGGTCGATCACATTAGTTTACTTATAATTGTTTATTAGGATTTTTAAGCTGCTCTGTTATCAGTGCAATTAGTGGAAGGAAGGCTACAATAATTGTTTTATCACAAAAAACACACGCACGCCCGCATACACACACGCGCGCCCAGACAAATGCATATATACATAATTTATATCACGAATTTCCTAAAAGGTGCAAGCAGTACTCTGGAATACGGGTGTCTTTCTTGTTCATCAATATATTTGCTAAGAAATCAACATCTGTAGCTTGAATATTTTTCACACAATCTCGGAAATTCATTATATTTTCAAAATAGTATTCACGACTTCCGCCAAGTGGCAAAATTTATCGAATAAACAAAATCTTTTTATACTGGTTTTGGTTAAAAGAAGTTAAATTATTGGCACTTACCTCACCACATCAAAGACTTAGGAGCTTACTTTTGTCTTTAAATTCCAATTTTCAGTATCGATATATCTTAAAAACGTTAGTCAACGTTTCTGTCTTTCCGGCGATTACATACTAATAGCATAAGGTTTGAAACACGGCATTATTTAACCAACATAATCTAAATGTACTACGCATCCACTTCTGTAAACTTATTCATAATATTTGGAAATGATGGAAGGTTATGCCATTGCGGAAGCCTGGATCAGAAATGCATTATGATAGTAGTACTTGAAGTTACTATTTAAGTGATGTATTTTATTATTAATATATTTTAGTTGCACCAATTTTACTCCAGAAAGGGTTATTGGCTTAGAGGCAAAATCAGCTCCAAAAGTTCCTGCTGCTGTCCACAGTTGGCTCTACCGGTTATATTTTATAGCGGGGATGAAACGTGACAACAATATGCACAGCTTTGTATGACATATATGTAAGTCCTTTAGATTTAGCTGACATTAAAGTGGGCTTTGTTTCCAGGAAATTAGGACCATCTAAAGTGTACACAACCACAATAAAAAATAACAATTATTTCAGGGTCAGATAGGTAATACCACAAATTGAGTATATACCAACGGAATTTGCTCGCTTGCAGCACTGGTTCATGACCATTACATGGTATACATTGAGATTTGTTGAATCTTGCATTCGATTGTAAATATGGTTAAATAAAATGTGCACAAGTTGTACGTGATATGCTATAACAATCGTCCCCTTTACTTGTGGTGGAGGACATTGATTCTAAGGTGAAAACGAAATAAGATGTTGTATGGGGTATCCAAATTACCTTAGTACTATTTGGCGTCGGTGCGCTCAGATGTAAAGCATTTCCAAATATATACCTTATGGTTCAGAGGGAACTTATGTTTCTATAGTTACTTATAGAACTAGGTAGGATAATATAAAATGGTTGCTCAGATTTTTTTTTATAAAAATACTAAAAGAAATTACCTGGATATAACAGCTACCGAGTAATCTGATAGGTAAAGTTGTTTTCAGATGGTAAAGATAAATAAATTTCCTGCATTCATCTTTGCACATCGATTCAAGTATTCGAATATTTAATAACTATTTACCTTCCGCCTCTCTGTACAAATTGTTGTACACAATATTCTTCAGAACGGTTTTATTTACCTTATTAAGTTTAATCTAGATATTTGTAGATACACCAGGTGGTACACATACACCGCCTTTCATCAGAATGTCCCTTGGTGCATTAAAACAGTTGCAGGATTTAACGGGGAAAATTGCACGGCAATCCCGCAAGCAATCTTTATTCTACTCCGAGAGACTAGAGCTGTTTCCATTATGCCAACAGAAGAAAAGAAAAAAAAGTAAAAAAAGTAAAAATAAAAAAGCATAGTAAAGGACTTTTTAAAGCACATGAATGTTTATAATATTAACATAACAAAGGTGATTTATAAACAAGGCTTACAGAGTTCTAAAATTTGAGAAATTATTTAAGGTACCTGGAATGCTGTGTTCCGATCTACGGAGATATGATATCTTTGAAGAAGTTCCCCGAAATCTGGCTTATGTGTATTAGACTTCTAAGTTTTTCTTTTATTTTTTAATCTTTGTAATGGTTGGCAGATATCACCTGTCAAAAAACAATGAGATAATTACCGTTTGTGATAAAATACATCATTATTCTCTTGCGCCTAGTTATTTACCTAAATAACGAAATTAAGCCAAGGAGTATATGTGTTTTAATATTGATGTTTTACTGTAAGGTGATGCTTGTACAGAGCACTGTTCACGTAGTTTGGTATTTACTGCAGATTTAGAAACTGTACAAAAGCTCTTACTACCTGCAATGATTCATTACTTATATAAACGGTGTATTCTGTACCCGTCGCTCCTTTGCTCTGTATAAGCTGATAAGTCTAAAACCTGTGCGCCTAATAACTACCAACCTTACCTAAAAATGAGGCAAAAAGTCCTTGTGCTGTCCGAACTTGTATATTTTAGCATGTGCAGTGATTTATGTTGATAAGGACATACTAAAGAACTACCTGGTTCTGCACTTCATCTAATGTTTGTCTATTACCCATTATTTGCTTCCTCCTGAGCCTCAATCTGAGCTATGTTCATCGGTTTTGAGCGCTTGATTTTTACATAACAGAATAAGAACTCATGCAGGGACTAGTGTGGACCGCTGTTGGGAAGTATGTCTTCCAGCCACTCAATTCCAATGATTCCCTACTGTTCCTCTTTAAGCGCTTATTTTCTCAGAGACTAATGCGTGTGTGTCAGACTTCAAACTCAAACTAATATGGCATTGGCTTTTCCATTACTAGTGTACAACATAGAGGATAATTGACGTCTGCGAACCTTAAAACCAGTAAATTACCATAGGAAAACAAATGTATTGGCGCGTTCTCGTACGCTTCAGTATATGTCTATCGTTTACACCCACCAAGTTCTAGCAAGAGTGAATAATTGCATAGGTATACTAATCCTAAGCGTCTGGTATGCAGTAACCTTCTTAAACATCCGTGCCAGACTAGCTATCAGCGTTCTGCAGATATCGAATCTGGTCGTTGGGCAGCTTCTTGGCTAGAGCTATTACCTTTTTTTCGAAAAGATATTTGTCGATTCATATGTATGTGAAGAACGAACCAAATAGTATCGAGTAATAAGCATTCCACATACAGTAACTCTAAACAGTGATATTGGTAACCCTTGGTCGGAAACTTCGAGCTTGATGTTATGATAAAAAGAAGCAGTCATTAAATCAGTTCGAAACAGGCATTCCAGTGTCATTCGAACCCTCTTTCCTCATACATACCCACGCATACCCAGAGAGTAAACTCATTGCTTTACCCTGCGATAACCACCACTCGCTTCAACAGCAATCCCCCATTAGAAGTATTCCTTTGTGTAACGTTATTCAATTGTATGAATGTGAAATGTAAATGTTATAAATTCACTTTACTCACTGTATGAGACATTTTATATTACGAAAGCTTTAACCAATAAATAATAACTCGGTTAATAAACTTCTGAAAACTCTCTTTCCAAGGCGAGCTATAAAAAAAGATCAGTATAAAAATGTCAGGGCGACTATACCCAATCTAAAAATTTAGCAAAAGCAAAAGGAAGTATAAATTCTGCTCACACACACACACACACACACACCCAACCACACACACACACACACACACACATTAATATAACGAGTGTATCTGTAAGTGTGAAATTAGAACTGCCCTGTTTTACTTTCCTTGCCCCCTGTTCGAAAGTATGGATTCATGATTTACGTCGGATGTTAGAGACTTTCGTGACATTAATTAGTACATAAAAAGCATTTAAATAGCAAGAAGCACATGAAAATCTTATTTGAAGTCTCAATGCTTGGAGCTGTAAATAATGCAACACAACCAGGTAGAGCATATGAGGAAGCAACGCAAAAACATAACGACCCAGTCGAAGAAAATATGTAATATCAAGGATCATAGATTGCATCAAAGTTTGTGGAGTATTTGCGCTTGCTTTGCGTTGACACGAGAACGTTGTCCGAGACATCAGATAATACCGGCATGTTTTTAGGCCTTTTAAATCTCAATGGTGGTCTGAATAATGCGGTAAAAAAACATATTGAAAATAACAAAGTATTCAAAATGTTATCTCAGACCATTCTAAATCAATTACTCAACTGCAACCGAAAAAACTGAAAAAAGAATTGATGAGGTGGTTTATGTTGCTATCATAAGATAAAACTACTGACAAATCTGAAAAATTCAGCTGGATTTAGTTTACAGATATTATAGAAAGTGCTTTAACATGAATGGTTTTTTTGGATTTTTTTTAATCGCATAGATCACACCGCCAATTCTATCACAGGTCGTATTTTGAAAGAAGCTGACACCATGAAGGTAAAAGAACACCAAATTCTTGTACAGAATGCGCATTCTTACACACATCAGTTAAACCTCATAATAGAGAAAGCAGCTTCACAAAATAATTCTGCTAGGATATTCATCTGCAGTTTATTGGATGCTCCAGCAGGAATTCCACATCAAGGTCTGTGAACAGCTTATATATGCAGAGAGAATCTTTGATAGACCTCTTCTAAGATGGTTATTCAGGTACATAATTTGGTGTAGTGTGTACAATACTATTACATAGTGACTACTGCATTAAACAATATAGAACAAATTAGGTTTATGGAATCTCAGATCATACTTCTAATTGCTGTTAAAATCGGTGACATTGTTTATCAATGATGTAGATATACACTGATGAGTAAGGTTAAGAGAACTTAATTGTTCAAAATACTTATCATTGCAATTAAAAGAAAAAGTTTATAAAATTCGTATCAAGCTTCTCGCCCAAATATCTTAATTTAAGCCACCTAGATTGTACGTAAACACATCAGGATGATTTATTGGAAATTAAGCTTCGTCAAAGAATCCAGCTGGATACTGAGCCTGTATTGAATTATGTTTATAATATGTTGTCTTTGTGTGATCAACTTAACCCTCAAATGTCTCAAATGGAGCAAGTAAAGAATTTACTTAAAAGTCTTAAACCTGAATATGTGAAAGTTTTGCTACCAATGAATCTCCAAACAGTAGATGAAGTGCTACAACCATTAAACGAGTTGATAAAGCCCAATTGTACATGAATCAACGATAATCTGGCATTAGCACAATCACACTCTATGAATTTTAATGCATCAAACCACCAGCTATCTTTGCCATCAGTACCAAGTAATGTTTTCCTTGCAGGTTCTTCATCATCACTACCAACACCAAGAGACCCTTATGATGATATAGCTGATTTAGCTGTAAAAGTAGATTGCCTTACCAATCAACTTCAGTCTTTGCAGCCACCACATAATTTCTACAGGTCATCCCAGCAATATGGCATGAGAGAACAACGGCCACACCAACAGCAGTCTCAGGATAAACAACACACTTTTGTTTGTTACAAGTGCAATAAACCAGGTCATACTACACGTTATTGCTGGCAGCAACCACCACAGCCAAATAAACGACCACAATCGAGTTTCAAACCACATCATATAACAGCTGTTAATCATGATTCCTCTTAGTTCGTCAGAACGTTGTGCGTGCTTATTTTAAGCTCTGATTTTAAGTTTTAGACTTGATGACTGTGGCCTTTACATTTTGGCTTACCTATAGTAGTGGCTATTTGGATTTGTTATAATAAGGTTTGGATGCAACATTCAAGACATCCATAGAGTAAAAAAGTCACCTGACGGGGTACATAAGGAGCTCTTACTTATAAAGTATTTCTGGTTGCATAAATTTTGTTTTAAACAAACGACTAACAGACGAAATTGTTGCTATGGTAAACAAATGAGCAGCAGTGTAATATTAAATTCTTTCGCAAATGAAAAGTGTTTGATAAAACTTTATCTTTCACAGTAAAGCAGCAAAGATGGAAGCAATTGAAGTGGAAGTGTGTGGCAAAAATGGGGCACTTTATAAGGGTTATGTTTTGGATGTCACAGACGATGATGTGAGTGTTACTTTAGAAGGATACTGGATGTCGGAGACCAAGTTTCCATTCTATCAGGTATACCTTCCTCCGAAAACTTCTGGAACAAAACCAGAATACACAAAGGGCCAGGAAGTAGAAGTGTACTCGCGGGCTAATGAGCAAGAGTCTTATGGATGGTGGAAGGCAATAATAAAGATGATAAAGAGGTGATTTTCATGTAGTTGAGTATTTGGGCTGGGAAAGTACATACACTGAAATCGTGCCTAGTGAAAGATTAAGGCCTAGAAGCCAAAATCCTCCCATAGATAAGAATACTTTTTACAAATTTGATATTAAAATTCCTGAGGAACTTCAGAATTATGCAAAAATGGATAACGTACATAAGGTTTTTCAGAAAGCAATTGTTGCCGCATTTTGTCGCTATATTCCTGAAAAGGGTGTTCTACATGTAGTTTCTAGAAGTGAGCATTCAAAGAAGCGTGCATCAATGTTGCAGGAAATGCACTTTAGAAATCTAAGCGAGAAAGTATTACTGTTAAAGCGCACTGAGAAAGCAGCAAGGCAGCTAGAATCCACAAAATTACATAATGCTGGAGGTTATTCAGAAGAGTTTAGTGTTCGGGAGGATCTGATGGGTTTGGCTATAGGTGCTCATGGGGCAAATATTCAGCAGACTCGTAAGATACAGGGAATAACTAAAATAGACCTTGAAGAAAGTTCAAACCGCTTTCGAATATATGGAGAAACTAAAGAGTCTGTGAAGTAAGCACGCAGTTTGCTGGAGTACAGTGAAGAATTAATTCAAGTTCCACGAATCTTCGTGGGAAAAGTGATTGGAAAAAATGGACGAGTAATACAGGAAACAGTGGACAAAACTGGAGTGGCGCGAGTAAAAATTGAGGGCGATAATGAACCGCTACTTTCCGTTCCTCATGAAGAAGGTAAAGTTCCTTTCATGTTTGTGGGCACAGTGGAGAGCATATCGAATGCAAAAGTTCTTCTGGAATAACATTTGGCACATTTGAAAGAAGTAGAAGCATTAAGGCAGGAAAAGCTTGAAATCGACCAACAGCTCCGCAACTACCATGGGTTAATGCAGAGTTTTCCAGTACGAAGACGTAATGATCGAGGTCATAATTCTGATCTGTATGGAGGAAATGTTCGAGGTCGAGGAAATCCAATGAGAGGCCGAGGCAGAGGAAGGGGCCGTGGTCGTGGCGGCTTAGGCAGACGTACTGACTCGAGACTGAACTCCAACTCATGCCCACCTTCAGATGATGCAGGAAACATGCAACCCAGGCAGCAGCAGAAGTCACATTAGGTGCAGTACCAAAGGCACTACAAGTTACTGAAAATAATGCAGTCCCTAGATAAGGACATTCTGAAATAAAAGAGTGCATTTGGCCCAAGCGAATAAAAAAAGGTTAAGAATGTATACTTGAAGTTCATGTACCACTGATTTTCAAAATTAATCAAATCCTTTATTTATTTTTCACTTTGAAATACATTTTGGCATTTTCAAAACCAGTTTAGGTGCAGGTAAATCCTGTGAATAGAAACAAATTATTCAACCAATGGAAATGCTAATTTTTGTTGCCAAATATGGAAGAGAAGCTGTTTCTGCTATACTGTTAAGCACAGGTAGAGGAAAGAAATAACAAAAGGGGAGCAGAACTGTTGAAGAGGTAAGAATAAAATGAAGCTTACCAATTTTTTAAGGATTGTACACCCCTAATATTCAAACCTGAGGGAATTAAATTCATTGGTATTCTGTTATGTAACTTAAATAGATGAAGTACAATATAAGTTTAAATGTGACTTTCAGCATCTTGATTAAGAGATTATATTTGAAGCAGAAAAGAAGTGGTACCTGTAAAGAAAATGTACAGATTTGAAACAACTGAAATTGCAAATGATGTAACGTTCAGCATTAAGTAGTATATTCTGTCATTTAAGCTTAATTTTCATTAATATGAACTTTTGGTTAATAGCAAAAAGCTTGTTTGGTTCCATTTTATCTGCATTATGATTTGTTATAGTTGGAAGAAATTTCTTTTTTTGTCTGTGTAAGAGAAACATCACTTCATGTTGAGAAGTATGTTTACATACACAATTTATACTCTGTTTCTTTTGTTATTAACATACTATAAGTGTAAAACTGTTCGAATTTTGTATATGTTGAGTTCAAAAGTTAAATAAAGCATATTTTCTTCTCAAGATTACTTAGTCTTTATACAAGTTGTGCTGTAGTTGAAGAGGTGTTAAGAAGCTACTGTTCTAAAACTATTCCCAAAATAAAACGTCTTGCTGATAAAGAAGATGAAAATTTGGTCCAGGCATTTCGAGACAGCATTCAATCAAATAAACAGCACGTGGAAAGGGATTTAATAAATAATGTAGATAACATTATTTCTTTTGTAGATATAAGAAAAATTAATTCCAGTAAGGCTAATTGGACAGTAATTAAGGACGAGGGAACAATTTATATTTGTTTAATGGGTATAAATAATGGCACACCTTGTGTCATTTCTTTTATAACAGTCAAAGATGATTTAACTTATACTGTTGTATTGGAAAACGTTTGCATCAATGCTTCTAGTACTAATAATGCGAAAAAATTTAATTCATTAAATGTTTTGGATAGTATTATGACACAAATTGAAAATGGTGAAATATTACCCACAGTTAGAGATAAAATAGAATCTGCTATCCAGCTGCTACAGTCTCTACCAAACCATGATGAGAATGAGCATATGAAGTTTATTGTAGAGCAATTAAATCTGTCACGGACTCCAAAGAATAACAGGTGTTATGGCAACAAATGCATGATTCTTGCTTCCACTCTGTATGTCCATTCATCATCCGCCTACAATGCACTAAGAAAGTGTGATATGTTGATTTTGCCACACCCACGTACACTGCAGAAACTAATTTCGTTCTATAAATTGTCCTTGGAAAGTAGTTCTTACTTGGAAAACAGATTTAAACATTTAAAAAGTCATGAACACTTAGTATCTCTTGTGATGAATGAAATCTATATTCAGCCACAACTGTCATTTAAAGGAGGTGCGATTTATGGCAGTAGTGCAACTGATCCTCAGAAATGTGCAAAACCTGCTCAAGCCTTCATGATATACTCACTACTTTCTAAATATGTTGATGTCGTTTCCATTATACCAGTTATCAATTTAACAAGTGAACAGCTGAAGTCATGCATTATAGAACTTCTGGGTATGTTGGAAATAATTGGCTTTACAGTTATTAGTTTAATTGCAGGCAATAATATTGTGAACAGAAAAGCATATGAACTTATGACCCCAAATAAAGTTTTGCAGCCTAGCATTACTCACCCACTAGACTCATCAAAAGGGCTTTTCTTTATATTTGACACTGTCCACATTTTAAAATGTATCAGAAATAATTGGGAGACCAAAAGAACTGCAAATAAGACCTTATATTTTCCTGATTTCAATCATCACTCCAATATACTTTCAGCTCAATACAGGCACTTAGAGTTGATGAATGAAAAAGAAAAGAAAAACCTAGTTAAGTATGGGCACACACTTTCTGCCAAAGTGTTATATCCATTGTCAATTCAGAAGCGGAATGTGAGCTTGGCATTGAAAATTTTTAATGACAATAACATTGTGGCCTTGAAACATGTCACAAAAGATCTTGGTGTTTCTGAAGATATTGATGAGACTGCAAATTTCTTAAATATCATTGTTAACTGGTGGAAAATAGTTAATGTTAAAAGTTTGTTCGAAGGGAAACGATTCAATGATCCATACAGAGAGGCCATTAAAAGCCAAAGAGATATGCAACTTGAATTTCTAAGTATAATGTGTCATTGGCTAAAAATTTAGAGGGTATCTGTTCCATCAGTAAATGCTGTAACTCCGCAGACATTTCAGTTCTTGATTACCACGCTGGAATCTTTCCTGGAAATCATTCCATATCTATTTGAGAAATACAACATGGATTACATTTTGCTAAGCAAATTTCTGAGTGATAATTTGGAGGGTCGTTTTGGATCATACAGACAGCTAAGTGGTGCAAATTACTATATAACTTACTTACAGGTATTGGAAAATGAGAGGAAATTGAGATTTAAAAATACTGTGTTGTTTGCTGCTCATAATGGTAGTGTAAATTTGAAAGAACTGTTACCTACCCAAAAAAATTATGATAATGATATTGACCTGAATGGTTTTTCTGATATTCTGGATGAAGAGTTTGAAATGCAAGTAATTCCTAATGATACAGTGCCAATACTGACATATTTGGGGGGATTTGCATCTACGTAAATCTAAGTGTAATATGCAGTTCATGGCTCCAATTAAATAAACAAGTGGAAGTCGATTCTTCATATGAATTTGTAAAGGACTTGGACAGAGGAAAATTAACATTACCCACAGACAATATAGTATTCACTTTTGGTTTGGCATGTCATACAATGTCATTATTAGCAAGAGACTCTCAAAATTTCTTAACCTCTGCGAAACACTTCTCTGTAGCTCAGAAAATTTGTAAAATTAAACTTCTGAAATCAGATGTACAGAATACTGGTGCTGAATGTAAATGTTTACATAAGAAGACCCTAGTTGAGAAACCGGATAGTGTTGCTATTTGTGTTAACAAAATATTGATTAGTAATTTTGTTAAAATGACCAATGAGAAATCAGGTGATTCAGACACTACAAGGAAAATAAAAAAACTGAAAACATAAAAAATTTGGCATTATTTGTGGTCATAAGACTTCGTCCATAAACTGTTTTGATGGATTACATTACATTCTGTACTTTGTATATACTCAGTGTATATATCAGTGTTAAACCTGCGGATTTATCACTAATATCTTTAAAAATAATTATGCTTAAGTATGGAGTTTGGCAGAATACAAGGATCACCTCATATGTTTGGTACGTATAGATATCTCCATATAGTGGTGTAATTGCATATAACTCTCATTTGTTTATTTCATTACCTCACCTTCTTTTTTCTTCTTCTAGGTATTATCCTAACATTTTACATTCATAGTTCCTGATTCCATAAACAATTATTTTGGCATTATTTGTGATCACAAGATTTCTTCCATAAACTGTTTCGATGGATTACATTACATTCTGTAGTTTGTATATACTCAGTGTATATATCAGTGTTAAACCTGTGGATTTCTCACTAATATCTGTAAAAATAAATATGCTAAAATATGGAGTTTGGCAGAATCCAAGGATCACCTCATACGTTTGGTACGTATAAATATCTCCATATAGTGGTGTAATTGCATATAACACTCATTTGTTTATTTCATTACCTCACCTTTTTTTCTAGGTATCATCCTAACATTTTACATTCATAGTTCCTGATTCGATAAACAATTTAACTAAAATTATTGTGCGAGAAATATAAGTAATTTTTTTAGGAAAAAGGGATTCAAAATGTCTTCTGAAAACTTTATTTGAAGGTGAGCGGTATACTGTATCTTATCATATATACATTATTTCTTTATTCTTTAAAGTATCATGTTTATAGATCTAAAAAGCATAATAACATAAGTAGTATATATTATAAACACGTAAGTAATTATAAGAAACGTAATTTAGCTTAGTAGTACGAGCACACCAAAAATCAGTTCCGAGACATAAAATCCCTTTTAGTATAATATTGCTTATATAATTATGTTAATTAAAGTATAATTGTCTAGAATGATGAACATATGTGAAATACTGTTTATTTATAATCACTCAGTTCACTAACAAAACAATGTAACTTCTGCGCTACGCTGTCCTCTCTCTCAGACTGCCTGTGTGACGTCAACCGAAAGTTTCCCTGTCGCGCCGAAGCTGGTCTCTTCCGTTAGCCGCGACTGGGGATGTAGAGGCATCGTGCGGGTCTTGTTCACCCCAAGCCTTTGTACTGCCTCCTTCATTAGGTTGGACTCAAAATTGGTACCTTGGTCACTGTGTAGCTCTAACGGCACCCCAAATCGGCAGAACACTTGCTCCACGAGGCAGTCTGTGATTATCTTTGCCTCTTGGTTTTGGATGGCATACACCTACGGCAACTTGGTGAAGTAGTCCACGACCACCATTAGGTACTTGTTGCCTTGGTTGGACAGTGGGAATGGTCCAGCTATGTCGACAGCGATACGTTCGAATGGTGCTCCGACGTTGTACCGCTGCATGCGAACCTGGCTCCTAGCCTGGGGGCAGCGATTCACCGCGCACACGTCACATTGACGGCACCATCTCTCAGGGTCTGCTCGGAGCCTCAGCCAGTAGTAGCTCTGATGTAGCTTGTCAATCGTTCGGTTCGCACACATTTGTCCTCCTGAAGTACCGGCGTGCACTTCCTCCAAAACTTCTGGGACCTTACTCCGGGGAAGTACCAACTGTTCTCTCTGTGTCTTCCCATCGGGTGATTCCCATACCCGGAACAGCACGCCCTCTCTGGTCTTCAATGAATCCCATTGGGCCCACTACGACTTGTAGGTGGCGCTCCTAGGTGCGATGTCCTCCCACGTTGGTCTTGTCCCTGCATCCACTTCCCTCAAGAGTGGCCCCAAGTCTGCGACCAACAGCTGCTCCCTCCTCAGGTCTGCACTATCCCAGCCATCCGCAGCCTCGGCTCGGACCGCTGCGGCACGCTCCTTCTAATCTTTTGCACTGGCCGCACTCTTCTGGACAGGGTCTTCGGGACATGGCGTCAGTGTTACCGTGGCTCTTCCCTCTACGATGTTCCGAGATGAAGTCGTACTCCTGCAGCCTCTGGACCCAACGTCCTGTCTGGCCTTTTAGGTTCCTAAAGTTCAATAGCCAGGTAGAGCGGAATGGCCAGTCCTCAGTTTCAATGGCTGACCGTACAGGTACTTGTGGAAGTGCTCCAAGGTCTTTATTACCGCCAGCAACTCTCGTCGGGTGACGCAGTAGTTCTTCTCTGCATTGGATAGCGTCTTGCTGTAGTAGGCTATCACCCGCTCATGGCCGTCCTGGATCTGAGGTAGGACGCCTTCAATGCAATGGTCGCTGGCGTCGGTGTCCACAATGAAGGCGACAGCTGGTTGTGGAAATCCCAAAATTGGAGCAATGCACAGGGTCTTCTTCAGGTGTTCGAAAGCGTCTTCGGCGTCCTCCGTCCAGACATAAGGCCGGTGTTCCTCTCTCAGATGGGTGAGGGGTTTGGCGATGTTGGAGAACCCTTTTATGAAGCGTCGGTAATAACTGCACAGCCCCAGGAAACTGCGCAGCTCTTTCTTATCCTTTGGGCCAGGCCAATCTCTCACAGCCTGTGTCTTCTCCGGGTCTGTGGCCACTCCGGTTGTTGAGACTATGTGGCCCAAGTAGTTCACTTCCTTGCGAAAGAGCTGGCACTTCTTCGCGATCAACTTCAATTTGGTCGCCTGCAGTCTCTGAAGCACCTTACTGAGATTCTCGAGATGGTCTTCGAAAGTCTTACTGAAGATGAAGATGTCGTCCAGGTATAGCAGGCAGGCATCGTAAGTCAGTCCTCTCATCACTGATTCCATGAGGCGTTGGAAAGTAGCTGGTGCGTTGCAGAGGCCAAAGGGTATAACTGTGAACTGACAGATCCCTTGGCCTGTCGAGAATGCGGTCTACTCCTTGTCTCTCCAGTCTATAACTACCTGCCAGTAGCCCGACTTCAGGTCCAGGGTCAAGAAACACTGTGCACCATCTAGCGTGTCCAGGGTGTCGTCGATCCGGGGTAAGGGGAAACACTCCTTCCGTGTGAAAGCGTTCAACTTCCTGTAGTCTACTCAGAAGCGTAGCTCGCCGTTCTTCTTTGTCACCAAGACTACAAGGCAACAACAAGGGCTGTCAGGCTCTTCAATCACTTCCCTGGTTCTCATGTCCTCAAGCATGTCTCGTACCGCCTCTTGCTTCGCCAGCAGAACGCGTCTAGGTGGTTACCGAATAGGCCGGGCGTCCCCAGTGTCGATGCGGTGAAGCACTTTTTCCGTGCGGCCGTCGTCGCTATCACTTTGGCTGAAGATGCGCTGGTATCGTCTCAGCATTTGTCAAACTTTCTCCAGCTGCTCTGCGGTTAGGTGGTCGGCCGCCCTCTCCAGTAGGCCTTCTAGCCGGGGCCCCAGATTTTGCGTCAGCACTAGCTACTGTGTCTTGTCGATTGCTGTTACGCTCACCATGGGCTTGCACATTCCCAACTCCGTCCCAGCCTGGACGTCGTGATCGGTGTCCGTTGGATTTGGCAGTCTCACTGGCACCTCCTCTCCGCACGGCAACAATATCCTGGCTACACATAGTCCATCTACAGGCGTCTTCTGGTCCAGCATCATGTTCCTGGTTCTCTGGTCTTCCAGTCGCGCCGTCACCACCACCTCGCTCCTCGCGGGGACAACCACGTCTTCGTTCAAGACGACCCTGCAAATTCCAAGGCGCTCTTCGGGTTGACGGAGTATAACCTCTTCTCCGTTGAGCCGCAGGACCTTCTTGCCGACGTCGACCGTAGCCTGGTGGTTTCTGAGGGCATCCTATCTCAGTATCACCTCCTCAGCTACCTTCGCGATGAACCCCCACAGACGTACGGCACTCCTTCCCAAGGTCAACTTTAGCAGGGCCTCCTTCTCCACAGGCAAGTTGTCGCCCGATGCCGTCACAAGCTGGTATGGTCGGCTCGGCTTCCTCGTTGGCAAACCCTTCGCCACGTCAGGTCTGATGATGGTCACGGTCGCCCCGGTGTCCAACAGCACGCGGCACGGCTTTCCTCTTACTCAGCCGTCCGTGATGAGGCTGTCATCCATCCGCCGGCTGACGGCGCGCAGTGTCACGCGAGGAGATGATGTGGACGGCGCCGAAGTGCTCCTCGCCACGCCGGGCCTTACTCGTTCTTCCGGCTGTCCTTCCTGGTGTCAGCAATCTCTCTCTAGGTGTCCCGGCTGTCCACATCCCCAACACAGGCCATTAGGTCTTCGCCAGCGTCCCTCGGATGGTCTTGTGTCTCCGGCGTGGCGGACGCTCCTCGTTCTGATTGTCGGAATAGCTGTTACCTTGGCCACCTCCATCCTTAATGCTGCCGTTAGCGCCTCGTGGATGGTTTTATAATCGCCGAGCATTAGGCGCTGACGAATCTCCGTGTCTCGTACCCCATCAGCGAATGTGTAGGTAGCTTCCCGGGCTACGAACTCTGGTGGGTGGTCGACTAGGGCCTTGCTAGCCAGTTGTTCAACTGCCAGGGCGAACACCTGCAGCGTCTCCCCTGGCTGCTGTGACCTTGCCTTTGGCTGGCTGCGCTACGCTGCGGCTAAGCGGTGGCTTGCAAAACGATTCTCCAGGGCCTCCCAGATGGTCTTGGGCGCCACCGTTGTCTGTACCGCGTTCAGGACTTCCGCGGCCCATCCCTGGAGGCTGGCTATTAACTGTGTGGTCTCCTCCTCTGGTGACCGTTTGTTGTGCTTGGCCACTGTGTGGAACTGGCGGCGGAAGACCCCAAACGTTGACGCGCCGTCATATTTCGGAGGTTTGACGCGCGCCGATGTTGTGTCGCCTCCCGGTGCGTCGGGCTTCAAATCCTTCAAGCTCCTGCCGACGACGCCCTCCACCATTGCGTTCAGGGACTTGACGCTGCTGTCGGCCTTTCCTTCCAGGTCGTAAATGCGGCTCGCCAGGTCCTTGACGCCCTCGTCCACTTGGCTCATCCGCTTGTTCAGCTCCGTCACGTCATCCCTCACGCCGGCCACCGTTCTTCAAATTTGGCGGCGAGAGCCTCGTTCGCCGCTTTAATTTCCGTGGTCAATTCGGTCTTTATTTCCTTCAGTTCCGCGGCCAGGTTGTTGTTTGCAGCTTCCGTCTCCGAAGCGAGGTTGGTGTTCGCCGTCTTTATTTCCTTCAGTTCGGCGGTGAGGTTGTCGTCGCCGTCTTTATTTCTTTCAGTTCGGCGGTGAGGTTGTTATTCACCGTCTTTATTTCTTGCAGTTCCGCTGCCAGATTGTTCTTTGCCGTGTCAGTCTTCGTTGTTAGTTCCGCGAATAGGATATTATATGCCGCTTTTATTTCCGAGGTCAGTTCAACTTTCATTTCCATCATCTTCTCCAGAATCTTTTCCAATGCCGTGTCCATCGTGATAATATTCGGTGACGTTGTCGTCCCGCTTCCTGACACCAGTGTGACTTTGTGTGTTCGTGAAATTAAAAGTCCAATTGCACAAACTCAAAATGTTCTTTATTTCCACCGAATTATAGCTGAAACACTTGCCGATTAAATAGAATTACTTAGCGCACACAGTTACAATTCACCAGTTCGTCTGTCACAGGTCCATTGCACTCTCACAGTTACGTACAACTCCTTACGTACGCCGTCTTCCAGTCCGTCCACTCACTCGGCGCTCCTCACGGCTGCTCGCCAAGAACTGAACTCACTCGCCAACTGCAGACCTTATATAGGGAAGATCGCCGTTTTTGGAACTATCGTGGTTTAGTGAATCTTCGCGACTGATCCAAAGGTCCGGGGGAGGGGAAAGAGATGGCTTGTGATGTTTTTCCAACCTTACTCTCGTTAACGCTGCAAGATAAATGGGTAGGCGTGTTCTGAAAGGTTCCTGTCCCTTACCCAGCTGCCAGTTGGTCCTGCCTTCCGTTAATTGGGTGACAATATACAGTCCGTAGATCTAATGCTCCAAAAGCCAAGTTACAATCTGTCCATGTTTCAAGGATTTTTCCTTATTATGATCCTACAGGTCCTTATCGGGCATAGAATGACACATACTTAAATGTTTTTAAGGCAGCTATCACCTAACTATAATATAATAGTTTGGTGTAATTTGAATTTTGTTGTTGTTGCATTTAGAAATGTACTTACTGGGTGGTAATATTGAAAGTATAAGTGTGAATTGGTGCCATATATAGGTTTATCTCCATATTAGGAATATTTGAGTGTCGTGTTCCTCAATAGGAGTGCTGAAATGTACTTATTGATGCGATTCATATTGTCAAACTCACTGTTGCTTCTATATGTTCACAGTGTAGTAACCTTTTTTGTTAATAATATTGTTTTAAACGGTGGCAGAACTGTAAAGTATTCACTGTTGTTTAGGATGGCACCTGTTTAATATCAATGTCATAGTAACCTTACGATACAGCATAGTAGTTGTTAACACTCTTGCTGTACCAGACGAGTATGATTTTGTGTCCTTCACCTGGTAGGTATGTGCATTTTAAGTAAGTACATAGCTATCTTTGATGCTATGTGATATCCAACTGACAATGCTTGTTCAACTGCCTATATGATAAATCATGTATCTTTTACATGTTGTAGATCCTACCAATAATTATTTTTAGAGGTACTATGAGTAACCAACAATGTTTGAATCAAAACACAGAACAAGTGAACATAGGATAGAGAAAGATGAAGGAAAAAAGGGAGAAACAGACCTGTGGTGTGCGCTGATAGCGTAGTATATTACTAACTTTGTAGAATCAGTATGGCATGATTTTGGAGTAATACTAGAGCATACACTTAGCATAGCAAAAAGTAATGTAGCAAAAGTACAGTAGGGTATACCCTTCAGGGTAGTAAACAGACACTTAACAATATTTTAAGTTTTGTGTTAAGTGTTGTGTGTTGGTTATACCTTTAAATGGCCATAATTTATAATACAGATGATTTAAACAAGGTACCATAAATTTATACGTCCATGCTTTGCAAAGCTCTAATGTATTGTAAACTCCCTAAGAATATCTTTTGTTATTTGTAATAATTAACACTAGTAACTTATTTCATGTTTGTGTGCATTATACCTTTACTATGCGATTCTTATGATGTAAAGCTGTACAGCATGAGCATAAGTATAATCATAGCTATGATAATTAAGGGCCCGATTATATGAACAGTGCACACTGATTTATATTTTTACTTTGTAATACCAGCCTAAACCTTGTTATTTTGCATTGTTGGCTTATCATTACACATAGAATTCTGATGCTGCTTGGAAATCTGTTTCACATGCTCTGATAGAAATGATTGGATCGAGACCCTCTGAGCATAAATTTCCAGCCGTGGGCTGATAATATGGAGACGGAGCTGTGAACCTCAACCCCCCTATGTCTACGTGAGCACTGTATGTTTACACTGCAATTGTTGGCAACCGGAGTTGTTGGCTGAATCTTCAAGAAGTCTACATTCTTCATCTGTGGGGGCAAGGATCCACCCCCATGGAACAGGTTACTATGAGTGCTACGATAAGGTCAGTCGTATCCTCCACATTCTCCGCCCTCAAAGAACTTCATCGGCAGTGTATTTCAGTGCTCTAATACAGTTATGTGCCAAGAATTGAAATACATTTTGAACTTCGTTTGTGGGGCAGGGATTTTCAGTATCAGTTAGTCTCCGAAACAATTTATGAATATAAACTCTTGAAAAAGGCTCATTTGTATAATATAACTATGCTTTTGTAAACACAAAGAAAAATGGGGTCACCAATCACAGAGAAAAAAAACTTAAAAAAAGATTAAGGACCATCACATGTTGCTATTTCAAACAATTGTATTGTCAACGTATATAGACATTGAGCAACTTCACATTATATTCAAAATACGTTTCTTTATGTTAATTGCTATTTCTTCGTTTGATTTATTAATTTCGGCGAGGACGCCTTACTTTTGTGAGTGCGGGGAGATGTGATATACTAACTTTGTTTAGTAGGGTCAAGTCGCCGCCAGGCGTCCGGCTCCTTTTGGCTGGTTGGAAATCTTCGTAGTAGTGTTTCTACGAAAACAAATGGTAGCTGTGATCTAGCCAGCCATGAAAGGATCTGGAGCTGGCTGGCCGGGAGATGTTGGATTGACCCTCGGTTTTGTTACATCTCTCCGCGCCTGTGGAATGTTATGTTCTATTGTGTTTAGTTTGGAATAAAACAGCTATGTGGATTCCAGGAAAAATTGTGTATTTGATTGTGAAGTGTCCCGTATCTTCTAGGTTTTAGTGTGGGTAATTTGACTTCTCACGCTCCGAGTTGTGTTCCCCAGTGGTATCCTTGGGATGGTTCAGCCATTTGGTTCACAGTGGCATATTGAAATATTTCCAGGGTTATCACAATATGTCACATTACTATTTGTTTAGGTTATAACCTACTTATTGATTATGAATTAAGTAAATTTGAACTTTAAGAATAGATCGCTAAAACAGTTTTAAAATAGTTAATTGGTATTTGTAAAGAAAATTAGTATTAGTATAATTATTGGAAAAATGAGCTTTTATTGTATCTCTTAGTTTCTCTTGCTATAATGTTATTTTATGCGCAATATTATTTGAAATATTTGACATTTAAACCACGTACTGCAACATATTGAGTCTGTACTAGTCACTGCAATGTGTAATTCCCTTGAGTGGGCCAAATAAAAAAATAATAACTACTAAATCCCGCGCTGGAATTATAAATTTATTATAGGCATATGGACCTTCGAAGCTTGCCTGGTTAGAGACAGTTGAATGAAGTAATGCTTTCTGCTTACATGACTTCTGAAACTAAATAAAATTAGAAAGAACCTAATAAATCACAAATTAATGCTTACCATAACTGAAATATGAATTACAGATATTAATGCTTCCTGTGAAAGTCATGCTATCTGCACTGAACACAGATATTATACTATTTACAATCTTGTTATCAACACTTTTGGTTAAGACCATTTGTTAAAAAATGTTACTGTATATAACATTTCATTACATATTGTATTAACAAGTACAGGTTTCAAATTTATTGTTAACGCTATTGCACTGAGTGTGTATTGCAGTTTGACTACGTTAACATATTGTATTCTTTATGTACGGAAGCCATTACAAGATTACAAATTGTTAATTGTCCTCAAACTTATTTTACTCATCTCTTGGAGAAAATTGGTATGACGTTTGCCTTTTAATCTTGTCACTGTGGTGTTAAATACACAGGAATCTGGTTTAGACCACTGTTAGGATAGTTGATGCAGTCGAGTGAAACTGTAGAGAATTGTGTCATCTACACCGTCAGTCGGTACCGCAAGTTTCGAATGAAGGGTGGTATTGTGTACATACTATGGAACATTTATAGTGGTTGAATTTTATTTACTTTTGTATTTGAAAGTGTGTCCTATACCGAGCGTCCGAAAGGTATAACAGAACTTATTAATGACAAGTATATCATTTTCTTGAGGAGTAATGAAAGTGGAGACAAATTCTTCTTTTGACGTTTTTGGAATTCATACGTATCCTCCATTTTGAGTAACAATTATATACTTTATTTACCAGTTGTTTTAAGCAGTTCTGTAGACTCTGGAAAGGGCTACATTTACAAATTACGCTATTAAAATGCTTTCATATGACGGTAAGACAGAGACATAAATCACATATAGAGATTGGGCTAACACACTTCCTAGTGGTACTCCAGCTCCTGCATTTTGGGAATATCTTTGAGAATTAAGATTTTAAAAATGAACTTATCTATTTACAGGATATGATTTGAGTGTTACGAACAATGAATCGCTCAAAAAGACATTCATTTGAATAAAAGGCCTTCAAGTCATACTTTATCAAAGACCGTTTGTGTGTTCAAAAATAATCCAAAGCAGATAGCATTTTCTTCATAAATATCGAGTATTGTGTGCGTCAGGAGTGTAAATCTAAAGGCATCTGGGTGATAGAGTATGTGTAGGAACTAAAGAAACTGAGAAACGGGTAGTCTTTCAGATTTTTGAAAAGAGTGGCAAAATGCTGATGGAATGATAAGAATGAGAGCCTTGTCTCGATTTGTCAGGCTTGGGAATTATTACTATCACAAATGCTTCCAATGATGTGGAAAATGAGCACAGCAAATGCTTGGTAAACTTTCATACAGAGCGACGAATGTTTAATGTTTTAATAAAACAGGCTTTATTTAAGTACTGAGGAAAGTTGTCTTGTTGGTTCTCTACTACTTACCTATAGTAAGTACATGAAGTGTTTTGTCCCAACCAAACATCGATCTCTGTAAATATATATTTTGAGTATCCCAAATCTAGGAAAGAAAATGACTGTAAGATAAAGGTCCGGGTGTGTGTGCCGTTTGTTTTCTCTCCGGCACCTGTTTACTGGCCCTTCTGGTTCGAGGCGCTGCTGTCACGTTGCTTTGGTTTTCCGCCGTTCCTCTTTGGGGGCGCTGCGGTGCCCGAGGCTCCTTGGGTGGCTCCCTCAAACCGGCAGGGGAGTTGTGTGCCTGGCTCATGTCGCGTCTGTGTCTCTGTGTAAGTCCTCCATGTTCGAGTTTCCTTATACTCTCATTGGGTTTTCATGCGTTGCCTTTTGGTGAGCCGTGTTGTTTTATGGGGCTCTTTCCTCTCAGTTCGGGACCAGAAGTTGATTGTTACTTTATGTGTCTGGGTTGATCAATACAAAATGTAGCTGGAAGTAAATACTATATGAAGATAGGGCAGAAGTTTATTGTTATTGTATGTTTATGTACTGGTGAGCGCAAAGTGTAGCAAGAAAATAAATTCAAATTAAGGTTTGATAAAAGCTTTATGGTTTTAACTAATTACATGACCCTGAGTTGGCCCGCACATGTGGGAAACGATTTCATGAACAAAACGTCGGTTAAATACCAAATATGGTTTTAATTTTACCATCTTTTAAAGATGCAACACGAAAATTTTTAAGAAAATCTCCACACCCCAAACTACACTTCATATTGAAAATTTTTTTTATAGTAGGCTTTCTAAAATGGTACTACGGATTTGAAAAATTAGCATATGTTTAATATATTTGTATAATTACATTAGTAAAATAAATAAGATTCCAGTACAAAAAAGCTGTTGGATATAGGTATTTCATTAAAACACACACTGTAATAAAAATAAATTTATATGCTTAAGTAGTGCGGAAATATTATTGTTATTGGCTAGAATTTTAAAATATTTCTACTTTTTTCGAAGTGGTAAGTCGCTATAGGCCAATTTCTCACGGTCAGGTGAAAAAAGTGGAATTTAAGGCCAACTCATAGCGTGCTGCTTTTAAAACTTTTGACTCGCATAAGCCTGTTGTATTCTCCATGTATGTGCAATGAATGTGTGAGAAAATAAGTCCTGCAGATGATTAACATGAAACAGAACAATTAGCTCTACTAAGAGTAGTTTTTATGATAGTGGATAGTAAAGTCATGTGAATGTAACGCATCGGAAACTTGTTATTGCGTTTTAAGTCTTTGGCTATAAACGGCACCACATACAGAGTACACTGCTGAAAATAGAAAGACATAACTGGGAAAGGACATTTGGGAAGAAAACTTTCGGAGCATACACTTAAATCACCTCCTCTGTATTACTCATTAATTATGAGGACTGAGGAAAATCTCGAAAAATGCTCAGTCGAGAATAGCCTATCTGGTTGTATTCTCAGAAGGAAGTACATTTTGTATGATATTAAAAAGTTAATACAATATTTAATTATTAACTTTATTATTTGTAAGTTATTTTAACAACTTATAAATTAGTAATAAATATATTCTCTCATAAGAAATGTTTCTTAAGACAAACAATTATTTGAAATGTCTTCTGACAAGCGAATAAATAATTTTCAAAGTATGGACCATTAGATTCTACGGTCTTGAGCCATCATTCAGTGAGGTTTAGTGTCCCACGAAGGTTTTTTATGCGAAGAATTCGGTGACACCCATTTGCACTGCTTCAAAGTTGCCAAAATTTCTTCCGTGTAGTTTGGTGCGAGATCAGAGCTGTATGCTGGGTGTGATAGTAGTTCGAGAATTTTTCTAAGGTTGTTTGTGCAGTATAGAGTGTTACATTGCCCTGTTGTAATAGAACTCTATTTCGGTTAACTAATGCTGGGTAACTCCGTCTCAAAATTTCATAAACTCGTTCCAGTTGTTAAGAATAGAGTTCCTCATCAACTCTATTCAAACATATGTATGTGCATATGCTTGAATTCCAAAACGTTCGATGTGCACGTGAATAGTATTACGATATTTTGGTGTTTAAATTTACCATCATCTGAAGATGTAACGTGAAGTTATTAAGAAAAAATGGCCTCACTTAAAACTTCCGTGGTTAAGCTTTTCATATTTTTGTTTTATTAAAATAGCTCTAATGATTTTGATTTAAATACCGCTCAATATTTGCTTAACTGGTTAGATACTTACTTGTCTGAAATGTTCTGCAAATGTCATGTCTAATCATCATTCTGAATATTGTCAATATTTTTATGAAACTGTTTCTGAAAACATTTATCTCTATTAACACAATATATAAAACAGTATGACAGAGTAAGAACAAGTTATAAGAAATACAAAAATACAAATACAAAAATACAAAATTAATATCAGTGGTTAAAGAAACCCATGTGAATGTAGTACATCTTAAATAATTTTATTCTATTTGTTTAAAAGCTCTCCCTTAAGACAATGGGTAGTCCGCTCAGTTCCTGATAGCATCACTGCAACAAAGCTAACACAGGAAAAAAGTTATAAAGTAGTTAAATTTACGATTAAGCTCGTTTAGAAGTTTACCGGTTTGTGTTCGATGCGAAACATTATACTTATGCCTCAATGGCGTGTACAGAAATTACACTTTATATTGCTTCACGTACAAAGACAGTAAAACAGCCCTGACCAGGTTTCTCAGTTATGCCTATAACCTTAACCGTTGCTTGCACTCTGTAAATGGAAGCGGTTTTAAAAAAAGAAGCGTTGTGTTCACAAATACTGGAACAGAGTTGAGCGGCTCGTCACAGAAGTGTCGCCAGTTTTTGCTTCATAATGCAAGATAAAATATTCCGAGAAGAAAGGCACCATAGCGGAAATAGCCGACCACATAAGGTATAACTGAACACCTGCGCGTTATGGTATTACTTGACGATATCCTTTCAACAACCAGGGGAATAAACGGATACTACTAACATCAAGGCAAAGCCTTCATCATTTCTTTGCGTGACTTTCCACATCACCGCAGGCGTCGCGTTATTCTTCATGATGAAACTGAATATGATTTGGGAAGGTGAGAGGCCGTCTTAAAAGCTCTGAAGCAGAGAGGTGCCAGCCATTTACTACGGAGACCCTCCTAAAGTTGGCCAATTCTCGTCTTTTTCCACTAATTTCCCATTTTTACTTTATCCGGCACCACAGATATTGGATACATACAACAGAATAAGTTGGAAACGAATCGTTTCGGGTATAAATTTAACTAGCGGGATGGCTCAAGCGGTAGGCACACATTCGGGTGGTTATGCGTTCGATTTCGGTTGCCAAGCTTCCTGACCCACATTTTGTTCGGGGTTTTCTACGGGTCACTAGGCGGATGTTGGGAAAGATAATTACATCTCCTGAATTCTATTGCGGATCACTTCACCTTTCATCACGGTTGGCTAATTCAGGATTCTAAATGTTAGTGAGAGTTTCGGCGTGCATGGCAGGAAATTACTCTCTGAAATCTTCGTTCTCCGGACCGGGAAGGCCTCCGGATTCCGGGCTCTCTAGGAGATATGGAAACCCGCAGGGGATATGGACTGTACGAGCCACCACCTGAAAATTAAGTTATGTAGCTGGTAAGAACCGTGCCCTCTGCTGCTGTCTGTCTTAAGTTGTGATTATTTCTAGTATCCTTTCTATAGGGCATAGGCAAATAAGACTTCACGATAGTGGTGCTAAGTCCCAACTTCGGATTTTCTCATTGAGTTCTATGGTAATTAGAGGGCCTCCACGGCATTTGACAGCTATTTGAGCTGAGAATACCCTGATAAAATTTTCAATCAGGGAAGATTGTTCTGTTGGGATTGTAACTGTAGAAGTCTGCGTCTCAGTGACCTCAGCAACCCATGTATGTCCAATCTTTCGAGAATCTTTACTGCGTATCTAGCTGGAAGTCTGAAAAGAACTCTTTTAGACCACAAAATATATTTTATTTATTTGTTAAGGTAGTATTAGACTGAAAAGCTCAATATTTAAGCTGCATGGCTATTCGGCTTTCTTTCCACTGTTCAGATCAACATACAGTTGGAAGTTAATTTCTCTGAGAACTGCCATGGTAGCTCATTGTCGTTACTGTTCACCTTTCGGACTGGATTTCATACTTCAAGGTCCCCTGAAGAGAGAGAGAATGTATGCTTGAACAGTATAATTCAGGAAAGAAATGTTGGATAAATACGAAACTTGGTATTTAAGTTCTGTACTTTCTAATGATGCGACACGAATTTTATCAAAAGCATCCACCTATTCCATATTAAGTACCCTTCACAAGGACTTTTTTTCGAAATTTTTCCTCTTCTTATTTTTAAAAATATGGCTCTAACAATTTTGATTAAAATACTGTAGGTATATTTGGGATATTTACATGAAAAGTTCACAATTTCAATATTTTAGAAACAACCCGTGAAATTTCTTCGTTGACAAGTAATTTAAAAAAAATCTGCTTAACTGGTAATCTTTAACAGATAGACTAAAATGTGCTACGCAAAAGGAGGTAGAGCTCTTCAAAACAAAATTGTGAGAAAGGAATGTCATTTCGGTTTAACACATCAGATTTTTCTTGTTCAGTTTTGTCCCTTCTTGGATTAGCAGTTATAAGAATTCAATAACAAGGAGTGTCTTCCTAGGCTATCAGTATATTCAAAATATATTTGTTTATTTCATTAATTAAATAATAACTAGGTTATAATTTTTACGATATAATTAATAGGATAGTTTAAACCTTTAATCTCATATCAATCACACTACAAAACATATTCCTCAAAATATAAATAGTTCAGATTAAGGTACCGAAATTTCTATTTATGTTTAGTAATAGTTACCTTAAAGCCAATAATATTCCTTTGATGTTGTTGTATAACTACGGATGCTGACACGGTGATAGTTTAATCAAAAGCAATAGAGTAATTTTTAAGATATTAAAAAGTAATGAAACATTCCTTTAAAAATAACAAATATCTGGACAGTAGCAGTATCATTATATCCAAGATATTATTAATAATTTGATTGAGTTTGTGTGGACTTGTCGTGCAGTACTTTGGTTACGCGGCATTGGTATATTCAATGATGCATGTTTTCACTTTTGGCAATACTCCAGCCACCAATATCATACCTGCCATTCTGCACGCCATTATTCTGCAGTTTGACTCATTCAAAAATCTAATATGCAGTAAGGCCTTGTCTTTGAGCCAAAGTATAACAAACAAGATGTGAGAAAACAGTGTTTAAAATTTGATTGTTGCAAAATTAAGACTCCCAGACTATTTAATAACTTCTACAGATAAAATTATTGTAATTTAATTGCCACGTTTTTTTAAAGTGCTTTTCTTGTATGACAAGTTATATAGTAATCTTAGCTAGTGAGTTTACGTTGAGATAAAATTATGATTTCTGAGCTTGGGCTTTTCACATGGTCTTTGCATTCAGAAGGTTATGTGTGTCCTATAGGAATATTTCTGGGGCTAGCTATCAGAGAATATTTTAATTGGGAACATTCTTAAATATTGCCAGAGTTTGAAGCATAATACTAGTTATTTGAATACAACCAATTTCTCAATAGAGTCACATTTCAGAGTTTAATATAATATATGCCATAGCACTGAATTTATTTTACAATTAGAATAAATATATGGCTGTTAAGACAGGGGGACAAAATAAAAGAGGTAATCTTATTTTTTATCTTAAGCGAGCATACAGAATACAAAAATTGTGTTTTATTGCCTTTGTACCATAATTGCTATCTTTGTTATGAATAAAGAGGAAAGAAGTATTATATAGGAAGTTTCTGTACACATTATATAAATGTGAATTAAGCTATCTCTAATATTATTGTAAACCTAGTTGTAACATAATCATCCTATCTTCACCCAGCTAGTTGAGTTAATTCTTTGCAGTGCTTCATCAGCAAGTGTAAGAAAATGTCAAGCTCCATTTTTTATTTGTGCTTGGATATTTAAAATCTATGTAATTCACATGTGTATACATTGCTTTCTAAACTTATTGCATTTCTTACATGAGGCCTCAAAACATTTAATTTAATTTCTTATCTTTTGGTTCCTGTGTTATGCTTTGTGCACTGTAGGTGAATGGTAAAAAATAAAGCAACTATAATAATTTTCTAATTTACAGATATTGACTGGGGAGATTTCTCAGCTAAAATGCTGTGAACACCTAGAAATACAGCTCTACGACCCACTGACAGTGCAGGTAAGGGCTCTTTAGAAATGTGTGAATGATGCTAATATAACCTGCCATCATAAAAGTGTTGAGTATGAATTGTGTAGAATGTTTAATGCACCTCTAAACAATTTAAAGTTCCACAGTATTCTACATGTATGTAAAAAATATAATTCCATTCTGAAGAAATTCCTGTGTAGCGAGTTCTATTACTCTCAGGAGTATATGGAAGAATACTGAATGTCTATCACAATAGTCTATAATTATTTAACTTAAAAGCTTTTTGTAATTAACTTTTTTTGAAACTTCATCACTTATGGTTAATGGTCATGTTTTGAAAATTATACTGTGTTAAAAAATATAAAGTTCATATTTTAAAAATTTTGTGAGGTAACATATGGAAAATATTTTAGAACAAATGTTAAAAGAATATTCCAGAAAGTAAGAATGTGAGTCTTTTAATATCATTCTGTGCTAGCCAAAAACAAAAATTCAACTTAAAGACTTATATCTTTTTTATGTGTAGAGCATATTTTATACAGCATGTAATTTTTAGAATAATTCCCTGCAAAAAATTTAATAATAAATTATTTGGTGTAGCAACATGAAACTTTGCACACAAGTTTAGAATGATACTCTAATTATGTGGCTGAATTTTCATAATGATAGGTTTATTATTATACAAGTTGAAATTTTCAGTGTGGCCTTGCCTTTGGTTATCTTTAAAACTGAGTATCTATTTGTAGATGCCAAGATGTTTTGTGAATGCACAAACATGCTATTGCTTTCTTTTTCTTTAGTGAAGAAAATGGTTGCTTCTTTAATGGTTTTCGTTAGTTTAGACTTTTTAATTTTAATGTAATTACATGTGCTTTTGCAGATTTATCTTGCCTGTTTATAATTGAGGCATCTCATTTGTAATAAATGATGTTTGTTTCTATAACTGTTCAATTTTTAAAAGAAATATTTTGGTCCTCTAACAGCCATACATTTCAGTATCTCCAAATAGAAAGAAACCAAAGTGTTCCACTGCTGATGTATAATCATATATTTTGTAATGTTCACAGAAAGAAAACACAGCAGCAGGTCACCATCTGTCTCTGCCAGTAAGCTTCATACCTGGGCAAAGGAGAGGAAAGAGGTAGCTCAGCTTCAAAAACAGTTGCTGCAGAAAGAATTCGATGAGAACCAGAGAAGGTCGCAGTTATTGTTAGAAGCAGAATTGGAACTGATAGACAAAGAAAAGCTGCTAATATAAAAAAAGTAATCTACTATATTTAAAAATAAGAATGGCAAAAGAACTCTTGGAGAAAAAATAAAGGACTTTTTTTGTTAAAATTTAAATGTTTAATCACCCATTGTTAATCCATTCCCATTATTCACAATTCCTATAAACAGATTATTAGCACATAACCAACAGTGAAACAAAAATTGAATTCTGAGGGCTAAATACAACTTTTCTGTAACAGTAGTGAGCAATTAACAGAAGATAGAACGAACATTAAACACTCAACTGTTAAATCATAATTTATTTCTATAGCACTTATCCTAAATGTTAATATATTAATCTACAGGAAAATGAAATAAATCTGAACACTTTATAGATCAAAAGCATTTTCACTAACAGTTTAAAAGATAAAATACACATTTTGTGCTGTAACTATACTTTCTGTGCCTGTAGTCTATTTCTGAAATACTGCACAAATGTTCTACGCACAGCTTCGCGTCCTCGATTTGGGACATGCACTTGAAGTCCTGCTAACACACGCTCCTCTTGCTCCTCTAACTGCTGTTGGATATCAGCCTCAACTGGAGGCAGCTCATCGTTGTTTGCTCGTGCTATATTGTGAAGCACAGCACATGCAACAATTATGTTCTGGACCCAAATAGTATCTGTCTGGATCCCCAAAGACAGATTTGGGAACCTTGCTTTTAAAACACCATAACACCTTTACACAATGTTCCTTGTTTGGATTTGTGATTCATTGTAGAGCTGCTCCTCTGCTAGTTGTGAAGCCTGCAGGGGAGGAAGGAGATACGGGCCTACTGCATATGCAGAATCACATACAACCACACTATTTTCAAATTCATTGTTTTCAATTCGATTCCTCAGTCTCGAATGGTTAAAAATGGTAGAATCATGAGCAGAACCAGGCCATCGCGCTACAATGTCTCTGATCATAAGATCAGCATCAACTAATGTCTGAATATTAAATGAAAAATATCCTTTTCGGTTACGAAAATGTTCAGCATCTTCACCACCCGGAGATTTGATGCGAACATGAGTACAGTCAATGGCACCTCTCACTCTTGGGAATGCTGCAGTATCAAAAAACTTCCACTGGATATTTCGTATGCCTTCTCTAGTCTGAGGTAGTGTAACGTACTGTGGCCTTAATGAGGCAATGGCAGCTGTAACATTGCTGATGACTCAGCCTGCTGTTACCTTATGCACACCACTAGTGTCACCAATAGTAGTGTATGACCCATCAGTTGCATAGAAGCGCAGTGTCATCAATAACTGCTCCATTGCAGGAAGACAGGAGTTTCTGAAAAGACAAAACATCCCTTTAGTTTTGTTTGTGAACAGTAATGTCAGAAGGTAAGTAATATTTCAAAAGGGATCCAGGTGCATCAGGTTCAGTGAATTCAAATTACACTATTAAAAGTAAGTGAACTTGTTCAACACAGTGATTTACTATAATGTGTGAAAACATTTCAGTAATGACATAATCCTTATACTGTGCAAAGTGATATGATTATGGAAAAGGCAATAACATTTTATGCGGAAGAATTGCTTTTGTTTGAAACTGAGAATTATGGGTGGAAAAATTCTCCATTGGTTGAATCCTTTATTACATTAATTAATTTTTATTTTGCTAAAATGAGGCAAAAGATGCAGTTGTCAGTAAGCTGAAGGAGCTAGATGTGTCAATATTTTATTACAGTATCTGTTAGCTTCATTCGGTTTAGATTACCAGGGATTAATCCTACAACAAAAGGTAACTTACAGTTCTCTTTTTAAATTATTTCTTGTTCTGACTAATAACATTTTATGGCAGTGGATTCTAAATTGTCCTACAGGGGGAGGGTGAGGAGTTAGAAAAAAAATCAGCTCAACAAACAAATATTGTTACAAAATGAAAACTATAATAATCAGGAAAATAAATTGAGTGAAACAAATATCAAGAAAACTTTTAACTGTGGTTGCCATACCAATTTACTTGTAAAGTTTTCAACATGGTATCACAACTTTATGGAGTGCTTTGCTAATATAAACACCAAGAAATTTCCAGTCAAAAAAATTTTAAAATAATGTCACACCACTGTTATTATTTCTGATAATATTATTGCACAAATGTTATACTTTGGCTACAATGATTTGTTTAGTAGTTTATCCTTATGGATAAATCACCTCTTGTTATATTAATTATAATTTCACAGAGGTATGTGCAAAGAGGGAAGGTCCACAAATTGCAAGTCAGTCACAAATAAAAGCAAGGTCAACCAAAAGGGTTATAGAAAACTTATATTTTTTCTTGGCACTTCATAACCAAATCACATTTCAGTGACAGCATTGTGCTCTTGATTGAAAAACCTAATTGAACAAACCAATGACTTCATTTAAGTACCACAGGATACAAGATGGGCATATTATATTTTTTACGTGTGCAATTTGCAGCAAATGTAATTATGTACTGCATTTGCACCATCTATGGTAGGTATGGCAAGAATGAGAAGTAATACTTAAATTTGCATTGAGACAGTGAACAAACTGCAGAAAACAGCAATACAATTAGCGATTTGGTATTCATTATGGAATTCATTATGGTATTGTACATGAAACTAGCTACATTACATATGTGAACAGTGTTTGCAATAACGATTTGGACATAGTACAAATTGCATAACCTAAAAAAATTGAATACTCTCGTACTTTTTGCAAATGCATTTGTATTGTTTCCTTACTGTCCCACTAGGGGCTCAGAGTAGTGTGGTGTATTGTTCTTGTTTGAGATTCGATTTCTAGTGTATCCGTAAGAAATACAAGAAATAAGTTAACAGAAATCACCTTGCATCATTCACAACGTATAAACTGCACGCAATATTTGATATCAGGGCTGAGATTTAGACTGCTTGCCAAATGGGTTTGTATTCTTTCTTCTCGTCCCACCAGGGGCGCAGACTAGCATAGTGTTCTGTTCTTATATGGCATTTGTTTCCTTGTGTATCCGCAAGAAATAACAGTAATAAAATAGCGGAAATCCTTTCGCTTTAATCACAACGTATAACTTAATACAATATTTGATGTCAGGGCAGAGATTTAGAGTTCTTGCCATATGAATTTATATTTTCTACTTTTCGTCCCACTAGGGGAGTAGAGTAGCGTGGTGTTTGCGTTTCTTGATATTTGATTTCTCGTCTATCCGTAAGAAATATATGTCCTAAGATTACAGAAGTCCTCTTGCTTCATTCACTACAGAGTACTGCACGCAATATTTGATGATGTCAGGCTGAGATTTAGACTCCTTGACAAATGAATTTACACTGCTTTCTTTTCGTCCCACCTGGGGCGCAGATTAGCGTAGTGTTTTGTCCTTGTTTGATATTTGTTTCTTTGTGTATCCGTAATAAATACATTTATAATAAATTTATGTTGTTTTCTTCTCGTTCCACTAGGAGCGCGAATTGGTTTAGTGTTTAGTTCTTGTTAGAGATGTTTCTTCCTATGTATCCGTAAGAATAAAATGCAATAGAGTAACCAAAGTGTGCTCAATTGTACAGTGCACGCTTTCTTCTCCTACAAATAATGTCCTCCCCACACCAGTGACCAAGGCAGAGAGAGACAGAGGCAGAAATCAGAGGCGTTGCTATTAACGTTAAGTGCATCTTTGTTCAACGGTGAAGCCAGATCACAAAAAAACTGGAAGAAACGAAAGCAACTGTTAAATATGACCCTAATGTTGAAAATGTGGTACACATTTCTAACAAACTGGCGGAACTTATTGGAAAAAATATAAAACCATTTAATGAAGGCAAATTTATCAAGCCAAGCTTGCTGGTTGCTGCGAATGAATTTTGTGCCGATTTAGTCGATTTATTTGCATCAGTCTCTCTCTCTCTCTCTCTCTCTCTCTCTCTCTCTCTCTCTCTCTCTCTCTCTCTCTCTCTCTCTCTCTCTCTCTCTCTCTCTCTCTCTCTCTTTCGAGGTGCAGTAAAGAGAGGCATAGAAGAATTGTTAGGTGATTTGGAAAGGGCAAAAAAGGCCATTTACATGTTTTTCTCTAGACCTGCACGAATCGGTGGACAAATCTAACGAAGCATGGTTAATTGTATTTCTAAGTGGAGTTAATAATGAATTAAATATGTCATTTATGGCACACTTACGACTGTGGGAAGGACAAACAACTGGTATTTGCAGATTTATATCATTTCTCTTGCTTGCGTTCAGTGTTCACAATAAACGTCACACTTCTGGAAAAGTATGCAGAACTTCTAAAGCAACTACATGTCACATTCCCTTCACAATTTGATGATATAGAATAGTTGATTCAAACATCCAATTATTTTGCACCCCTTTTAAGTTATCATGTAGTGAGGCTCCACACGTGCTACAAATGGAGCTACCTTTACTGCAAAATTCCACGACAATAAAATGTTCTGACTGGGAAGGATGGGAATTGCTCATCTTTTGAGACTGTGCACTTCGTCTTTTGCACCACTTATTGCCGAACTTGTAAAACATATCTTGTGCCACAGAGGTCATCCTAAGAAACATTAGTTAGTTGTTATGGAGGAAACTATGAGTGCGAACGCTTATGATTTCCAATACGTCAGAATAATAGCGATGTTCCGCCACTGGAACTCAGTAATTACTGGTAAACACGTGATTCTATCGCAGCAGGTGAAAGGAGGTGATTTCAACCTCCCCTTTCCTGCTGTAATTGAGCAGCCCATGAGTAACCCAAAACCTCTCAGTTCATTCTCAGCCTAGACTACAAGCAACGTTTGATGATATCGGGGCCGAGATTTAGACTTCTCGCAAGATGGGCTTGTATTGCTTTGTTTTCGTTCCACTAGGAGCGCAGAGTAGCGTTGGGCTTTGTTGTTGTTTGATATTTCTTTCTTGTATATCTGTAAGTAATATAAGTAATAAAATAACAGAAATCCTCTCGATTTAGTCCCTACATATAACTTCATGCAACATTTGATAATATCAGGCTTTGGATTTAGAGTTCTTGCCAAGTGAATTAATATTGTTTTCTTCTCGTTTCACTATGGGCAGAGAGTAGCGTAGTGTTTTGTTCTTATTGAGATTTCATTTCTTGTTTATCCTTCAGACATATTAGTAATAAAATAACAGATATCCATTTCGCTTCATTCACAACGTACAACCGCACGCAATATTTTACGATATCAGAGCTGAAATTTACAGTTCTTGCCAAATGAATTTATATTGTTTTCTGTTGGTCCCACTAGGGGCGCAGCGTAGGGTATAGTTTTGTACTTGTTTGAGGTTTGTTTTCTTGTGTATATATGTACTAATATAACGGAAATCCTTTTGCTTCATTCACTACGTAGCACTTATTACTCACAATATCTAATGATGTCAGAGCTACGAATTAGAGCTCTTGCTAATGAATTTATATTGTTTCATTTTTGCCCCACTAGGGGCGCAGCGCAGCCTGTTGCTTTGTTTCTCTTTGATATTTGTTTTCTTGTGTAGCCGTAAGAAATATAAGCAATAAAGTAACAGAAATCGCACTGATTCATTCACTACGTACGATTACACGCAATATTTTATATCAGGGTTGAGATTTAGAGTTCTTGCCAAATGAATTTATATTGTCTTCTTTTTGTCCCACTAGGAGTGCTTCTCAGCGTGTTTTGGTTCGTTCTTTTCTGATATTTAATTTATTGTGTATCCGTAAGAAATATACGTACTAAAATAACAAAAATTCTATTGCTTCATTTACTAAGTAGAACTTACTACACGCAATATTTGATATCAGGACTGAGTTTTAGGGTTCAAGACAAATGAATTTGTATTGTTTTCTTCACTTCCCTCTATGGGTGCAGTGTAGCGTTGTGTTTTGGTCTTGTTTGATTCATCTTTCCTTGTGTATCCCTAAGAAATATAAGTAATAAAACAACCGAAATCCTGTCTCTTTAATCAGGAGGTATAACTTCACGCATTATTTGATGATGTCAAATTCTACGATTTAGACTCCATGCCAAATGAGTTTGTATTCTTTCTTCTCGTCCCACTAGGGGTGCAGAGCAGCATAGTGTTATGTTCTACTTTGAGATTCCTTCTCTTGAGTATCTGTATGAAAAAGTGCAACAGAGTAACAGAAATCCTGTCGCTTCTTTCTCATCGATAGTACTACACGCAATATTTTTTTTTTTTTTTTTTTTTTTTTTTAATATCGGGGCTGTGATTTAGACTTTTACCAAGATGGGCTTGTATTGTTTTCTTCTGGTTCCACTAGCGGCGCAGAGTAGTGTAATGTTTTATTCTTGTTCTAGATTATCTTTCTTGTGTATCCATAAGAAATATAGGTATAATATAATAGCAGATATCCTTTCTTTATATTTACAACGTATAATTGCGGAAAATATTTGATGATTTCACGGCTGGGAATTACAGCTCTTGCCAAGTGAATTTATGTTTTCTCCTCGTTCCGCTAGGGGCGCTGAGTAGTTTAATGTATTTTTTTTCCTTTTTTGATATTTGTTTTCCTGTATATACATAAGATACATGTGTAATTAAATAACATAAATCCTGTTTCTTCGTTTACTACGTAGTACTGCACGTAATAGTTTTTGATATCATGGCTGAGATTTAGACTCCTAGTGAAATGGACTTGTAGACTTTTCTTCTCCTCCCACCAGGAGCGCAAAGTGCTTTATTCTTGCTTGAGATTTTATTTATTTAGTATCCTTAAGAAATATAAGTGTTAAAATAACACCTGTCGCTTTAGTCACAACGTGCATTGCTCTTGTTTTAGATATTTTTTCCTGTGTATCCGTAGGATAAAAATGACACAGAATAACAAAAATCCTCTGGTTTCGTTCTCAACTTAGTACTACTTGATGATATCAGTGCTGAGATTCAGACTTCTCCTGTATTGTTTTCTTCACGTCGCACTAGTAGCGCAGAGCAGCGTGGTGCTGTTTCTTGTTTCAGGTATCTTTTCCTGTGTATCCGTTACAAATATAAGTAATGAAATACAAAAATCCTCTAGATTTAATCACAAAGTATAACTTCACGCAATATTTGGTTATGTCAGGGCGAGGAGATAATGTTCTTGCCAAATGAATTTATATTGTTTTCTTATCATCACACTAGAGGCGCAGTGTAGGTTTTTTTTGGGCAATTTACGTCCTCCAACATTTAGTTATATCGGACGATGAATGAAATGGGGGAAATGGTCAATGCGTCCGAGGTCCATGGAGCTTAGAGTTACCTGACATTCGCCGTTCAGGATAAGGGGAAACCCTGGAAAAGACCTTATCCAGGTAACTCACCCTGACCGAGATTCGAACTCGGGACCTCTTGAACGTGAGAGGTGTAGAGAGGTTCTTTATTGTTGTTTGATATTTGCTTTCTTGTATATCCGTAAGAAATACATTTTTAATAAATTTATGTTGTTTTCTTCTCGTTCCACTAGGGCCGCAGAGTAGTTTAGTGTTTTGTTCATGTGGGAGATTTTTCTCCCTAAGTATCATTTAGAATAAAATATAATAGAATAACATAAAACCTCTCACTTTGTACTCAACGTAGTACTATGCACAATATTTGATGATATCGGGGCTAAGATTTACACTTCCCGTAAGATGACCCTGTATAACTTTTTATTTTTGTTCCACTAGGGGCTCAGAGAAGCTTAGTGTTTTGTTCTCGTTTGAAATTTATTTCTGTGTATCCGTAAGTAATATAAGTAATAAAATAACATAAAACCTTTCTATTTAATTATGGCGTATAACTTCACGTATTATACGATGATGTCAAGGGAAAAGATTTAGGTTCCTTGCCAAATGGATTTGTATTGTTTTCTTCTCGTCCCACTAGGGGCGTGGAGTAGCTTAGTGTTTTGTTCTGGTGTAATATTCCTTGTGTGTGAACGGCTAACAAATATAAGTAATAAAATAACAGATATTCTCTCGCCTTAGTCACAAAGTATAACTTCACGCAATATTGGATGATGTGAGGGCTCGGAATTATATATAATTCTTGCCAAATAAATTTCTATTGCTTTCGTTTCGTCCCACTATATGCGCAGTGCACCGTGTTGTTTTGTTCTTGTTTCATATTTGTTTTCTTCTCTATCCGTAAGAAGTATATGTAATATACGTGTGTACTAATATAACCGAAATTCTTCTGCTTCACTCACTACGTAAAACTGCAGCAAATATTTGATGATATCGGGTCTGAGATTTAGACGTCCTGCAAAATGGTCCTGTATTGTATTCTTTTCGTTCCTCTAGGGGCACAGAGTATCGTAGTGTGTTGTTCTTCTTTGATATTTGTTTTCTTGTGTATAAGTAAGAAATATATGTAACATAATAACAGAAATCCTCTTGCTTCACTCACTACATAGTACTACACGCAATATTTGATGTCAGGGCTGAGATTTATGGTGCTAGCCAAATGAGTTTGTTGTTTCCTTTTCGTCGCACTAGGGGCCCAGCGTAGCGTGTAGTTTTGTTCTTGTTTGATATTTATTTTCTTGTCTATCCGTAAGATATATATGCACTAAGATAATAGAAATCATCTTGCTTCATTCGCTACGTAGTACTCACTGCACGCAATATTTTATGATGTGAGAGCTCAGATTTAGGGTCCTAGCCAAATGGTTTTGTAGTATTTTCTTCTCGTGCCACTAGAGGCGCTGAGTAGAGTAGTGTTTTGTTCTTGTTTGATATTTCTTCTTGGTAACCGTAAGAGAAAATTCTATGGAATAAGATAAATCCTTTAATTTCGTTCTCTGTGTAGTTCTACAGGGAATATGTGCTGATGTCAGGGCTGAGATTTTAAGCCTCTTTCAAAATAGTTGTTGGAGAGTTTATGTGGAAAGGAAAACGCCTCACATAAAGTGCTTGTTTATATAATCTTTAAATGTGATTGTTCTGGAGAAGATATTATTTATTAAACCTGCTGAAGTTTAAGTTTCGATCACAAAAATGAGTACTATTCAGGAAAAAATTGCTGCCATTGAATACGAGATGTCTCGTACACAGAAAAACAAAGCTACAGCGGGGCATCTCGGAATGCTTAAAGCTAGACTAGCCAAACTGCGAAGGGAATTGATAACACCGAGGTCAAGTGGTGGAGGCACTGGCGAAGGATTTGACGTTGCAAAAACTGGAGATGCTCGTATCGGTTTTGTAGGCTTCCCTTCTGTTGGAAAATCCACACTGTTGTGTAATTTAGCAGGTGTTTACTCAGAAGTTGGTGCCCATGAATTTACTACCTTAACAACTGTTCCTGGTTGCATCAAGTATAAAGGAGCAAAGATTCAGTTGCTGGATTTGCCGGGTATCATTGAAGGAGCAAAGGATGGCAAGGGTAGAGGCAAGCAAGTGATTGCAGTTGCTCGAACTTGCTGTTTAATATTCATGGTGCTGGATGTGCTGAAACCCTTACATCATAAGAAATTAATTGAGCATGAGCTGGAAGGATTTGGTATCCGGCTTAACAAAACCCCTCCAAACATTGGCTTCCGTAACAAGAACAAAGGCGGAATAAGCTTGCATACACTGGTACCACAGTCTGAACTGGATCTGGATACAGTAAAGACGATTCTTTCAGAATATAAAATACATAATGCTGATATCACTTTGAGATACGATGCAACAAGTGATGATTTAATCGACGTTATTGAAGGCAACCGTGTATATGTCCCCTGTATTTACCTACTTAATAAAATTGATCAAATCAGCATTGAAGAACTGGATATAATTTACAAAATTCCACACTGCGTCCCAATATCTGCACATCACAAATGGAATTTTGATGATCTTCTGGAGAAAATGTGGGAGTACCTGAAACTTGTGCGCATCTACACAAAACCCAAAGGACAGCTGCCTGACTATGAATCTCCAGTGGTCTTGCATTCAGAGAGGGTAACAGTGCAGGACTTTTGTAATAAATTGCATCGAAGCATAGCAAAAGAATTCAAATATGCTCTGATTTGGGGATCATCTGTAAAGCATCAGCCACAAAAAGTGGGGAAAGACCACATTTTGCATGATGAAGATGTAGTGCAAATTGTGAAGAAAATTTGAGAATTTTAAATCATCGTTAGGCCACAGTTTGATATATCCTTGTAAAAAAATTGTTGCTTTAAAGATGAAAAATATCATCTAACGTAAACATTGCACAAAACGTGTAGAACGTGTAGAACTGTAATGAAATAAAGATTAAGCTATTCTCAGAGGAAAAAAGATGGTCACGTATTGTTTTCATCTCGTGCCCCTAGGGGCGCAGAGTAGCGTAGTGTTATGTATGTTAGCTGCTTCATGTGTATGTATGTATCTGTGTATATATGTATGTATGTATCTGTGTATGTATGGATGTATTATTATTATTATTATTATTATTATTATTATTATTATTATTATTATTATTATTATTATTATTATTATTATTATTATTATTATTATTATTATTATTATTATTATTATTATTATTATTATTATTATTATTATTATTATTATTATTATTATTATTATTATTATTATTATTATTATTATTATTATTATTATTATTATTATTATTATTATTATTATTATTATTATTATTATTATTATTATTATTATTATTATTATTATTATTATTATTATTATTATTATTATTATTATTATTATTATTATTATTATTATTATTATTATTATTATTATTATTATTATTATTATTATTATTATTAGTATTATTATTATTATTATTATTATTATTATTATTATTATTATTATTATTATTATTATTATTATTATTATTATTATTATTATTATTATTATTATTATTATTATTATTATTATTATTATTATTATTATTATTATTATTATTATTATTATTATTATTATTATTATTATTATTATTATTATTATTATTATTATTATTATTATTATTATTATTATTATTATTATTATTATTATTATTATTATTATTATTATTATTATTATTATTATTATTATTATTATTATTATTATTATTATCATTATTATTATTATCATTATTATTATTATCATTATTATTATTATCATTATTATTATTATCATTATTATTATTATCATTATTATTATTATCATTATTATTATTATCATTATTATAATTATCATTATTATTATTATCATTATTATTATTATCATTATTATTATTATCATTATTATTATTATTATTATTATTATTATTATTATTATTATTATTATTATTATTATTATTATTATTATTATTATTATTATTATTATTATTATTATTATTATTATTATTATTATTATTATTACTATTATTATTATTACTATTATTATTATTATTATTATTATTATTATTATTATTATTATTATTATTATTATTATTATTATTATTATTATTATTATTATTATTATTATTATTATTATTATTATTATTATTATTATTATTATTATTATTATTATTATTATTATTATTATTATTATTATTATTATTATTATTATTATTATTATTATTATTATTATTATTATTATTATTATTATTATTATTATTATTATTATTATTATTATTATTATTATTATTATTATTATTATTATTATTATTATTATTATTATTATTATTATTATTATTATTATTATTATTATTATTATTATTATTATTATTATTATTATTATTATTATTATTATTATTATTATTATTATTATTATGGTTATTACTACTACTACTACTGTTGTTGTTGTTGAAACGCCTAAATATGCAGTTAAAATCGTTGCTACCCACCTCCGTTTATACTGTAATATATGCAGCCTTATATGCTAAAGTTCCTTATATTCAAAATCCTGACAAATATATATTGTTTTCATAGAAAAGCATCAATGATGGCGTGTGTAGCCCGCCTCTGTAGCGCAGATGGTAGCATTTCTGCCTCACGCAGAAATGTACCGAGTTCGAATCACGGTTAGGGTGAGTTACCTGGATAAGGTTTTTACCCGGGATCTCCCTTATATTGAATGACGAATGTCAGGTAACTCTAACCTCCATGGACCCCGGACCCATTTGAGCATCATTTCACCCATTTCATTCATCGTCCGATATGACGTAAGGTTGCAGGACGTAAATTACTAAAAAAAATCGCCTGTGTATTTTTGTCTTTAAAATGCTGAATTTCGATGTCACTGTGCATGACATTACCTTAAGAGGAAACAGTAGGAAGCACCTATAACATACTGAAGGAAGCAAAAAGGATGTGTTATTTGTTTGTCCTTAATAAATATTAAAATCTATAAGTTTGTCTCAAAGTTCGCTTTTGGGTTAAGGTTTCGGTCACTGAGAATGCCCCTGTGAAGTACCCATCCACCGCAGGGACACAGCATAGTGGTTGTCGAACTGGTTTAAAGTACCAGAAATCGGATGTGCGTGTAGTTCATAAATTAAAGTAAGCAAATCGCTTTCGTGGTCGTTCAAAATAAATGAAGCAGTTAATTACTGCAAAGAAATTATTTTAGTTCCTGCAGTATAAATAATTACTGTGGACATGTCTTGTCATTTCTCTGTAAGATTATAAATTCCATTTTTCCAAAATTTCGATGTTTTCAGGGTCATAAACTCTTCGAGGTCCAGTCTACAGTCCTCCAAGGAAATGTGGCATTTTCATTCAAGAATTTTGGGTGAAAGGTAGTAGATGAATGTCGGAAGTGGAAACATTTGGAGAATGCAAGTTTTGACTACTTCAGTATAGAGGTATGAGGTCCGGCGTTGTGTGATGAAAGATAACATCTTTTCCCAGCTCTGGTATTTACTTTTCTATGGCTGCCTTTAGACGATGCCACTGAGGACAAGTTTTCTCAAAATTAGTATTCTCAAAATGATGAAGAAATTCGTGGAAGATTCCTCTGCAATCCCACCAAATTCACATTATAAACTTTGTCGGATAAAGCTTTGAATTCGAAACCGATATTGATGGCTGCCCTTTCTTGTGCAATAATTTACTCTTTCGTACGTGGTTGAACACAATGCACTTCTCCTCTCTGCTTACGGACATTCCATAAATTGATTATTCGAATTATGACTCAATAAGAAGTCAGAGACAGATTCAAATTCAGATTCGCTTTCTGATTCAAATTTGCTTCTATCAGCGAGGAACCTGTATATCGCGAATATATAGGTAACCCATATTTTTAAGTTCCTGCCTACATAGCGTCAGTTCAATTAAGCTCCGATGCCGAGTTATCATTTTTAAAATGATCACCATAATTTCATTCTTTATTTTATTAAGAAGAACTTTCAAAGCATTAAAAGTGAGATATATTTCATATATGAGTAGCTGGCATGCTTAATTTCTAAGAATACTCACTCAACTGTTTGATGCTTTTGGAGAAAAGGTGAACGTCAGTTGAGTGAGTACTCTTATAAATTAAGCATGCCAGCTACTCATACTTATATATCATTACTTATTTCCATGTTATTTCTTTTTTCCTTTCTTCCTTTTCCCTGTTATTTCCCTGTTGGTCATGCAGATCGAAGTATGACTCTTACACACAAATTTCCAGCTTTAAATTAGTGAAACCACTTTTGATATCCTCGATTGTTGTTGCACCTTACCTGTAGGCAGCACAAATTTTCTGCCGGCACTGTACGGCACGAGATGGTAAAACACCATAAGATGTCGAAAACATTTTTATTTTTACATAATTTGCATTCGCTGACTTATTTAACATCAGTGTCACACACATACACACAGACATATCCAATAGTGAGCCTGGATTTTGACCTCTAAATCACTGGGGTGGTGAGAAAACTATAATAACTTGATTGTTCAGCGTTTTCAGGCGCTGTAGATGAAACTAGCGAGAAAGACGAACTTATGATACAACCTTGTAATTTTGCTGTCAGATACCTGTGTATTCAATCCATTTT
>JAUKNK010000068.1:0-227500 GCA_030765055.1 Mantis religiosa | reverse complement strand
ACTGCCAAGGTTACGTAACTTCTAAAACCGTATTTTTGGTCGAGCGGTCTGAGGCACGGTAGGAATAGCAAATTTATCAAATTAGGGCTCATAAGACCGAGCGGGATGTCTCAGGCGGTTTCGTCTTTGGCCCGTATTCGGGAAGCACTGGTTCTCTTCCCGTGGCCGACCGACCTATTCATGTGGCTTTTCGCGGGTTTTCCCGTTTCACCAGGCGAATGCTGTATAGGTTAATTATATCCCCCGAATTTCCTGTCTCTCCATTTCATCTCCATTATCATTTCTGAAGGCCGGCGAGATGTGCGCTTGCATGCGATACAAGTTAGTTGGACACAGTATGAATTACGTCAGATGTACAACACGACCATCAAATGTACATAAGTGGAAAAGAAGGTAACGCAGTACCTGCGAACTAGTGACGCATTGCTTTTTAAGTGTATGCAGATGCAAGATCAAGGCGAAGTATAACGCGACTCTTTTGTTTCCTCTCGCAATGAGGCCGTTGTCATGTTCAAGCTGTACCAAATTGCAGTTATTTACATGTGCGAACAAAAACAGTACAGTCCATGTGCAGTATATCTATATAAAAGCTCCACACGCCTCTGGCCTTTAATCATTTCACAGCACCTCTCATCTGGTGGTCTTTTTCAAAGTAGAAGTGTCGGTGGGTGTCTCGCCGCTGTCGTGACTTCTTGGGTCGGCCCCCCTCTGTCAACTCTGGTCTCATTCTTCCTCCCCGGATGCCCCGGTTCTCTTGCATTTAAGAGAAGCTGTAGTAATGGATGGGTAGAGCCCAACTAATGTAACTTACGGTTGCATGCTGACGGATTTGGGTGGGTTTATTGCAGATATGTGCCTTTAACTCTTTAATTAAAGAGCATTTTTAAAATACAAAAATTAATTTTTCAAACCAGTTCACCTTATTGTGTCGTTTTAATATGTAGGAAGAGTTACTATAGAATGATAACTGTACAATCAGATGGCAAGTGATTCACCGCTGTTCTGCGTCACATGAGTGAAACAGTCCTCAGAATCGTTCACGATGACCGAATTTTCTGTGTGCTCCCTCGTGAAATTCCCAACTTCCAGTACATTTGCAACGAAAGGATAACCATATTTTCATGTCAACATGTTAAATCGCTAAAAAGTAAGTATAAAGCAATGTTTCTCAGATTATGGCTTGGAACTAAAATAATTGCTTTATAATTGAGCTACATTACTACAAAGAAGTGAAACAAGGTATTCCATAGATCTATGATAATCATCATTATCATTATCAATTCCTTCAATTGGTATATATTGGTCTCTTCCCAATCCGTTAAATTAAACTTGTTATCTTTCTGTTTTTTTTTCTTTTTACCCTTTCAATTTATGTTTTTCTTAACACCAATAACTTAATATTAAACGTATTGTTAGTGTTCTGTGTTTAATGCGTAGATGTGGTAAAGAAACGCGGATTTGAAGGGAAGAGATATTAAAGGTAATGTGCGAATGTCATGTCGCGCAATCTCACTTTCTTCTAGTATTCTAAAATGGTCTGATATAGTAAACGGTACACGTGCATTTGAAGTGTTTTCAGAGCATGCCATAGTACTGCACGTCAATGAATATAAAAAAACTATATTATGGTGTTGCTGGTTTTAGGGGAATAGAAGTTGCGGTTGCATAGTTGGTTGAGGTTTTCATGGCTGCTAGAGGGAGACAAATCATAATCACAGATGTTCACTGCTGCAGAATACGTCAATAATGTCCACTATATAGGTAGCAACTTGGTGGAGAGGACAATACTACTGCAAACGCTTCTCTGAGGTGTGATTACAAAAGCACTGAAAACCGTGCAAGAGATCAGGAAGTCGTAATGGTGTGAAGAAACAGATGTAGAAGATAGCAGCAGACACACCCATGCGCGTTTTCGGAGGGTAACGTAGAAGTTACTTAATAAATTAAGAATAAATTAAGTACATTCTGTGCGAGCAGCAGCTTTTAACAGTTATTTATACAAAAATGTGTATGCGTTGTGGATTTAACCAAATCATCTCGTGTCTTGAAGAATTATGTTTTATAAATTATGTGTCAAACAAAATAATCAAAAATTAGCATAAAGGTAATGCGTGATATAAATATGAACATAACTAATAACAACATAACCATAAAAAGAATATTAACAGACGACATGAAAGGTATAAATACCACACAGCAAGGTAATATCATCACTGTTATTCTGTTTAATTTGATTATGGTTGAAATAAGATGAAATAGCTTGCGACATGCTATAAGGTACGTATTGGGAAATAAACATAACAACATATTTCCTTATGTAGTTAAAATTATCTTCATAGCTAGGGCTATGAAGGGATGTATATAAACATATATACATCCAATAATTCTATAATGCATATTTTTGAAATGAAAGAAGCATCATGCAACAAGTAATTCAGTTTAAATGTTCGGAAATGCGATATCAAGTCATAAATGAAGAAGCTAGACATAAAGCTCGAATATAACGTTGTTTTTCAATGATATCGGAATTTCTGACTGGTGAGATTTATAAATATTTAAACAAATTACAGTGGGGTAGATCATCAACTTTCAAGATACAATTTCCATATGTCAAACTAAATGTTTGACGAAAGAACCCATCGATACATTTTGCAATGAAAAATGTTATGAGCCTACTTCCAGGATAAGGATAAGTAATTAGTTAACTAGTAAGGCAATGAAGTTAAGGTAATTAGAACTCAGGAAGATCTATATTAAAGTAAATAGTTATGTTAGTGGATATTCTGGTTATGATATTGGCCAATCAGTGTGTATTTATAAAGTTCGTGTCGTTTACTTCGTGCTTTACACTTTTAGAGAATTGTTTTACTGTTCGGGGGCCTTGGAATTACGTGCAGACTAATTGCATTAGAGTCGTCATCTGTGACTCAGGGCAAATTACATTTCTCATTGTTATTGGGAAAAAGCTATTTTAAACCGTAAACTAAGTTCCAAGCTAAGAGATATAATAGTTCAATAGTTAGAGTGACTCGTGCAAAGAACAAGGGATATTTGCTATATATCATCAAATAGTCGGCATCTATGTTCAAATGACTCAAATATTAATTTCCATTAAAATTAATAGCCAACTTATCTGGTGTGCTCCATTTACAAATCCACCCACACATATCCTGAGAGGGATTTCATACTTAGATGTACATCTAAGATCTAAGATATTGGAGTAGCTGTCAAAAAATTAATCGAAGTTCGAAGTATTGGAGATGGTGGTAAAGGTGAGCGACATAAAAGGAGCTAGTATCAACGAGGTGCTTTTTGGAGGAATAATGATCTGTATTAGTATATGAAACAGAAACAAAAGAAGAAAGCAGCAGTTTAGATGAAAATTTCAGGTTTATAATTAACACCTCAAATTTTGAAGTGAGTGAAGAAAGAATTTTATATTTGTTTGTTTAAAGAAGAACAACAGAAGTTTCACTCACAAACTTTGAGTAATCCAACTCCCCTCCCTAGAAAAAGCACCTTATTAGTAGACTTAACTTCTTGTACCGTGTTGTATATATAATATGTATCCTCAAACACTAATCAGTGTGGGCTTTATTACTCTCAATGATTTGCTCAAGGATTTGTCTGAGAAAGCGTTCTTTGAAAATCCCTATCCTTCTTATACGAGGGCTGTTCAATAAAGAATGATCCTAAATCTTTTACGGTCATAATTTTTTGCACTAAAATTCAATCTTATTATATTCTGTTAGTTTAATGTGAAACAAACACACAGTAGTTGTTTCATTGTTGATACTCCTGGTTTCCGCCTGTGAGAACCAGGCAAGTTCAGACATGTTCAGTATTGCCTACCGCTGCAATGCAGGTAACATGCAGTTAAAGTTGATGTTAGAGGAAGATCCAGAGTTTCTTTCAAACGTAATCACTGCTGATGAAACTTGGCTACATCATTTTGATCCTGACAGCAAACAGCAAAGCTCAGTGTGGAAATCTCCTTCATCATCAACCCCCAAAAAACCAAAAGTGATTGCTTCTGCTGGAAAAGTTATGGTCATCTCATTCTTTGATATTCATGGAATGGTTTATTCGCATGTTGTACCTGCACACTCATCAGTAACTGGATAATACTACAGGGATGTCCTGAAAACATTGCAAGTCTATATCTAGTGCAAAAGACCACATTTCCATGAAGCAGGCTGGATGCTGCACCACGATAATGCGCGGCCGCATATTGCCAATGTTGTTGCTGAATATCTTGCAAAAATCAACGTGAAGTGCATACCTCATCCTCCCTATAGTCCGGATTTAGCCCCATGTGGCCTTTCTCTATTCCCTAACCTGAAGAAACGTCTTCGTGGGAGGCATTATCCATCATCAGAAGCAGTTGTGAAGGCGATTTTGAAGGATCTCTCAAAAAATTGTTTCCAGCATGTCTTTGAAGACTGGCAGAAACCCTGGGACAAGTGCATTGCATTCAGGGGAGACTATCTTGAGAAGGACTATCAAAATTATGAGGATGAGTAAACGTACGTTGTCAAAAAAGAATTGTGATCATTCTTTATTGAACAGCCCTCGTATTTACAATGAATGTGTAAATGTGCGATGAACAGTTTCTCGATTAACAAAAAGTAGACAGAATTAGCCCAGTCGGTAGATCACCTGCCTACTGTGCAAGGAGTCTCAAATTAGATTTCCCCATCTTCCCCAGAGAGTGCGTGGTCTAATAATTAGAAAATTCCGAAGTACCATCGTATACGAGATAACACATCTACAATATTCGATTTTTTCTAAAGGGGGACACTTGCCAATGTAACCACTGCAGTTAAAGGCGGGGAATAAATGGAAGAAGGGAAAAACAGAAAACAGAACGATAATCCCTAGTAAGAATAATTTTTACAATAGTCAGTGGAGAAAGTCCTGTGAGTGCGACACATCCAATTTGTTTGTAAACGAGATCTTCTTAGCACTGTTTGACAGCAGCTGTGATATTAAAATAAAACATTGATAAGATTTTGTAGCAGGAATATTAGATCTCAAAACCTGTTTCTGGTTAAAATTCAGTTTTCATAACATTTCTCTGTACAAACAAAGGCACTATACTGTGCTTCAATACACACTTATGCAGCTTCTAACCTAGATTTTACACTACATTCTCTTGAGGGAAACCCAAGCCGCAGCAAATGGCCCCGCTGTACAGGGGGAGAGGAACCTTTAGGAATATATATTTCATAAAGACTAACCACCTAGCCACCTTGCTGCTCTCTGTGCATTAACACCTTTGTTCACAACTTCCTGTCAAATAGTTACGGATTGAATATGCATGCCGAAGTGGTTGAAGAGAAGTTTCATACTCTATACATCTCAATTCTCCAGTATTTCTAACTTATTTGCTTCGGTTTGGTGATTGTTTACACTCCTTATTACTGTGTGAAGGTTAGAGACAACTGCGCGTACAGAACTACTCATATGCTATCTTCTTTTTTGTTCTCGTTTAACTTTCATCCTTATTAAGAATTTTTATATGAGTTTCCTAGATAAAAAGAGTATAATTGCGTCCCTTCATCCCTAGGCAAATCTTGGATATTTCTAAAACACGCTACTAAGTGTAGTTATCATAGACACACCATCAGTGTCTAGGGAGCCTGTTCCAGGTAAGTCGGAATTGGAGTACTTCATCTATAGATAAGAATCGGACATCTCTTATTCCTTTTGGAAGGATATCTTCGAAATTGTTTCGTTGTTAATTCTCATTAAACATTTAGTTATATACCTACAAATATATGTTTTACTTTTGTTGTTTAATTTAAATATCAAATTTCTGCTTAGTTAAAAGTTTGCAAAATTTCAATTTTCTATGTTTCCCTACATTTCAACCTCAGTTTCCTTTTATGTTTAGCTAAAATAAAAAATATAGGTATTTCATTTCCTGTAGATATACTCATTCCCTCATTAATATACATATGTTACATTACATGTGTTGGAAATGTTACATCCTTATATTATGTAATATGATAGCAATTAATATCATTAAAGCTAACTCTTTTATTGGAAGTTTACTTTTACATTGTTTATTGGTTGTTGAATTAACTAATTAATCAAATATTTCTATACTTCTTTAAACATTAAATAAAATTTACACATTTTAATACATCCTCTTTGTGTAACTTAATTCTGTTTCTTCACCTCCTATTTTACTATGTATATATATATATATAGGAAAAATCTTCTTACTGATTATTAATTTAAAACTACACCTCTGCCGCTCCATTGAGATATAGCTTTCATTCTTCCGGAAGTGCAACATCATCTGCAAATAAGATGGATTTTTATTATGTGTTGATGAACCCTCATTATCTAATTAAAACTATTTTCATTCATTTATCATATCCATTAATATATAAAAAAATAAAGAAAAAGGAACGTCTGAACTCTTTAGCTTTTTAAGAGCTTGTTTTTGTATAAAGTTAGGTGAATGTCAATAAAAATATGTATTGCATAGCATAGACTCCTTAGAATTACTAGTATCGGTTTGGAGACACCTTTATTAACTTCTTCGTTTAATCTTTATTTAATTATTTATTTTTTATTTATTTAAGAGGTATTGTAGAATATTTCCCTCTATCAAATGTTTATTTCTAAAAGTTCCATAATAAATGTTATTCCAAGTTTCTCCATTTGGTTTTACCCTTTGCCTGGATTAAAGCAAGCCTTCCATCAATACCAGATTCTCCTTTACTGAACCTGTTTTCCTCTTACAGCGTGTCAGTTCTACGATTAATTGAGTTCTTTTTGCTATTATTAAAAATGAAGTTTTTTCTTGTGTATAACTTGATATACGTTGTGGTGGATTTCTATTTTCCTTCTTATGTATTGTTTTAGCAACTCATTGATTTCACAGCTAGCTAACAAGGGACGGCATGTGCACTGCATATATTTTAAGAAATAATGTGAGGGAGGTTTAGGTGCGAGGAAACCACTAGTCCGATTTGCAAATTTAAACAATTTCTTCAGGAGCATTAGTTTCAAACCCTGCGACTAAGATCGGATATTCATTTCTAAGAACATTTTACACCCTAAAATGGAAATTAAACAGAAACTCGCAGTTTTACAAGTGACTACCCAAACAGGAATTCCGTAAAACCATACTACACGGCCATATTAACCTTCCCGAGTTGTTTAGTGCCTTTAAAACGATTAAGCTAAATAAAATTCGGCATGAATCATCATATGATTTAAAACTTGCCCAATTTTAAAATTAATAAATATTTTCCTTTTCCCCCTGTCTCTTGCTTCTAAACAATTTCGTGTATACATATAAATAAACATGGAATTTATAATTTTTCTCTTCAGGACATTAACATATTTCACAAACACTACCATTTGCACAACATTATTAGTTTTCATGAAATGGCCATTATATGAGAATAACATGTGCACGTGTTACACATTATGATACAATATGGTTTAATGTTGACATTTTGAAGATTTGATGATTTACTATGAATAGCTGCAGATTTGCAAATAAAAGTGGTAGTGTGTAACTTGGGTAAACTTTGAATTTTCTCTAAATGCTGCCTTAAAGTAAATGAGTATCCCAGTGGGTGAAACCACAGGTAAATACCCACTGTTGAATATTTCAAACGAGAAATAAAGAGTAAGTTTTTCAGATACAACTCTCTATAAACCCATTCATTGTCTGGAAAATTACTTCCATAACGGATTATCCAAAAGTAGGTACTATATGTAAAAGTGCCTTATTACTGAAAAGGTAAATTCAGTGTTATAATATTTTGGAAGAACATCTAAGTGCACACTAACTTTATGTGATCACCTGATAGAACGCTGAACAGCTGTAACCTATGTCTCCAGTGCCACCTCATCCAAGAACTACAACTAACGCACAGTTTCCGCCAAAACGGTTACGCTGTGACCGACATCAAAGCCGCAATTACCAGGACTACGAAAAGAAGACCTATAGCAGGGCTATCATCAGATGAGCCGACCGCCACTGCCTGCATTCCTTTTACTGGCAATCTCTCCGGCAGAATTAGTATAATTCCAGCCAAACACAACATCAGGACTATTCACAAACCGCCTCTGAAAATCAGACAAATAGTGAGTTCGGTGAAAGACAAACTGAACCTCAATGTACCGGGTGCATACCGCATCCCCTGTGAATGTGGAATCCCGTACATAGGTCAAACTGGCAGGACTATCACTACCAGAATCAAAGAACATAAACGATCAATACGTCTACTGCAGCCGGAAAAGTCTGGACTGTCCGAACACTGCTTTGGGAAAGATCACAGAGCCAACTTCAAGGAAACGACCGTCCTGGCCAAATCCAGCAGCCTCCAGGATCGAAAGGTCAAGGAAGCTCTGGCCATCTCTTCTGAGAGGGGAACACTGAACCGGGATGCCCGATTGCAGTTCAGTTCTAATTGGAACCCTGCCTTGAATATGGAAATCGACCGGCTCAGAAAACACAGATTCCGCCGCTACGTTGAGCCCCCAGCATAGAGGTGTTTTCCACGAGGTCCGCACTCCACCGTCCGGCTATGTATACTGGCCCTGTGTTACGACGTTAGCGAACATGACGTTCAAGACTTCCTAAACCAGCTCATCCCTGTCTAGAACCCAACACAGCCCTCAAGACTACCATCATATCTGCCTACAGAATTCCCTCAACATTCCAAACCACAACTAATATTATATGCATGCCTTGTACTACTAATCCCGTGTACTAACACCACCTCAGAGCTACTAACATACCATGAATAACACGCATGATCATAATCTAACACTAACCCTCCACTAAGCATGGACGCATGCACCGCAAAAGGCACTACACGCATGCCCAAATAATACACTACACTACATGACTCCCCAGTCTGGCACTCAGGGCACCTAGCCATGTTTGCCACACTGGCCTCTTACACCACGCCGCCCAGCATGACTCATGCTGAGCATATCATACACGACACTCCCCAGAGTGCTTATTGCGGGATCTGCTAACTAACACCACTAATCTTTCACGTAACCCCGCATCCCTGCATGTTAGAAAAAAAAATTATAAACCAGCGTTACGCTGATATGAGTAGGACACACCGATGATACAATGCATGGACTAAGGAAATAACGAACGGCCACGCCGGAACTAAGGACGACCGAACACAGTTCGAATTGCATGCCACGTACAAACCATTGACAAACCCAGGAAACTGGAGCCATAAGTAGAACTAATAACCATACCAATACCAATCCCTGACTATCAGGTCAGCAAGGCCTGAGCTTTATTATTATAATACACATAGGCTTACGAATCACACATAAATAATAGATAAGTTACACGTAACACTGACCTACAGGCCTACCCGGGCTGAGCCACACGTATATAATTAAACTAAAGCATGAATTACACTTGGTGGTGCCCAGGTTTCATGGTCACCACCAAGAAGCAACATAGACGCGCTCGCATGCATCGCATGCCAGCTTAATAGATACCACATACTAACCGGGGTGCTATGCGGGACCCGACTAAGCATGTTAATAAATGCACGCAAAATAATATAAGATTCACGTAACTAACACGTGGAGGGGTTTTTTAGTGAGTATGCCTGGCCCCCTCAGGGCACAGGGACCCTCACACTGTCGGCCATCGCACGTGGGCCGTCGCCTGTAACTGGGTTTTTCCCCTCCACGGTAAAAAAAAACGCTGATATGCTATCTGCCTGGTTCATCACTTGGCGCTTGAAGATAAATGTAACTAAATCTCAAGCAGTCACATTCACCCGCCGTACTCCACAAGATGTACCCAATCTCCGCCTGGCTGGAGAGGAAGTACAATGGTCCTCGGAGGCTACATACCTTGGAGTAACCCTGGATTGGCGTCTGACGTGGAAACAGCACATCACCACTGTGGCTAACAAAGTGTCCAGAAGGATGGCCATACTATATCCTATGTTTAATAGGAAATCTACAATGAGCCTGCACAACAAATTGCTCATTTACAAGCAAATACTCCGCCCTGCACTAACTTATGCTTGCACATTCTGGGGAGTTGCAGTAAAATCGCATCTCTACAAGCTACAAGTCCTTCAGAACCGCTACCTTCGGATAGCAAAAGCTTCCGATTGGTACATTCCTAACGACAATATCCATGCAGATCTCTCCTTCCCAAAAATCACAGACTACATCCTTAACTTATCTCAAAATGTTTATAACAAGCTCCCTTCCAGCTTCAACAGTCTAATCCGCGGTCTGGGTGAATATGACGAAGGCTCCTCCTTTGAGGAGGAGGTTCACCTTCAACGACACCACAGTGCTGTTGTGTTATATAAACACGAAAGGCCACTGTCTATTTTTTAAAAAAAATAGAATTGCAGATGCCACAAATCCTGCTGCTTAAACTACTTGCATGTGCTTCACCAATCTCTGTATCTCGAGTATGTTCAAAATTACTCAACCAACGGATCCTTATACTCATAAACAGTATTACCAATTCCATACTGAAAATACATTCGTGTTGGTGCACGAAGCCAGTTCTGCAGTCCGTTCTTTTCGATGATCTACAAAAGAATGGACCAATACCTTGAATGTCTTGAAACAGAACTCTACTTCCGGGAAAGGTGGGAAGCTGATGTGGTTTGTTGTAAGCTTGTGTTTTATTGTTTGACATAACAACTGATGTAGTGAGTATTAGATATTTTTCTCTAACTAACCACTCCACATCTCCATTTCGTCCCTCCTTTACAAAATGAGCCACCATCATAAGTTTGACAGATACGTTTCAAGGCAAATTTATCCAAGCGAGCTTCTAAGTTGTTCAAAACATACCCAGCCAAACCTAGTGTGCACTTCTATCATTTATCTCGGTGAGAAATACACCCCATAATTTCTCTAAAAGCTCCCCATTTTTGTATAATTTTAAGTCCTCCAACAATAAGACATATCGGACGGTGGATGAAATGGGTGAAATAATATTCAGATGTGTCCAGGGTCCATGAAGCTTAGAGCTACCCGACATTCGTCTGTAAGGATAAGGGAAAGCCCTGGAAAAAGCTTATCCAGGTGACCTACCCTGAACGTGATTCGAAATCGGGACCTCTTGAACGTCTGCAGAAGTGCTACCATCTACGCTACTGAGTCAGGCAGCTCCCCATTGATTTCATATCTTAAAATCAATGTAATTTGTGTTTTGCGCGAATTAACTGTTTTTTCGGCAGCCAGCACTAACAGGCTCCTCTTGCGCGTGTTTTCAAACTTCTGTGAACATCGCAGCTATACTTACATTTGCCATTGCTCGGGTAGCAGTAACGGGCAGCGCTGAGTTTAGGTGAGTTTTCAAATCTAAATAGCTGTCCACATGAAGGCCCAGAAATTTGATGTTGTCAATTTCTTCTACTAACAAGTATATTTATCCTAATTCTGTCGGATTGTGTGAGGTACGATGAGTTATACATTTAACAGCTTTTGTTTGGTTTTAGTTAACTTTAAGTCAACATGACATACAGTTCTAAACAAAATTCAGTTTCATAACACATTTTTTATATTTATACAGGTCATCAGAGCACTATCCTACGACCACTGTACCGTTTTAAGGAACTGTGTAATAAAACAATTTCTGTAAATATATATTTTGGTTAATTTGAGGTAGATAAAACAGAAATGGTTTTAAAAAAATTAGAACCAATAAAAATTAAGAGGATTTCTTTCTAGATGCCATAAGATGTGCAATACATACTCTAAATAATACAAAAGAAATCCGTTAAAATGGCACACTTTAGCGAAGCACCAACTCGAACCTATTTACCTGCCATACAACAGATTTTTGATTTAACTAAATTATTATACACTGAAATCATTAACAGTAGCTAGTTTGTTTTTCCTGATCGCTAACACGACCATAAAATAGCAAATTTCGAAATTACGTCTTGCTTACTTTCTTTGTAGTCATAACAAAATATGAGCTGAAATAATTTACAATGTGTAAGAAATATAATCTTAGGTATACGAAACTTTATTACAGGCAGAAAAAGTCATTCCATTTTACCCACCAAGATTTTGTACCTTAATTCGTAAAACACGAAAATTTAAAGATATACTTAGTTCACTTAAATATTTCTAAGACTGAAATGAATAAAATAATTAAATATTTTGTTGTTTCTCTTACAAATTGTATATATATATGGATGATATTAAGAGCTAAAAAGATAATAGCTTAAAATACAGTTGGCGGACAAAAGAAATAAAAAGCATCGCTGCGGACAGGACTCGAACCTGCGCGGGTAGTACCCATTGGATTTCAAGTCCAACTCCTTAACCACTCGGACACCGCAGCTATATTTTCTGTTGCTCTCTAATAAGCTACTAATAGACAAGTAAGGTTATGGAGGAACCGGGCAATATTCTTCAACCAAATAAAGCGTTAATATGATTTGGAATGCATGCGTAATTTATAGAAATTCAGATCTTTAAACAGATTAAGCCTAGTTCTCTTCTATTTTGGAGAAAAAATAAATTAAAGATACTGGTGCAGGAGATCTTGGAAAGCATTCGATATCTGTCTTACGAGTTATGTGACAAATATTCCTTTATTATCTCTCTAGAACTTCTTAAATCTTGTAACTTATTGTTTAGAATACCAGAATAAAATAGCTAATCTCACAGGAAAGGTTAACAAAGCTAAAAGGAATACTCTAGTTATGTTCATAGCTGTGTAGAATAAGATAGTCTGGTTAGGTTAGCGTAAGTGATTAGGCGAGAATAGATCATTAAAATATGAGCAAAATATTCTGAAATTGCTCCTTAAATAAATTACGAATAAGTAAACATTAAGATGATTGATTCTAAACTGCCTTGTTAAATACAATATATTTTCTAAATACTACAACGGAAATCAGCACAGTTTTGCAATGCACTATCTTCAACGTGATCATCTACCTCTAATTCATTAGATTGTTAATTTAATTAGAAGTACTATACATTGAGATCCATACCAGCTGCTATAGTGTTTTCGGAGCCCCTAACACGAGCATGGAGTAAAAACTTTCGAAATTACTTCCTGCTTACTCCTTTGTACGCGTTACCATAGAAGAACTGAAATAATTTACGATTAATGTTTATCATGACTAAAATAAAATAGAAGAATAATCTTAGTTGTGCAAAAGATTATCATAGGCAGAGAAAACCAGGCTATTGTTGCCTGCCAGGGCTTTGTAAGACTTTTGTTTCCACTTCGTAAAACACGAACATTTTGAGATATCCTTTAATTTACTCACAAAATTCTTCAAAAGCTGATGATGTATTATCGCCTCAGGCTTACTTAACCAGCCTATCTTGTTCTACACAGCTATGAACATAACTAGGATATTAAAGTAATATATCTCACATAACTCGCAAGGATTTCAGGATCTCCTGTACCAGTATCTTCAATTTTTGTTTGTTCTAAAATAGAAGAGAACTAGGCTTAATTTGTTTAAAGATCTGAATTTCTGTAAATTACGCATATATTCCAAATCTTATTAACGCTTTTTTGGTTGAAGAATTCTGCGCGGGTCCTTCATGATATTACTTCTCTATTAGTAGCTTATTTGACAGCAACAGTAAGCGTAGTTGCGGTGTCCGAGTGGTTAAGGAGCTGGACTCGAAATCCAATGGATATTACCCGCGCAGGTTCGAGTCCTGCCCGCAGCGAGAATCTTTTTATATTTTGTCAGCCTCTTGTATTTTAAGTTATTATATTTTTAGCTCTAAATATCATCTACTTCTTTACCCGCCGAAACAGAAAAAGAAATAGATAGACAGATGTCTGGAAGTTTGTCTTTCTCCTGCCGTCTTGATTGTTACGGAGCATTCCCCTAATTTATAGAAACAGTGACTAAAATATAAAAGCGCCACAGCTGTGAACGCAATTTTTAAGTTGTTAATGGAGTGTTGAGTTGAAAGTGGAGAACTGATAATGGTATGGTGGACCTTTGAAGTGTACTGCGAGTGATTTTGTTCGTTTGTTTATGTGTGTTGAAGAAACCAGAGACTACTGTGGGTATGTCACGTCATTTTTAAATCATGTAAGGGGTATAAAAACCGTCTTTCTACTGAAATAAAGAGCATTTTCAATTTCTGCAAACTAGACTATTAACTTTACGAACCAACGAAGTCACTATATATATTTTTTTTCTTTTTCATTCTCCGAATACAGTGATTTATAGCAAATTTCGTCAAATAAGAGAACCATTGGAGAAGAGATGTTTAAATTTGTAACAGAAAATACAAAATATGTAATTGTTTTAGTCATTTTAGTTTTAGTTATGCTTAAGTGATTTAAAGTAAATCGTAAGAGTATCGTGTTCTACGATTTTAAAGAAAAGGTTACAAAAATCTTGGTAAATAAAATATAATGAATTCGTGTCTAAGATTATCTTTCCTAATTTATTTTAGTCAATATAAACATTCATTATAAATTATTTCAGCTGATATTTTGTTCTGAGTACAAAGGAGTAAGCAAGAAGCAATTTCGGAAGTTCATGAAAAACAAAATAGCTACTGTTAAGAATTTCAGTGTGTTATAATGATTTAAGTAATAAACATGCTTGTAAATGCAACTGCATATTAAGGGTACCCATTTACATTTGTTGTGTTTTTCTTATTTGTATTGAGAAGGATTATAATGCTTGCTTTTTACTGTAAACGCTGAGGAAAATAAAAGTTGTTAAATGCATATGGTTATTTTTTCCCTTTGTTGATATGGCGAAGACATTGAGTTGCTCGCTGTCCGGCGAGAGGGAACGTCACACACGTGTGCTGCTAAGTGTCTTTACGTAAGCATACGTGTTGCCTAGTGATACGTATTTTTTGTGTTCGTCAAATACTGCTAGTAATAGTAGTCTCGTTGTATATTAACATTTACTACTACATACGACAGAAATAACAATGGAAAACCGACCAACGACTTTAGTAATTAGCTTTCTTGAACGTGATATCATTCGACCGACTGCATATGAAATTCATGAGTGCATTTTCGACACACTAAAATTGGATGAAACTGACGTCACAGGTTTGCAGGTAAACGGAATTTCTAGACAAATTTTTATTCAGTGCACAACGCCAGAGCTCGTCACCAGAGTACTGACTCAGTCAAATGGGGAAGCTAGCTTTGTACTGTCAAATGGGCAGCGCACTAAGGTGATTATTGATGTAGCTGGATTTGGACGACGGATGGTGAAAGTGTACAATTTGGCCTTGAATTTCGACAGTAGGAAGTTAATGGTAGCTCTGGAGCCATACGGTGCTGTGTTACTGGTGAAGGAAGATGTTTGGAATGAAACATTTCGCTATAAAGCTTCTAATGGCGTTCGTTCCGTTACTATACTCCTAAAAAGCATATTCCTTCGTTTTTGAATATTCACGGTTACTCCACATTAGTGAGTTACCCTGACCAAACCATCACTTGTGCCATTTGTCGTGCCGCTGGTCAATTACGTAATCACTGTACCCGGAGATTCGTTCCTAGAACACCGACTACTGCTTCGGAGCCTGCTAAATGGGCCAAGCTGGTAACTGGGAAATTGCCAACACCACGAATACCGCTGACCTTAGGGGAACAGACAATTAATAGTGTTTGCCAATTACCGACCCAAAGCACAGAGCAGGAGGAAGGTGAACAGACAATTGTGGCAACTGACTTTCCACCACTCAGACAGTCCGAAGAAGATAAGTGTAGCCCGGAAGTGTCTGCTGTAACTTTGGAACACTCTGCGCCAGTCTCTCCAACCAGTGTGAGGTCACCTCTGATTACCAAGGCGATAGGGGAGGAATATGCATTGCACGAGTTGGAGAACGAAGAAACTGTGGAGGTCCAACTGCAAGCCGTAGATCCTGCTTCACCAACAACTGACATACCACCGTCTCCGCCGATTTCGGAAGAGGAAATGAACTCTTAGGATTTGGTGTGTGAACGTGGATTGGAGTCCAGGGGTACGTCACGTAGTGACGGAGTGAGTCAACGTGGCCCGCGATTGGAGAAACGAAAAAAGACTACAACAGTGCGTAAGGCTAAAAAGACTCATACATCTGTGGAACAGTGATTGGATGGTCGAGTACGTGGTGAAACACTGCTTTCTGCAGTGTTCCTCCTTATTGTAGTGATTCTTCGGACATTTGCAACGGTGAATGTAAATTGTTTACGTAGTAGAACTAAACAAGCTTTGGTACGTAAGGCAATCATTGTCCGTTAAGTACCTCGTTGAGCCCTCCCGGAACTCAACACCTCTTATGAAAAGATATGTGATGGGTGAGGATTACTGATGGGAGGTTTCCAACAGGTCAAGGGTTTTCTCAGGGTAGATCTGCATGAATTCTCTCTTTTGAGTTTCAGGGAGTGGGTGCGTCCGGACAGGGTATGGGTATCATTATATAGAAGACATCACGACCGTTGAATGTCAAGTTTATTGATACAAGTAGTCCTCTCCACTCGCCACTGTTGTTTTGACGTTATTCGCACGTTAGGCTCACGATTTGAGATTCGTCCGTTGTTGTGCGCATGACACGACGAGTATTGTATGTAGCAGTGTACGTGTTGTTCCTGAACGTTGAGAGCATTACTTCACGCAACATAGTATTTCCGGAGTATTATTGAACAACGGAGTGTGGTGAAATATTAATGATGTTGTAACGTGTGCAGTTTCTCTCACTCGCTAACACAGGGTGTTCGATAACCACCTAATGTGTGTTACTCCGTCCATTCGCGAACACGGACTTTGATGAACTCTTAGTACTCATTGCCCCCTTCACTCGCCGAAACAGGGTGTTTTTCATAGCAAATATCAAACGTCGCCATTGCAAAAATTTCCCCTTCCTTTCGCCGAACTTTGGACACTTTAGAGGTCATGTGACCTGTTACTTGTTCCTTATAGGTTGTGTTTCCTCCCTACTCTTAAATTTAATAGCAATTTTTAGTGTCTAAGGCATGTATTCCACCGTTCAACTAATTAATGCATAAGCATGTTCAGGCCAAGACATGGGCTGGTGCCGAGGGTATAGCCTGAGCAGTGGCACCTCTGTCGGCTAGGAACACAAATAAAATACCTGTGAGGGAATGTGTCCATTGACTTCGCTATATTGACACTTGGGTTCTCGTGCTTTCAATAATACACACACAAACACACACACGCACACACACACACACACACACATATATATATATATATATATATATATATATATATCGGGATTGCCTGTTTAGTTTATGCACTTGTATATTTAATCATTATCCTCTATATTTGTTATAACTTTGTTTAATTCATATTGTGCTATCTATCCGCCCTTAATTATGCATTTAATAAGACTTTCGGAGTTATTATGAAAATGTTATGCCTAACAGGGACGGTATCATACGGGATTTTACATTTTATCACGACCTTGATTTTTTGTTTTTGCAAGAGAAAAATGAACCCCACTTAAACTTTTTTGGCCCGAGGTATAATTTTGTTTCCAATTTGGGTGAGGAGTAACGGAGCACCGCCATAGTTTATCGCTCGTCTCTGGGCGTAAAGTTGACGGAAAAACATGCGAGTGGCCGAATTACTTCCTTATTAATGGATAATAATCTTTTACTAGTTAACGTATATTTACCTTCAGGTTCCAACAGACGTAAGGAAAGGGAAGAATTTCTTGCCAAATGATTGCCTTTCTTTTTGTGCCATCGGTATGACAAATTGATTTTCGGAGGATATTTTAATTGTGTGTTTGGTGCAAAAGACCAAACTGGACATTACCTACCGTCCCCTATGTTAGACCGTATTTGTAAATACTTGGAGCTATAAGAAGCCTGGGAATATCTCCACGACACCTATGTTGAATATACCTTTCACCGAAATACTACGGCTTCCAGAATTGACAGAATTTATGTTAGTACAACCATGAAGCAGCAGATGCGCAGCGTGAGGTTGCGACCTTTACCTTTCAGTGACCACCATTCGCTGATTATGAGGTTGGTGCAATCCATCCGGACACCTGACGGAAAAACATACGAGTGGCCGAATTACTTCCTTATTAATGGATAATAATATTTTACTAGTTAGCGTATATTTACCTTCAGGTTCCAACAGAGGTAAGGAAAGGGAAGACTTTCTTGCCAAATAATTGCCTTTCTTTTTGCGCCATCGATATGACTAATTGATTTTCGGAGGGGATTTTAATTGTGTGCTTAGTGCAACAGACAAAACTGGACATTACCTACCGTCCCCTATGTTCAACCGTATTTGTAAATACTTGGAACTATAGGAAGCCTGTGAATATCTCCATGACACCTATGTTGAATATACCTTTCACCGAAATACTACGGCTTCCAGAATTGACAGAATTTATGTTAGTACAACCATGAAGCAGCAGATCCGCAGCGTGAGGGTGCGACTTTACCTTTCAGTGACCACCATTCGCTGATTATGACGCTGGTGCATACCACCCGGACACCTGACGGAAAAACATGCGAGTGGCCGAATTACTTCCTTATTAATGGATAATAATATTTTACTAGTTAACGTATATTTACGTTCAGGTTCCAACAGACGTAAGCAAAGGGAAGACTTTCTTGCCAAATAGTTGCCTTCCTTTTTGCGCCATCGGTATGACAAATTGATTTTCGGAGGGGATTTTAATTGTGTGCTTAGTGCAAAATACGAAACTGGACATTACCTCCGTCCCCTATGTTAGACCGTATTTGTAAATTCGTGGAGCTGCAGGAAGCCTGGGAATATTTCCATGACACCTATGTTGAATATGCCTTTCACCGAAATACTACGGCTTCCAGAATTGACAGAATTTATGTTAGTACAACCATGAAGCAGCAGATTCGCAGCGTGAGGTTGCGACCTTTACCTTTCAGTGACCACCATTCGCTGATTATGGTGCATACCTCCCGGACACCGACAATGAGCAGAATATATTGGAAACTAAACAGTGAGATTCTCCAGGATGAGTCAATCCAAGAAAATTTTTAACTATTTTGGGAGAGGTGGCTGCGTACTGCTCAAAGCAGGACTCCCAGTTTGCTCCAACAGTGGTTATATACGTTCAAACCTGCCATCCCTAAATATTTATTAAGGTGAAGGGATTGAGAGGGTGAAGGTGTGACGTCAACGGTTGAATTATTACTATGACCTGCTAAATGACTTGTATAAGCAACAGTGTGATGGCCGAAACGTGACGCAAAATATTGCTGCCGCCCGAAAAATGCTTTGTTGTTTACATGAGGAACTTTTCTGGGGAGCACAGATCTGGGCGGGCGACCGCTCGGTGCAGGACGAGGAGAGAACTTCCCTGTATCATTTAGCGTCAGAAAATCACTTAGGAACACGAAAATATCTTTCCAAGTTACCTTCGTCGGGAGGAAACTTACTGCTGACCTCACGAGAAATCTTAACGGAGCTTCAGAATGCATTTACCAACAGATTTGCTGCAGTGGATGTGTACACAGCAGCACAGGAATATGTCTACACGCTAATTGAACCACTTGTAACGCCGGAGATGAACTGAGGATATAAGGGAAGAAGAATTGTGCATGGCATTAGCGTCGGCCAGTATGACTTCTGCACCAGGACCCGAGGGAATTGGGTATCAGTTCTACCGTGACAATTGGAGTATAGTAAAATATACTTTGCTTGGTGTAATTTTGGAGTTACAGTGAGGTCCGATAATCATTTCTGGACTTAATTAAGGCGTAATTGTGCTCATTGCCAAACACGCGGCAGCCCTAGATGTGAACGATTACCGCCCAATCACACTTTTAAATGCAGATTACAAATTATATACCAAGATTATCGCCAACAGAATGAAGAGATACCTGCCTGTCATTATTGGGAAAGGACAGATCTGTGGAATGCCAAATAGGACGATTACACATATTCTAAGGACGTTGCGAGATACCATTATTGAATGTGAGCGCACACCTGATGAACCGGTAGCAATATTGGTGTAGGATTTTACCACAGAATTTAACAGAATTCATCACGGTTATCAATGGGGTGTGCTACGACGATTTGGATTCTCTCCCTCATTTTTGAAATTTCTACAACGGCTCTATGCAACGGCATATTCCATTATCCAAGTAAATGGATTGCTTATAGAACAGTCCATCCGTCAGGAATGCCCACTGTCGATGATCCTGTATACGATGCGTGTATAACCTTTAATAAGAGGCATAGTCTCCGTACTCTACAGGAGAAGACACCTCTTGAATATTGAGAGAGTATTTGCCTATGCGGATGACGTTACACTCCTGCTCAAGGATTCTAGTGACTTCACAGCGATTGAAACAACGTTATTACAATATCAGAGTGCGTCAGGGGCTTTGATCAATTACAGTAAATCGCATCTCCTGGCCTTGAATAACTGGACGATGGAGGATGCTCGGTTTACACATCAGCCCGAAATTAAAGTCCTACGTCTGTTTCTAACCCCCGGTCTGGAGGACCTGATCGCAGTAAACTTGAGAAGAATTGTTAACCACTGCATATATTCATTGACCTCAGTTGACGAGGAATTTGAATTTTGAGCAGAAAATTTGGCACATTTGTGCTTGCGAAGCTGTTCTACGTGGCACATGTGCTTCCGGTGTCCCATCAGTTCTCACAACGGTTAAAACGCACAATAGGCTACTACATTTGGAAGAATCAGTACTAAAAGATTGCCCGACCACAGTTGTGGAGGGACATAAATAGTGGCGGATGGAATTTGATGGATGTGCAAGTGAAGTGTCGTGCCCTGTTGTTGCATTCTATCCTGACAGCCATCAATGGCCAAGGTAGCCAACAGGATATACAGTTCAGCAAACAAGTGATTGGCGCAATATATGGTAGCTCCTGCAGGCTTTTGGCAGGTGCTTAGGCCTAACCTAACCTAACCTAACCAAATCTAGCCTTACCTGACCTAACCTAAATCAGTCCCTTGCCGGCCGGCGCAGAGGGAAGTTGTGTTGCGCTCGCGGCTGGTGTCTACTTTACTGCGATATTATGGCTGTTTACAGTGCACGTTTCTGCAAAGTAACTACGTTAGCGTCGTAATATTAGTATTCTTTCTTGTTTAATACGGTAATTAATATGACATAATTGACATGGCCGACCGTCCGATAACATTGGTGATAAGTTTTGTAGAAAGAGATATTATTCGACCGTGTGCGTACGAGACACGCTTAAGTTAGAAGAAGATGAGGTTACAGCATTACAAATAAATGGCATGACTCAACCGATTTTCATTAAATGATGTTCGCAAGATTTAGTAGAACGAGTGTTAAAACAGACAAATGGGGAAGCTAGTTTCACTCTATCAAATGGACAACGGACCAAGGTTCTCTTTTATGTTGCCGGATTCGGGAGACGTATGGTTAAGATATTCAATTTGCCACTACATATCACAAATTTGATTATAAGCGTGGCCTTGCAACCATTTGGAAATATACAACAGGTAAATGACGATAAATGGAATGAGACTAATGGCCGTGTGCACCAACCTTGATCGAGATATTATTGCGGTTAAATACTGACTTTACCGCGATGAGCGGTCATTCCTGGTGTATCAACGGCGGTAAACTTCATCCAGGCTTAAATCGCCGTTTTACTCTGACCGGCCGTGAATGGCCGATTATCTTAGCTCGTAATTGTAAAATATCGGCTTATGTTTTGGAACGTGATAATTTCGAGGAAGAATTGTAATACATGCAATATTTTCACGTTGGTGCCAATAATCGCATACCCGTTATAGTGGATAGAGGAAATACTTTTGATGATATGAACGATAGGATATTTCAAGAAAGATTTCGATTATCCAAGGAAGTAGTGTGGTTGCTAGCGGATAAATTGTGTGATAGGTTAGAATTCCCAACAAACAGAAATAATCCAAAGTAGGGAGAATATATTTGTTCTAGACACAGAGGTTGCGAAACTTGGCGTCGGTCGCAGGGGGAGGGGAAGGAGGGGTGCGGACCACCCAAGATGTTATATATGGTATGGAAAGGGCAGACATGCCTCGAATGGTGGCTGTGATATGTGGGGGAGGGTTGAGATTGAACATATGTTAAGGCGTCGATTGGAAGGAGGAGGGGTGGTGACCACCCAAGATGTTACATGTGGCATGAAAAGGGCAGATATGTCTCGAAAGGTGTCTCTGACATGTGGGGAGGGTTGAGATTGAACATCTGTTAAGTGTTCTCTGGTGTCTGTGATATGTGGTCAAGGGTTGAGATTGAACATCTGTTAAGTGTTCTCTGGTGTCTGTCATATGTGGGGGGAGGATTGAGATTGAGCACCTGTTATGTGTTGTCTGGTGACTGTGATATGTGGTGGAGGGTTGAGATGGAACACCTTGTATGTGTTGTCTGGTGTCTGTGACATGTGGGGAGGGTTGAGATTGAACACCTGTTATGTGTTTTCTGGTGCCTGTGATATGTGGGGAAGGGTTGAGATTGAACATCTGTTATGTGTTGCCTGGTGTCTGTGATATGTGGGAGATGAGATCGACCATCTGTTACTCGAAAAGATGATATGGGAGTAAACACAAAAATGCATTCCCAGGGTTTTAGTAGGGGTGTGCGTGCACCCCCAAGCAAACAGTTATGTGAAACCTGAAGGCTTTTTCTTATAAAAATTAATGGGTCCAATGAATTCTGATCTGACAAAGATTTTGTCAGGTCTAATGTCCAGAGAGACACATTTTTGTTGCAGCTGTAATTATGAACAAAAAATGTCTCGCTCCCCTACTTCTGGTGCAGGTCTATATGTGTCCAAGATGCTATTCATTTCCAACCAGACTTTTAAGTGTGTAAGTAAACAGAAGAAAGCATTCCCATGGTGTTTTTAAGGGAAATCGTCAATTATTGTTTCCACCATCCTGTGAGAAGCATGGCCTTTTTTAAAACCCACCCCCGCTTGTGACATTTCCCAGCCTCCAGAGTGATAGGGGACCACCTGTCGTGCAAAGATTTTTTTGTTTCGGGAGGTATTGACCTCTCTCAAAGGCATGGTTCCATCATTTAATGCTAATTTAAAAAAAAATTCATTTGAAGTAAATGGTCCTGCGGTTAAGAGCGAAATCAGTACTTCGTCTTTAGAATAACATGAAATTGAAGGGAACATAAAAAAGTAACTTCAATGGTTAATAGCCAGTGAATCTAGGTTCGAATCCCAGCGATATAACGTAAATAATGCAAATATTTTATTTAGTTTTGAGGTCGCAGCGCGTTTCCCAAATCTAGCGCTTTATTACTGCTTTCCCAGACTTAGTATTGAAAAGTGTTTATTTATCTTATAGGGTATTGCTGCTAAATATTTAATTAACTGCATTGAAGTACTCCAAATAATTTCCCATTCAAGGAAACATGTAATATGTTTAGTCATTTACAGTTGCTTGTGGGAGAACGTTCTTCAATTTTTGTGAAAGGTTTTACCGCTCAGAATGACAAGTTAGCCGTTAATACTTAAGCGTAATAATGAGGAGTCTCCGTACTATGTACACCTGTTTGATAAATTTAACTTGAATATACTTGGAAATCAGCACCATTCTTTTACTTTCAATGTTTATGACCAATGCACGGCGCAAAAACTTAATGCTAATTTTTAAAAATCATTTGTAGTAAATCTCCCTATGTTAAGATCCTGAGCAATCAGGATAATTTCTTCATTATGCTTATACTCTGTATTTACCATATCTGCTATGGGCCTATTGAGGGTGAAATAAAAATATAACTCCAGCGGTTAATAACCATTGGATCTATGTTCGCATCTTAGGGATGTAACTTAAATAAATCTGAATATAAATAGTTTACGCATGAAACAAAAGGTTTAAAATGTCCTTAATAAGTATAGTAATAGTTGTAGTATGTGATTCAGAGTTTAAATATTTATCGCTGTCATTCATAAAAAACATGCGCTCTACATATCATGATAATGTGTCTTGTAATGTATCCATAATTCCACCGTTAGACGTAAACCAAGGTCTAAAGATCTATTCATTAGTGAGAGCTGGCGTTCTACTCAAGCCAGAGGTTTATAGATCTATTTATTTATTTATCATAATACAGAAAGTCTTCAAGAACACTTAAGGTCAATTTTATACCATGAAACGAAACCAATTGTAGTATATGATTACATTCTGAAAACATTGCACCCACATCTTCACGGGTATGTGCAATCAATTAATGAATATGTCAGACAAATACGCACACACACAGACACACACAGGGATGAAACCGAACTTACATAAGAGTGCGATCTATAGCCCGGTAATAAATGGAACAAGCAGAATGCATTGCATTGAAAATTGTTACACATTCTTGTAAAATTAAAAAATATGGACAATTTGTCCATGTCAGTGAAAGCAGAAGCATAGAGTAACAAATGGACTTGTGTTTATCTAAGCATTCCAGACAATTTGTAACACAACTTAACTAACTATAAATAATGGTTCATATTGTCCAAGTTCCATACATACTAAGGCTTTACTCAACAATCTGTTGAGAATATTGTTGGATACGGAAATACACATTGTTTTATTTCCTTTTTATATGCTATTGTAAAATAAAGAAAAACTTCATGAAATCCATAAACAGTAGGCATAAAATAAAGTACAAGTGTAAGAGTTTCCTACAATACTACTCCTGTTTAAAAGAACAAGCTGGTACGGTAGGAATATAAAGAACAAAATACCCGCTCGAAGAAACTCCAGCAACCACCTTTATCCAGTGTTAATAAACTGTAGGACTAGCTAGATTTTCAGATAGTTAGTACATCATGGTAGAAGAATTCATCTGTGATTTACTCTAAAGCTACAGATTGGCAACAGTACTTCTCACCTTCCCTTCCCACTGGTTGGTTGATTTCAGTTTAGGTTTTATCCTGATTTGCTACTTCAGGTTTCCAAGCGTACGGCAGTTACATCGTGCATTGCTCTCTAGTCCCCAATTTCATGATCATAGGCAGAAAGAATGTGACTCTAATTTTATTAAAATGATTGAATGTTTCCCGGAATGTCACAAGTTGGGCTTCACCCAACACTTTTGTTCCTTTATGGATTATACAGAAAGTCTTCTCTTATAAGCTGATGTAAAATAAATTTTATGGTGCTACAACCTGCAGAGAGCTAGACTAATCGGAATGATATCACTTACCCATGGCAGAGGTGAGCGTTCATCCAACCAATACAGAGAGGTGATATGAGCAGTATCAAGGCTAATCAGAAATGAAATGTGTAATGTTTAACGCCCACTTTTACTACGTACGGCACCGCAGGCGATGACACTGATGACACATGAGATGAAGATAGAGCACCGGTGGAATGAGATTCGGGAGAAACCGGAGATCCCGGAGAAAACCCGCCCCAGCGCCCTGTTGTCCACCACAAGTCTCACTTTGCGGTCTCCTGGGATCGAACCTGGGCCGCCTTGGTGACAGCCAAGCGGTCTAAACACTGAGCCACGGCGCTTCATTTCATTTCATTTCAAGGCTAATCAAGCCGAAAAGTTGGCTTACGAAGCCACTGGACCGAGCCATTGACAGTTGCAACTGCATACTTCCCTCATGATGCTAAATGGGGACAAATCCTATATCCGGTACTTGAAATCCACATCATAAAAACCCATACATATGGATGAACGGACGAACGCATTTATATGAAAATAGCCAGTATATATCTTGAAACCGGAACTTTGGTCCTCGTATCAATTATTACCTTACATATGTAATATGTTTCATAATTATTCATAAATTTAAGAACTGTAACTAGCTATGTTGGTGAAAGTAGAATTGTAGACTTTGATGTAAAATATTGTAGCGAACCTGGGCAGATATACGTGAGAAACACTGCACTCCCGGACGACAGTCTATGAAGGGCGGATGTCAGACAATAGAAGGAAAACTAGCTATTTTACGGTACCGTTATACAGATCAATATACCCTTAGTTTTCCCTTGTGACGCCCTGCTGTGTGTATATAAGAGGGTAGCAACCCCTACTCAGTCCACAGTTGTTGCTCATTTGTTGTTCATCGCTCATTGCAATATTGTATACATCCGTCAGGTGTGTTCCACGAAGTGCCGCGTCCAATAAAATGTATTATAGAATGTCCGCCGAAAGTGCAGTATATTAAGTGCCCGGGTTCCACAAGTGTAAGGACAAATTAAAATAGTTCAGAGATTATCGTTGCTTTGTGTTGTCTCAACATTAATGCCCTGAGAACCCAAAAAAGAATCCATGTAAGACAAGCAACTAGATCCAAAGGTAAAGCAAGCAGCCGAAGACGACGTGTAGACCAAGGAAGGAGTCCCGACGTCGACCCAGGTGCGTGCAGCCGGGAGGCGGAGAGATAGTACGGCCGCAATCTCCACATTCGTGATTGTACATTAAGAACAAACTCTTGGTCAAAATTTTATGGGAGTGAAACCTAAGAGGATTATTAGATGTCCGCAGAAAATTAACAAAATACTTATGCTTCAAATCCAAAATGATCTCGAAGAGAGAATGAATTCAGTTCGTAACTAAATATATCAATTTGGCTTCACTCATCAGCGTAATTTATTTGTACATTTATACAGCTAAATTTTAATTTAATGGTCACTTTTTGTACTAAATAATGAAGCTGGTTACTGCATAATAAAAGGTACAATCATGTAAGTTGGCCTATAGTTACAACCACAGACGAAACCTACTGGACATTTCGTTCACCCTAAGAAACAATTTATATGTGCAATATTGTATATACACAATGAAAGCTTTAACATTTTATACTTACGTAGCATATTAAACTCAAGGCATTATTTTATTGACAATTTCACCATGTATCTTTCAGAGATACTTTCGATACCTGATACTCAAAATACTTCCATGGTATTGACATAGAACGATATTTCAGAATATACGCTCAGTATGTTTTCGATATTTAGGTGACTTTGCAATTTTCATTTTATTTTAAGGTCCCAGAATATTATATCTGTAAGTAAAACGTTGCAAAAACCGATAAACTGCAATGATTGTGGTCCTGCACAGTTACACTGTATAAGAAAATAATCGTGTGTCATATTCACTGACAGTTAGCAGTTCCTGGTGTATTGGATAACTGGAAAAGAAATTCAAAATTTCCAGAAGTAAAAGAACTTACACATTAAATATTTGGGTATACCACCTGCATTGTTTTTATCTGAAAGTCTAATTAGCACAGATGGACTCACATGACAGAAACAGAAGTAGACTTGACTCCACAAGAATGAAAATGCTACTACTTTTTCAAAAAAATCTAAGGCAGAATTTTAAAATATGTATATTGACGTTTTAAATTTTGTTTTATTAAATATGTGCACCCACTTAATTTTACTGGCTTTACACAGTTCTCCCAACATTCTATTTTGTATTGAAACCAGAAGTAGAAGCGATGGTAATCGAGTATAGAAATATCGGTTATCGGGAGAAATATAGTGAATCGGAATCGATAATCGAGTATCGAGTAAAACTGATATCGAGCCACGCCTTATATATGTGTGTAGTGTTAACAGAAACGCCAAATTTTCATTGTGATATTCATTGTTCATTGACATGTTGTTTCATTCATTGATCAGTTTTATCTCTACTACATATTTTTACGGTTACAGAATGACTATTGCAGTGTATTAGAATAAACTTTCTAAAAGCAAATCTCCTGTATTGCTGCAATATAGATTGAGTAGTTGTATTGAGTGGATCACTTTATAGACATAATTAATGTGTATCTTTATTGAAATTATAAGTTATGTATGCCTGAAATTTTGGACGTATCATTATAATACTACCAATTTACAGATATTTCTTTTATGCCTAATACCCATATAGAATGCAATTCCTCTATTCATACGTTAGTTAAGGTAAATATTATTCTACACGAGAAAGGAAGAGACTGATACACGTAATACATATTTGTTCTGATAACATTTTATTTTATATGTGTAATTAAAGAGGTCCATATTTCCACCCCAGAAAAAAAATGGAGTGGAAATATGGACCTCCTGAATAACACATTTAAAACATACATAAAACCTAACTTACTATTTTGAGGAGAACTGCTGGCAACAGTAAGCAAGAAAGTCAAAAGGAAAATAGAAAACTCACAAAACAATTCACTAAGAATAATAACAGGAGCTGTGTAAACAACACCAATTGCCATACTACAGAGCTTCACAAAAATATGGTCATAGAACTGGAACATGAACTAAAGGTAATTAACCTAGCACAAAAACTGCTAGTTAACAAAAATAGACACAAGTAGTATAGCACAGCGGATAATATAAGCAATCTAAAAACCCAAACAAACCTCAGAATATACATCAATAACTCAAAACACAAGAACATAATAACAACAAATATAACAACAAAAGAGGAAACAAGCCCAACAGAATATATTGACATAAATTATAAGAATGACCTTTTATATACAATACATAAGCAAAACAATTTAACAGATGAAATTAGAGCAATAGCCACAGAAAATGAAAGATATCCAGAAAAGAATGGTTTGGAATATATACAGATGAATCCTTTATAAACAAACAAGATGCTGGTGCAGGAGTATACTTCAAACATTTTGCACACTATCTAACGCTAGACGAAACTTCAAACTATTATGATGGAGAACTAACAGCCATAAAAGCAGCACTGCAGAATGTCCTGTACAGACCGTACATAAAGCAAAACATAGTTATCTTAACAGATTCAAAATCAGCCATAGATGGGATTGTAAACTATAAAAAACAACAAAAAGAAACATCAAATAAATAAGAAGTTTAATTAAATCTGTCGAATCAAGAAACCATTTCACCTTGCAATGGATTGCAGCCCAAGTTGGACTTTTAGGTAATGAACATGCTGACCAACCAGCAAAAACGGAGCAATTCAAAATATAAAACCCGTAAGACAAACTGAAATTAATAAACAATTAAACAACATTAAGCTACATTTTAAAAGACAGCAGAGACTTGATTAAGAAGATAAACTAAAAGGCAAGGATTATAAGAACATTGGAGACAAAACTGACATAAAAAAACTACCAAGAAAAACTGCAGTGACCCTATATATGTAGAATGAAAACCGGCCATGATTGTCTTGCAGAACACCTTTATAAAATACACTGCATACCTACACCCAAATGTACTATCTGTAAAGAGGATGTCATCATGAAAAAACACCATTTGGACAAATGTAATGGTCTCAATTTTTTGTAGGTGTGGCCCCGCCTCCGCCACACACGGTGACGATCATCCGAAAGGGATCTACGTCGCCTCCCCTATGATGCACTAAGCTACACTAAAGTGATGGGTAGGACAAGTGGTAGGTGGTGTCCGGTACCGCCGAAGCAACCCGGATGTTAGAGGGTGATTACTAAAAAGACGCCCGCATGCAAGAGAGCATACGAGCAGAGTGGGGAAATAGGTTCTGGCCATGACCCAGGCCCTGGCCAGGGACCTATGGTTAGTGGTGGTTTGTCATGCTCATGCAGAGGAGCAAGGTTTAGGTGTCATGCTTAGAGTAATCCGTGGTACCGTACCTTAATTGAGGCTTCAGCTGTAGAGGGCGCTGAGTCTTATATTCTCTTCGACATCTGCCGATGGTCCTGAAAAATAAACCTAGGAGTGGAGGGAAGAGGAATGTACATGGGGGGATGCTATACAGGCTTTATATTGGGAACCTAGGGAGAAAATGATACAAATGTACTAATCCCCAGTGCCATTAATCAACAACAAATATAGATTTTTTTTTTCATAAGAAGGACATTAAAGAGAATCATATTGCACTTTTAAACATTACATCGTTAGTGAAAGAAAGAATTTCACTACAAAAATTATACGGCATCAACATTGAATATTTCTAAAATCTTTAATGAAGTCAGTCAGTTAAGACAAACAGAAGTACAAGTTTCGTATGTAAAAATAAATCAAAAAGTGTTGAATATATTTGTCTGTGTTAATTTTTTCATCAGTTATCATGAGAAAATAACGTTTGTAGTTGAATAAGAATTAAAATATTCATGGTTGCATATATGGTTTTCTATGCCATCACTGTCGTAATATATAATGCATAACTCACACACAATGGAGAATTACAGATTAATAAAATGTCGGCTCATATAACGGTCTTGTAGGAAATCCTACATAATCTTCTATTTTTCTTTACGTATGTGTTACAATTTTTAATATCACTTTGTATTTCCTCCCAACAATTATACCATACCAAATGTCATTATATTTTCGCAATATGTCTCTACTGCAATTGAAAATCGCTCAGAATTATATAAATATTATTGTCACACGAGCGTTGGAACACCCTATGAAAGCAGCTGAGAGCGGGAGACGAGGGAGGTCCGTGTTAGCTACGCCCTCCCCTCGTTTGTCTTATAGTGGTGACAGGGACGGCTGGGGAAAGAAACATAATTGTGCGGTCTGTTTCTCTTCCACCTGTGTTCCAGAAATTACGGGATCGTTCATCATCTGGAACCGTCGCCTGGGAACTAGAAAAGCCGAGAAGTCGGCGAGATGCCTATAAAAAGGGCTGCAGTCAGTCAGTGCGAGTCAGTCAGTTGGTTAGTGAGTGTGAGTGAGGAGACAGTCGCAGTTCTTGGTGTAAGAGTTAGTCAGTGACGTGTTAATGAACGAGAAGATTGTGCAACGGAAGACTGTACGTAACTGGTATGTGCATCGGAGATTATGTAATCGCGAGTACAAGTGAAATTGTAACGGGCGAACTGGTGAATTGTAATTGTGTGCAGCAAGTAATTCTGTGTAATTGGCAAGTGTTAAACTGTAAATCGGTGGAAATAAAGAACATTGTTGAGTTTGTGTAATTGGACCTTTCATTTCACGAACCCACAAAGTCACATTATATACACAGCATTCGATGTCATTTGATAAAATTTTTCATGAACAATTTATCTTTAAAGTTTCTAAATTCATTTATTTTAGCAATTACTACGCTTAATGTTATCACGACTGTTGAAAAGACAATACTGCTTTTCTATTGAAGCATATATATCAAATTCCAAAATCAGGCTAAGATCCTCATTAGTACACTTGTTTATTTTTTTCCTATGATTTACTGACCACTTTAAGGAGCTGACCTCAAATTATACAAAGTGGTGAGAGATAAGACAGATTTTACATAATTAAAAAATATTTTGAATAGTATACTTAGAAGATAATGTATAATTTAATTTCGAAATTGGTTTGTAATTAAATCTACCAAGTGCTATTAATTAATCTATCAAGTTTCGTGATATTATTCAAGCCAAATATTGTTTTGAAGAATATGGAAATGTAGTGTTTAACGCTCGCTTTTACTACATTCGGCACCGCAGGCAATGACACTGATGATTCATGAGATGAAGATGGAGCACCGGTGGAATGAGATGGCTGGAAAAACTGGAGCACCCGGCGGAAACCTGCCCCTACGCCAGTTTTTCCACCATCAGTCTCACATACGGTAGCTTGGGATCGAATCCGGCCTTCGAATTCGTTGGAGGTGGATAAGCTGGACTCGAACCGCTAAGAGTAGAACGGCCAACAAGTTACATTAGTGGCTGATCACTCTGAAGCCTGCCATACGCAATTTTTACAAGAGTGAAGGCATAGAGAAGGCAAAAGATAGCAGAAATTATTTGCCTTATTACTATGAACTGCTTAACGATAGATACTAACAACAAAGGAGGCAATAAGGTGGAGATCGAAGCGATAAAGAAGAAAATCTGTTCCCTTCAGGAAGAACTCTGTAGGGGAACACTACAACGAGCGGGAGAGAACTCGTTACATGGTGAAAAGAAAAATCTCGCTCTATCACTTTGCGTCTGAAAAGTGCCGCGGAACGCAGAAATATATCTCTGCTTTGGAATCCACATCTGGAGAAGTACCTTCCACAACACGAGATATATTAGCAGAGGCCTACAATTTCTTTTCTTCCAAATTTTGGAAAACGGAAGTCGATGTTGCAGCATAGCAAAATGTTTACAAGAACATTGTGGAACAACTATCACCAGAAGATAATGAAGCATTAAATGCGGACAGATTCAACTGCGGCAATTTTAGCCCTGGATTTCACCAGCGCCTTTGACAAGGTTCACCATGGTCAACCTTGGGGAATTTTAAGACAATTTGGATTTTCTGTGGACTTTCAGAGCCTCATTAAATGCATATATGACAAGGCGCATTCGAGAATTCAAATAAATGGGTTTTACACGCAACCAGTACCGATCCTGCAATCTATAGGGCAGGGATGTCCATTATCGATGGTTCTCTACACTTTGTGTATAGAACCGCTTATTCGAGGTATGACGAATATCCTTGCACGGAGAGCCCATCCATAGAGTGGTGAGAGAATCTTCGCTTATGCTGATGATATCACCCTGATACTTACTAATTCGGGGGACTTTAATGCTGTTACACCATTGTTAAACGAATACCAAAGGGCATCCGGAGCACAAATCAACTTTGACAAATCCCAGCTACTAACATTGAATGACTGGCCAATGGAAGTTACTCTATTTACCCTCAGTAGGGCGCTAAAAGTCTTAGGGCTGATCTTCACCTCAAAGCTGGAAGACCTAATTGAGAGGAATTGGACGCGAATTGTTAATACCTGCATTTACCTCATGCAGTCCCAGTTAACACGAAACTTAAATCTTGTTCAAAAAATTTGGCATGTGAACACGTTTGTTTTAGCCAAAATATGGTACGCAGTGTAGGTAATACCAATGCACCAAGAATACTCTCAGCGTTTGGCACGGGCAATGGGTTATTATATTTGGCGAAATCAGTTCTACAAAGTAGCCCGAACTCAGTTACGCCTGAAAATAACTGAAGGAGGCTGGAATCTAACAGATGAGTACCTGAAGTGCAGAGCGCTGTTATTGCGTTCTGTTTTGGGTGCACTCAACGGACAGGGAAGTCGTCAGGACATGGACTTTTGTCATCGCCTGACGTCCTCAGATACGACCCCACCTTCTGCATTTCGACAGGTAGCAGGTAGTAAAGGACTATCAACATCTATTTCCATTGATTACAACGGAATTAGGATGCCTCACGACCAAACACTTGTGCATCGAGTTGTTAAAGGAGCATCTGTCGGTGCCAGCAATTGTTGCAAAATATCCAAATACATGGGATCGCACATGGAAAATTTTTCCAAACACTTACGTTCCACTTGATTGGAAAGTGTCCGTGTACTTATTTGTGAATGTACTAATCCCCACGGAATGAAGGAAATGTAAACATAATTTAGCAACAGTCCCATGGTGTAAACGTTGTGGAAAAGTGGACACGCAGATGCACAGAATTACCATCTGCGAAAACATATCTGAAATCTGGAAATGGACTAAACATAAAATTGGCGTGCTGGTTGGAAGCAGGGCGGTATATACGACAGTGTCAATAATTCTATCCTGGAATATTAAGAAAGGCAACACTGCACGGACTCAAATGTGGTTGATAATGGCTCTCTGCCATTATTGCCTGAGTGCAGATTATCCTAATTTATTTGCATTCAGAATGTGGCTCAGAGCAGAGCGATACAAAATGCGTAGATATCATGAGGTGTGGACCGATTTAAATGAACTGGATCTGACTTGCTAACCTTTGCGCGGGTGCGCACACCGATTCTTTCTAAAATGTTGCAACAAAATGTAACTAAACATGAGTAAATAAAGTACACCCAGAAAAGGGGGATTATGAGAGCGTTTTGCCTTTAATTGAAAGGACAACAACGACGTTAACATCCAAAATTATATGTAAGGAGTTATTAAAGGATTTCTTGGCAGTACCGGCGATTGTTCTCAAATATCCAAATACTCCCTGGAAAAATATATGGAAACCCTTCGGCTATCGTTTTGTACCATTGGACTGGAAAGTAACCTTGTATCAGTTTGTAAACGAAATCATTCGCACGGAAGCTAAGAAACATAAACACAATATAGTGCCGGTGCCGTGGTGTAAACATTGTGGCCATGTAGATACGTAACTCCATGGAATAACCAGCTGCATAATGGTACGTGACATCTGGAAATGGACCAAGAAGCAGACGAGACACATGATAGGGATAACGTCTGAGAATTCTGTAACCTGAGCTTTGTTAGCTTGGAACTTCCAAAAGGGGGCAACAGAGCACCCACAGATATGGTTGACCTCTGGTTTCTACCATACAACGGAATGGGTTCTGTTAATCGATTGAGAACCATATGCTATAAAAAAGTGCTTTTAGTTGTTTTCTTTGCGCAGATTTCTCTTTTCAGGACTATAAAATAAAGACATGTCAACTACAAAGGACGTTTTTGGTTTCTTCTGCTTTTGCGTTTAACCGAGGACTCAAAGCCGCAGAAGCTACTCGGGAGTTAATGTGCTAGCTTTTTAGTTTCCTGAAGTAGTGTAAGAGCCAATTTGTTTTTGTATCTACATAATAAAACTGTTTTCATCATTTTGTACAGAAACATTATGGGTTTACTCTTTTAAGCTGTTCAAAACAAGTATGCGTTTGGCGTGCAATTTACGTACTTTACTTTCTGTGCTATATACAGTAAATAGCGGAAATATTGCATTATACGTAAAATCTCAAAATCGAGATTTCATCCGAAATGTATGATTCAGGACCTCTTAAGGCCAAAGCAAACATTTTTAGAAAATGATCTGATTGCGCGCGCTTTGAAACAGAAATTCTGTGAAATACCAAACGTGGTACCTAAGCTTATCATTGCTCAAGGATATGATAAAGTTTTGAAGAAATTTCTCCTACCATATTTTACCCTTTTAATGGAACACAGGCCCAAAATGTCAACTTTCTCAAAAAATGACCTAACGATATTGATAAGGTACCCATATTTTACAAATATTTTCCTGACAAATTGAACTTATATCTTGAATTCTCTGACGATCACCTCTGAAGTTCCCTTCGTTACGGATGACCATTGCATAATTCGGAAACCGTAATCAAACATACAGATCTAGTTAAAAGTATACTGTATGTATGGTAAGTTTTCGTAGGCTGAACATTTAAGGCAGTTTTGCTTGTTAGTTGTCCGAATTTCCCAGTACTTATATGACACATTTCTTAAATGGGAAGATATTTAATACTCATTTTATCTCTCCTCAAGGAGAATGGGTTTTTATCACATAACGGCCAGCTTTAAAAGATATGACTATCACTAAAAGTCTATTGCACTTCCATATTCCCTTGCACCTTCAGGAAATTTAGGATTAGGATTTCCAGGTTGGGATTCAGCACTGCGACCAGTCTTGCTCTATTGTACCTATGCCTCCATGCGGGACATCCCCTGGAGGAGGGATGAGACGACAGGAGACAGAGGGTGGTCGTCCCAAGAAGTCACGACAGTGCAGAGAGCAGGGTCCCTATATGTGACTTAGATGAAAACTTTCCACGGTAGGCCACGACAACGGACATTCCCCCTCCTACTGTGGTTCGCAAGTGGCCCCAGCAGCCGGTTCGGAGACCGGCAACCGACGGCCGGAGGAGGAAGTGAGTCACTCAGAGAATATTATTCCGCCATGCATCGCCGAGACTCCCCCCGACAATTCTACCCTGAAAGGACCACCAGATGAGACATGATACGAAATGATAATGGAGATGAAATGGAGGGACAGGAAATTCGGGGAATGTAATTAACCTACCCAGCATTCGCCTAACGATCCGAAAACACCCCCAAAAACCCATGAGTCAGGAACGTCGGCCACAGGAATCGAACCCGGGCTTCCCGCATACGGGACACAGACGAAAACGCCTGAGCCATGTCGCTCGGTAGCATGAATGGAAGTTTTGTACTCCTGTATTGAAGTGCTAAAGTTCAATATACCTACACTAATGAAAATAAGTCTACTTGTGCACAAAAATGTATTTTCTAACACACAGATGCATAAATAAAGGTACGAGTTGAACGAATTAAAATATTTAAAATTAATAAATATTTTGTAATAAATATTTGTGCAATCAAAATTAAGACCATGCGGGGAAAAAGTGTTTTGTTTCACCGCATATGTTCTAAAAATCAGAGAACTGCATAATAGTTCTAACAGAAAATATGTAGAATTAAATATCGGTGTTTCTAAACAAGAAAGTTGTTCTTATCATTAGTTTGCACTAATAAGTAACCTTCAGATAAAATGCTTTCTGATATGCATAGGACTAAGTATGAGATCCCTTTATATATGTCCTGGATTATGGAAATCATGTATTGCGTATTGCTTGCTTTGTTTTTGAGGGAGAAAGAAGGATGCTGCAAGAAAAATGATGCACACGTAAGAGGGCTCCGGAATAGCCGAGGGGGATAATCAGGACAAGAACGGCAAAGCTAAAAGCCGCGTACTGTAATGTGTACGTTCACCATTAACGGTAAGCTTCCCCAAATCCCTGAACGGGAAAGAAGCCTCGTCTAATATTTAAGTTTCTTTTCTCAGGCACCTCATGTTAGATCCATATTTTGTATATTAGACTTTTCTCTATGGAGCATATTTTAGGAGGCTGTGACATTAAACAGTCACTAGAATGGCCTGTAGTCGTAAGCTGGAGAAATGAAGCTAAAAGATATTCTAATATATACATGTTTTAACTTTGGGTCAGGAAATTAACAGATCAATTGCGCTTTAGTTTCAGTTCGAGGAACAGCTGTAGTAAAGTAAAGCGCAGAGGCAAGATTTTGTGGTGACAATTATTTATAAAATTAGAATTAATAATTTTAATTGGTGGTATTTTTTGGGTTTTTGTACCATAGATTCGCATTAATTTCGCGAAAATTTTGGGGGAAGAATTAATGAGAAATGACATGGCTCAAATAACAAGTAACAGTAACACAACTGTTAAAACCCCATTTTTCCAAATTAAAACATTTTATTAGAAACCAGCAGATAGAAGGTAACATGAATAAGGATAAATATCACATATCAGACATCGCCAAACTGCAGCATACAACAAGTTGTGATATTGTGACTTTGTGGGTTCGTAGAATTAAAAGTGGAATTTGCCGAAATTCTAAATGTTCTTTATTTCCGTAGAGATACACTCCGTAGCAGCGAAATTACATCACATAGCACAACACAATCTTCCAAGGTCGATGACTATGACAAACAGTGACAGCTGATTACATTAGCTCTCGTTAAAACAACACTCTTGTTACACAACTGTCTTTACAACAACAACACTCTCAGCTGTTCCCTGCTTACTCTGTTTACAACTCGCAACTCGACTCCTGGCCAGTCGTCGTCTCTTTAAATACCTGCAGCGATAATTCTAGCTTGTTCTAAAATAAATCAGAACCCGAAAAGTCTCATCAGTCAAGAAGTAACTATACTCCTCCACAGGAGAGAAAGTCTCCCAGGGATGAGACGCAGGGGAGTTGTCGAAGGTTCCCACAACCTCCCTGGACAGGTTTATGACACCCCATGTCAGTACAGTTACAGACCATTCCAAAACATTCTGACGGCTTCTACTTTCGTGAATGAATCTTCTCGGCTTTAATGTACAGAGTGAATAGGGCGTATGTGTTTTTAACGGTCTGCTCCTTGCATAGCAAGCGTTCTCTGCCACACACATTCACTGTCCTTGTCCCACAGCACATTCCTTACAGGGATTTTCTTTGCGTTGCTATACTACAGAAATTTCCATTTTCAGTTTGTTTCGGGAGACCTTTATCAGCAAGTTATCTTTACCGGCTCTTGGTTTTCACACTGTCCGCCTATCAGTTCCTTTTGTGTAAACAAGCCACGCGATCGTAGATACGGGTTCGCGACAATATTTTCGCTTTTCATACTTGTTTTGTTGTCTGTAACAACTAGGTTATATGTAGAGAAAATCTCTCACTCTCAGCGTTTGACATCGGCAACCAAAAAACATTGAAGGGACTTTGAACAGAAATTGTGGTAAGAATCAGCTTTTGCCTTCAATGTCAAGAGCGCTGTTACTACATCTAATCTGTTATCGTTACCATCATGGCTTCGCTGTTCAACAATGTCACAAAGCTCTTTGTAACAAAGAAGCAAATCAGAATCACAATACTACTGGTTTAAAATGCATTTAGTTGTTTAAATGTTGCCATTACATGATTTAATTCACCTATACTTGATTTAGTAAATAGCCTAGAAGGTTCAAACAAATGATATAGCTTTTATGGTTATTACATCATCAGTTTCTTTTGCATAATGGAGTTCAATTTAGACAAAGTCATACGGAGCAAACTTCTAGATTCTTTTCTACTTCCTTTCTAACACTGGCATCCATGATATGATCTACGAGTGCACTTACTCTGTTTCCAAAGTGACCAATCTCTAATATTTCACATTTGGTTCTCAGTGAGTTAATTCGGGATAAAACAAGATGAACCACAGTCTTTTTTATTGAAATTCTAATATTCGACCTGTTATCAATTGGCAATTTTCCGAAACAAATTTTATTGTTGTTGTTGGGCCTTTACAATCTTGCAGCACTTGGCATCGTAAAAATGATAATTTAACAAATTTTGCTCAGGAACTAAAAGCTTTTCTTTTAGAACAGAAATCGGCAATTGCATCAAATAGCTGGCAATGTAAACTACTGAATTAAAGCAGCTAGACCAGCGTGTCAGTACAGGCAAAGGAAACAGTTGTAGCTCTTCTAAATCTGGGTGGTTTTCAGTAAGGTATTATTTGTATTTGTTTTTAACTTTCTGACATTTCGGAACACATTCTTAAGCCGCGAGGGACAGTATTTTTATCTTAATGTAATGTTGTAGAGCAGCTTTCTAGGTGTTCAGTACCTTTAGTCAGCAGAATAAGAATTTTTGCTGTGCACGGTGTGCTATCCAGTAAATAACATTTCCAGTTAGCATAAGACAAACAGTTCTCAGTATCACGGACCAGTCGGATGCTCTGTTGTCAGTTTATTGTTGTACCGCTTAGCTGTTATTTCAGTGCGCATGATGATGTCATTGTATTAGCTTTGTTAAGTGTTAAATTTTATCTTGTTTTCGTTAAATTTTCAAACTTTTTTTTCATGACCTCCAGCTTCACGCTATTAAGACATGAATGTTAAATTAAAGTTATATTTATGAAATTTGAAATAAATGTAAATTTTTCTGTGCAGACTAAAAATACTAGAAATTTTCTCATTTAACGCTAAACAAATATTATTCTCGAAAAAAGGAGAAATTCGTGAAAATTCACGAAAAAAGTCGTTAAAAACAAAAACTCTTGCTCCTGATTATACATGACAAAAATGCTCATTGCTTCAAAAGAGAAATGCAGGAATAGAGCCCCCTCGGTAGCGTGGTGGTAGCATGTCTGCCTCACGTTCAAGAGGTCCTGAGCTCGAAACTCGGTCAGGGTGAGTTACCTGGACAAGTTTTTGTCCGGGGTTTCCCTTATCCTGAAAGGCGAATGTCGGATAACTCTAAGCTCTATGGACCCCTGTCTCATTTGAGCATCATTTCACCCATTCCATTCATCGTCCGATATGAATTAACGTTGGAGGACGTAAATTACAAAAAAAAAAAAAAAAAAATCAGAAATAGCAAGGAGCTACAAATAACTTTAATAAAGCCATTAATAAGGGCATGGGATATTGGTACGACCAGGGAAATCAAAAATAGCAGTAGATCTCCGTTTCAATAATAATCTTTACGCTGCCGTGTTTTGACGTTGGCTAAAATGTCGTTAGTTTATTAAAAATAAATGAAATCCCAAGACAAAGTTTCTACTATATAATCGATATATTCATCGAAATGTCCTTACCGGGCTATTGTAAATTAGTCTTGTTACTGCTTTGTTTCCCGCTCTAAAGCAGAAACGTATCATTTGCTTGTTACTGAAATGAAGGTACGAAAATGTATTATATGGATAGGTAAATCTGTAATTCAGAAACATGTGAATAAAATGTCTCATATTCTATTTAATATAAGACAGCATATCAAGACAAACGCTAGATGCTTTAGAACTGGATATGAATAACCCTGAAAATAATAGACAATAAAGTTGGTAATAGAAATGCAGATTATGCGAAGGAATATAAAAATGTGAAAAATGCACTTAAAATTATTAAACAGAAGGTAAAAGATCATAGAAAGCAGGCAATTAACTATGACAAAAGTGAGCAAGTTTAACTGAAATAAGTAAAAGGCGTAGCAAATACTCGTCAATAGTAGACATCTTACGAAAGGAGGATCGAGATATAATTATATCAATAAGAATTATTTAACTGCTCGCAATGCAAATAATAGTAATAAAAGATGCAGGGATATTATTTAGTTAAGTTTTACATTTGTGAAATATTTATTCAGATGTCAGATATATAAAGTGTTACAAAATTCAACCTAAACTGTCATCAGGGATACCAGTTGGATGTCGTATGAGCACTTTGATATAGTACACCTTTGCTCTTTGATGACAGTCTCTGAAGTTGTGCAGAAATATTTTGAGTATCCGCGCCAATAAATTGAAGTAAATAAGCAGTGACTATGAATGCGGTACCAATTTCCACTGTAAAACAGTCAAATTTTCTTCAACAGGTACCAAATTAGATACCACTGTAGTAATTTAGGTCTGGTGAGATTTTCTTTTCCTGAAAAAGTAAAAGGCCCTGTCAGCCAGGGCCAGCGCAATCCTGATACCTGTACTTTATATGAAGAATCAGGAAGGACAGCCTATACAAGTTTGTCACACCAAAGAAAGTCCCAGAGGAAGAGTTGCAGGGGGAGCAAATTGCTGATCTGACACGGCTTCGATACCCTGCCTAGTAGTTGATTATGACAGTCGAGTCAGTTCAGTTACAGCCCATTCAAAAGCATTCTGGGACCTTCTACATTTGTAAATAATACCTTCTCTGTTTTAGTATACTAAGTGCATTGCTGTTTGTGTATGACGCATGTGTTTTTTTTTTTTTTTTAATGATTCTACTTCTAATATAGCATGCGTTCTCTGTCACAGATATTCACTGTCCTTGTCGCACTGTTTTGAAAGACATAAGGGTAGTATATTTCTACGTATCAGGGACTTTCTTTCCGTTGGCGAACAGTGGTTAGCTTTTATATTAACGTAATCATTAGCGTGCTAGGGTGTCAATTTTATTTTTCAGTGTTCAAGTGCTTATTTTTTACCTTTTACTTTTTTAACTTTTTTTAAGCAGATAAACGGGGCAGGTTTGGAGTGAACCCAATTTTCAAATCTAGTGTTCCTTTCAAAGTTACAAGTACATGATACGAGGTATTCATATGCAATGTTTGGAGCAGCTTGATGACCACTAGCTGCAACCATAAGCGTTTTATATCAAATTCTCGCCTAAAATTTCTCCGCAAATCCTGTAAAACCCTGTAAAAATCACAAGAAAAGAAATAAAAAGCTTTAAACATGCGTTATCATATGCTATTTTAGTCAAACCTGAATAATTATAGGTTCTCCGGTTGAAATTTGTATATAAATGATAATAAAAATTAGGCTCTGCGTAGTTTTGAGCTGTAATCTGTATCTTTTTTGCCTGCGTAGTTGGGGTCTTCTAGCAGCGTTGCTGACAATACGATCACCTAGATAACCCTTTTCTAATAATTATATACACGATTGTGGAAAAGAAAACAACAGTATAAGTATAACAAGTTTTATTAATATAAGGTATGTAGTAATAGTAATTATAAGACGTAGATATCCTTTGGGTGCATTGTTGTGCTGTTTCCTTGAATTATATTTATTATTAATTCATTATTGTCACTGTAACAATAAAGTCATATCGTGACTACATCAAATTTTACATTACAATTATTTGAAACAATTACACATTGATTATATAAAATTATGCGAATTCATTTTATAAATTCTAGTATATTCTCGCAGACAGCTGGATCACTCAAGGCCACCGAGAGATCAGGAGAAACATCTCAATGAAGTCGATGCACATCGAAGAAAGGGCACACGTGGATCTATATGATCAACTGTTAGCATGGAATGACAGTCCTTACATCTAGGCCTAGAGACATTTGCAAGGAGGTATGAATGGGCAAATACAGTTTGTCCAATAAGTGCTCCGATGAGAAGTACCTCGTTTTGACGAATTAGGTGTCATTTAGGGTAATTGAAACCATGTTGGTAGATAACGGCGTTTAATTTACTTTTTGATGTGGAATTCTAGTGTAATTTCCACCGCTAACTTAAAGAAACACTGGAACTAGTGATGAGAAACCTTTAATTAACTTCTTTGGTAACAATTCCAATATTATTCTCTATACTGCATCTTGAAGTCGTAAGATAATCCGTCATTACATTAATTATTGCACGTCCTTCGCTTAAAATGCACATTTACAATGCAAGAAGTAGTGCTAACAAAGAAGTGTTACGAAAAGTCTATGTCACTGAGTGTTGTATTCATAAATTTTTGGCAACAGTGCCTCCCTCATTTGTTAAATACCAAAAATCTTAAAAATTAATTTTTGGTTTCATCGTAATCTAATACATATATTTAAATTGGTCATTACTTTAAAACAGAATATTATGCCAAATATTTCGGTGCAGGTCTTCTCTGCAGAGAACATTTATTGCCATTTAATGGTGGCTAGTGTTTTACTAAGTGAGGATAAGGTTGAAGTGGCATTTGAGAGGACTCGTGTGGCCGAACTTCCTGACCGATTGTTTTCTCAGGAGCTTCCTCCGTGTCGCTAAGCAAATGCTGGAAAATTAATTACAATGTAAGGATCAGCGCCGTCTCGGCGTGCATGGCAGGGTATTTGCTCCCTTAAATCCTGGTCCTCTGGAGGTATCTGTCGGATACGCAAGCCCCCACATCGATGGGAAACCGACTGTACCAGCCGCCACTAGAGAGCTTCAATATGTAGATATAGGGTCCTAACTTCTGTTGTCTCTCAGGTACGACTAGCCTTTGTATCCTGTCACCTCACCCCTCCCTGCAGTGGGGCGGCACGTCAGAGGCATAATACTAAAAGTGTTCTATAGGTCAAGGTGCTAAGTGCTCCTTCCGAAACTTGTCACAGAGCTCAGCATTTACAGCATCAGGGCTCTCTTTACTGATGTTTTAAATACATGAAGGACTTACTGGAAGTCTTGGTGATAATCTTGTTCCCGGAAATTTATCGGATGTTCTAACTCATCTAAATCGTTCATTACACTCATTTTCTTTGCGCTATAAAAAGGCGCATGTTTCAATGTGTATTCCTAACATAATTTCCTGTTTTGATCTTTTGGAGAGCATATTCGCGTTCATTCTGCAGGATAAGCCAGCATGATTGGACACTTTAAAATCCAACGTAATGCGGGATGTTTTGGTGAAAATTCTAGTGTATTACATTTATAATAGATTCTTGCCTATAAATTGCCTCCAGAAAATATATTTTGAAAAACTACTTCTTATTTAATTTGTATTTTAATACGCTTTAAATGGATAGATCCTATTGGACAGTTTGTGAAACAAATGATTCAAATGATGTTCAAATATATCCGGGCTCCTGCAACTCAGAGTTATCCGACATTGACTTTTCAAGATAACGGAAGGAAAAAAGGAGCAAGGAATAAAATCGGAGAAAACCTTATCTAAGTAGCCCGTCTTAAACGATTCAAATAGAATGCTTTAAATGGACATTAGACATATTACTCGAAAGCCAGTGAGGTGGGCTGGCTTATGTTTGTATGTCTAATTTAAATTAAGCGATATTGATGAATGAATAAAAAACTTCTTTCTACACTTTGTTATAGGTGCAATTGGGATAGCAAGGGATAAACATTCAAAACATAGTCACCCTTAATGTAGATTTGAAATGTCATGCAGTTTTCCTGACATCTTAAACAGTATAGCTGCAGCACTTTATAGACGACTAATATTGAAAAACTTGAACCAATAAATACGCATATCTCAAAAATGATGAAATTGTAAACACGTTAGTACAAACGAATTTTTGTTTTAATGCGATGTATATATCCTGAACAGTATGGCTCCGGTTTCTATTATAGCTTACTCATTTTAAAGAACTCCTTCCTAGTGAAGGAGCTCACGGGTTATTCCCCGATCATTTAAGATACGCATTTTATTTGTGAAGTAAACATTTTAAATGTTATCTGGTTATGGTTCCAACGCACACTATTACTTCTGGAATGTGTTGCTGGCTAACGGCCGTATACAGGATCATGCTAAAGCTGTTGAGCTGGTTTGTTGTCCTTTGTGTTACACCTTGGCTACGTTCATTACCATTATTTGAGTGTTTTAGCAGTAAATTGAACGTCTGAAAACATCAAAGGGATGGAATCTAATTATTTCACGCTTAGTAAATAAAAATGCGTTGGATTTGCAAAGCACTGTTTAGTAGAATGTGAAAGAATAGACAATAGAACGGCGGGATTTGTTCACATGTGACTAGAGGGGCAGGTTGGTAGCTAATGTCATTTGTAGACCACAGCGTTCACTTTGAGTACCGGCAAGCTGTGTTCATTGGACTCTCTCATTTATGGGCTGATGGAGTGTATTACTTTACAGCTATTGCTGTTTAAAATTGCAATTAATACCATTGTATTCCTTCATATAGTATCTATTGATTAAAAGAGAGTTACTCACAGTGATTATAGACATGCTATTGTACATTTATACACTTCAATTGAAGTATATACTCTATTAAAGATGCCTAGAACTAAACAAGACAAACCTTAATGATTTTCTTGGAAAAAGGAGGATGAAGAAAATGGAATTCACATATCACACGTCTCTACGTACCTTTGTACTCATATATGAAGCATACTATGTGAAAAGGAGGCATTTGGATACGTGCTTTGAATATTTCATAGGTTTTAAAGGAACAGGTCTAGTATCGCATTCGTGGAGGACATGGTGCTAATGTTCAAGTCTAGAAACCTTGTAAACAAGGTAAATAATATACCTCTCCTTTGTCTGCCTCTTCATATCACTCATTCTCTACAACCACTAAGTGTTACATTCAATGGTACTTTGAAAGCCAAGTGCAAAAATGCATCTCATAGTTAGGCTCGTAGTTAGGTTCGTCAGTACCCTGGACAATCATTTAGTAAAATTGCGTTTGGTGGTCTGCTATCACAGGCTTAGTTCAAATCTTCTACGGTCGAAAACGCCTTAAGTGGCTCCGAAGCCTGTAGTATGTGTCCTTTAATCGAAAGAGACTTCAAACCATGTATTTGAACCATCCAGTGTCAATGGTGTTCCAGATAGAGCAATGGAAGGAACTATCCTAAATTAGATTGACTTAAAGTGTACAGTTGGATTGTTGTCTACGTACAATATCACACATCATCTCTGGAAAAATGATCTCCCATACCTAAAAGCAAAACTGTTAAAACTCGAAAAGAAGGTTTGCGGAATTCAATAAATCACATCACCCAAGTGCGTAAAAGCTCTTGAGATGGACAAAGCATGGATGCATCAAACAGCAGCAAGAAGATAAGACACACCATGGAACCAGAACCACGTTCTAGTGAATTCCAACAGTGTAAGAGGGAAATGAAGAAGGCTAGTGACTCTTAAAATACCTGCCATGGTTAGTGACTTTTCATTAGGCAGAGAGGATAAAAATTGTGTTCAGACTGTATCAGACTGTATCAATCTTAAGACTGTATCATGTAAAGTGCACCAAAAAGAGTTAAACTCATTTTAAATACCGTTATTGCTGAAATATTCAGTAACTAAAAGACTCATAGTGTAACCGGTGTCCATGAGACTCAGATAGTATCCACCGACCTGGAGTTGTAGATCTAATGCACACATAAGTAATAACTTATTTCCAGTTTTTCTAAATGGATTACTCATGTATTCTTAATTTTTTGTCTATTTTCTTATATAGGAAGCTACACATAAATTGGATAACATGCAAGTAATTATCATCATAATATTGTGTTATTGCGAAAGTAGGTGTACATCTGAACCTATATTAATTTATGATAAGTTAATTGAAACCGTTATTGGGTTTTAAATAAACGTTATCAAACACTTTGGAATGCAAAGAAAAGTGTGCTTTGAAATGGAGAAATTTTCTAGAAAATCTTCGTGTATCATCTCTGAAAGTGTGATATTTATCAAACTTCTTGTTTTTGACTAATGTGTTCACAAACAGATATATACATACCTTTTTCCATAAATGCTATTTCAGGGATCGAGGTTTCGGCGGAAGCTTTAGAGTGCATGGCAGAATACTCGCTCTATGCAAATCCTTGTCTTCCGTATAGGGGGAGAGTGGAGTAATTATGTTCCCTAAAAATCCCTGTAGGAGATGGCCAGGAAAACTCATATCAATGGCGCTATAATGTGTTTCAAATGGGACGATGTTTGTTCTTGAGCGCTACTAAGTAAGCAACCAATCGGCGTACTGAGGTGTTGTCGTATTACATTCCCCCTATGTGGTTGTGACGAGCGCCAAACTATTCAATCTCCAATAAAAGCTATTCGCGCTAAGACAAAAATTCAGATTTTGTAAAAACTGATCCACGAGGAAGGAGAGAGTAACGTATTTAACATAACCGAAAAAAAACGATATTTTTAGGTCAAAAAGTTTTCCTAATACAAATAAATAAATTAGATACCATTATATATGCGAAAAATTTTTTTCGCTAGTGAAATTAAACAAAAAACAGCTGCAGAATTCAATTGTGGGATCAGAACTTAAAATGTCAACTTAGACTAGCTGCTGCACAAACTTTGATACCTAATTTTGAAAAACTAGTGTGTCGAAAGAGACAACAAAAGTCTAGAAAACTAGGTTCCACTTCTGAGTAATATGTTGTGCTTATTGCCTTTGTTCGAGCTGTTATTTAATACTGCTGTATTGTAAGTAGATTGTCGATTATTTTCATTTTGTTTAAACTATCAATTTATTGTTCATTTTTTATTAAAATAAAGGTAGACAGTTGAATGATAATGCAAGAAACAGTTAAAACAATTATATCCTTCATCTTAAACTTCGATTATTATTGTTGCACAGTGAATTGTGCATTTATATTGCAAGATCGGCATTCCGCCACTACTCTGAAGGCTACGGAGTGCACGGTAGATTATTCCGGCATGCTGCGGGTAAACTTGCACGACCTACTGTGCACACTGTGCGTTGAAGTGGTGGCCACTGCTCTAGAGTTCAAAGCCGTACTATTCAGTTACTGTCCCATGAAAGTATATCAGCTGGATCAATGTGATACGGTCCACCTTCCCCCATACTACTGCCAGAACAATCCAATTAGTTAATGTGGGCTCAAATTATGTTGCAAATACAAATAATATTTTTAGACTGACTGACGTTGAACGACTTATTCACGAAGAAATTAAGAAGGAACACAACAAGACTGGGAAAACTGCGTGAGACATCAGATAAACTACAAGAAGACGACTTTTGGAAAGAGATAGCACGTAATGAGATTCTGGAACCTATTATCATAAATGTGCATCCGACGATGAAGACAATGACAATGATGAATTATCTCTTAACGTAAGTAGCATTCATAGCTATTCGGATTTACCGCTGGTATTTTTGCTGGATTAGAAAAATAAGTAATTCAAAAACTATAATGAATTTTAAGCTAAATATTTCAATCATTTGCGCAATACAGAAGAATCTGGATTATCCAACCTAAACTAGCCCTGGACAAAGTCGGATAACCGAAAATGCCAGATAATACAAAATAGGTTATAAAATGTAGTAAAACACTGTAGGTATACTGTACTGTTAAAACAATTGTTGATGTTTCGGTTTTTATTGAATAATCAAATTAATTCCGCATGCAATATTGAACAAAAAGGAACTCCAAATATCTCCAGAAAAGGAACTCTTCAATGAAGTCTACATGCCAGATGAATGACGTTTCCTTGCATTTCGCCATCGACGAAACATCAATACCTCAGTTGCACTTGCCTCTGGATGATGTTGATCCACCTATCTTAATGCCATCTCTAAATCACTTAAACCTTCAGTATGACTCTTCTTCTCGTTTTGTTCTTCAATTTCCCCTTTTGCTTCATCCTCGTTGTCATTACCATTCACAAAATCAACAATATCAGTGCAACTGAGCTCAAGCTGTTGATCTTCTGCACACCAACTACTTGCATTTGTAGTATCCTCACAGCTAGGAATGCAGTTCAGTAGGGGAATAATGTCACCCACGTGATCTTGTACCATCTCTTCATTATTTTCATCATCACCTAACAATATGTTTCAAGACTTTGCTAATCTCGTTTTTTCGATTTCTTCCCAGTCTTGAGCCATCCAGTATGCAACTTCTTTCATGTTGATATATCCTAACTCTTTCCATCATGTCCTTGCCATTGTCCATTTCCTCTATCAGGGAGTTGTCTACGATATTTTCTTTTTAATGTTTCCAGACAGTTTGGTCCATTGGCTGGCACAATGACGCCACCTTAGGTGGGAGAAACAAGACCTTGATATCACCACTTCTAAGTTCTTCTACATTTGGATGTAATGGGGCATTGTCTAGTAGAAGGAAAGCTTTTCTTGGAAAGTCGTTGAAAACTAGAAAATTCTCTATAGATATCACAGACTGTTTAAAGAACCAGTGTTTAAAGATGGCAGCGGACGTCTAGGCAGAATTTTTTTTTTAGTGTAATGCACTGGTAGAACATTAACAGAAATGTTTTTAAATGCTCTAGGCCTTTTAGATTTACCAAACTTTAGCAATTTAGCTTTTAAGTTCCCGTAATATTACTACAGGCAAGAATAGTAAACCTTTCCTTACTACGCTTGTAGTGACTATATAAGAACTTAGATTGTGAAAATTATGCAGGAAAAACGTATGCGTGTGAGCAGAAACTCTTCCGAAGATGCCAGGAATGATTCATCACAGCTGGACACTACACATCAACATAATTTATAACATGGTTAATAGTCACAATGTACTTTACTGTCACTAATGTTTGGAAGTTTAGAACCGAAAAATCGCAAATGACGGTCCAGATAACATACAAACGCGTGATCTGCGGTCCGGCAGTACATCATACGTATTGTATGTGATACAAGTGTGTTAAGTGCAACGTTGCAGAAAGAGGGAGTATGAAAGTACGAAAAGAATTTGAGACATATACTAATACACAGAAAAAGTCACTACTTCTGCATACTTTGTAATAGACTTAAACCTGAGTGTATCATTTGGGGAAGTTTTACTCTACATATTGCTACTACAGAAAAAATGTCACAATCTATGTACTCAACCCTTGCAGTTACATTCTTGATGCTGTTATTTGGGTTATTAATGCTTTCAAAACATTCGACTCTTCCTATCTCCATTGCGTGATACACAGAGACAGAAATAATTTCAGCATCCCCTCCTACATTCCCACAAGCACATGTAGTACTACATTGAGAACGAAGCTATGCGATTGTAAGTTCTTCTTACGGATTCACAGGAAAAAATATCTAAAACTACGACAAAGCACTAAACTACTCTGCATCCTTAGTGCAACGAGAATAAGACAATATAAATTCATTTTTCAAGAACTCTAAATCTCAACCCTGACATCACCAAATATTGCGTTAAGTTATACATTTTGAAAATTTCCAGAGGATTTCTGTTATTTTTTATTATATTTCCTACGAATACACCCCAAAATGAATCTAAACAACAAGAAAAGACTACACTACTCTGTGCCCCTAGTTTGACAAGAACAAAACAATAAAAGCCCATACTGCAAGAAGTCTAAATCTCAACCCTGGTATCATCAAATATTGCGTGTAGTACTAAGCTGAGAACGTGCGAGAGGTTTTCTGTTATTCTATTGCATTTTACGGGTGCAGAGGAAAAAATATATAAATCAAGAGCAAAACAGTAAACTTATCTGCGCCCCTGAACGAGAAGACAGTATAAATTAATTTGGCAGGAACTCCAAATCTCAGCGCTGACATCATTAAATATTGCGTGAAGTTGTACGTTGTGAATAATGCCAGACAATTTCCACTATGTTTTACTTATATTTCTAACAGATACACAAGAAAACAAATATCAAACAAGAAAAAAAAATCCCACGATACTCTGCGCCCCTAGTGGGACAAAAAGGAAACAATATAAATTCATTTGTCAAGAACCATAAATCCCAGCACTGACATCATCAAATACCGCGTGAATTTAAGCATTGTGATTAAAGCAAGAGGATTTCTGTAACTTCATTACTTGTACTTCTTATGGATAAAAAAGAAAACGAATATCAAACAGGAACAGATGAACACGATACACTGCGCTCTTGGTGGTGACTGCAACTAAAACTCAGCCCTGACTTCTTCAAATATTTCGTGAAGTTACACGTTTTGAATAAAGCGAGAAGATTCTGATATTTTATTACTTATATTTCTTACGGATACACAAGAAAGATATCTCAAACAAGAACATAACGCTACTGAACTCTGCGCCCCTAGTGGGATGAAAAGAAAACAATACAAGCCCATGTTAAGAAAGCTCTGGAGCTCAGCCCTGTTATCATCAAATATTGGGAGTAGTACTACGTTAAGAATGAAGCGACAGAAATTGTGTCAATTTAGTGCAACTTTTTCTTACGGATACACAGGAAAAACAATCTCAAACAAGAGCAAAACATAGAACTACTCTACGCCGCAAGTGAAATCAGAAGACAACGACATAATTTCATTTGTCAAGAACTACAAATCCCAGTCCTGACATCATCCAATATTGCGTGAACTTATATGTTGTGATTAAAACGAGAGAATTTCTGTTACTTTATTACTTATACTTCTTACGGATATACAAGAAAACGAATGTCAAACAACAACAAATCAGAACGCTGCATACTCGCCTCGATAGAGTAGATGGTAGCATGTCTTTCTCAAGTACAAGAGGGGCCGAGTTCGAATCTCGGTTAGGATGAGTTACCTTGATAAGGTTTCTTCCGGGGTTTTCCCTTATCCTGAAAGACGAATGTCGGGTAACTCTAAGCTCCATTAATCCCTGACGCATTGTGCAGCTTTTCACCCATTTCATTCATCGTCCGATACAACTAAATGTTGGAGGATATAAATTACAAAAAAGAAAAAAAACACGCTGCATTGCCCCTAATGAGACGAGAAGAAAACAATACAATTCTATTTTGCGTGTAAGAGCTACGTAATGAATGAAACGAGAGGTTTTCTGTAATCTTATTGCTTACATTTCTTACGGATACATAAGGAAAAAATTATCAAACAAGAACAAACACTACGCTACACAGCGCCCCTAGTGGAACGAAAAGAATGTAAGTTTATTTGGTAAGAACTCTAAATACCAGCCTTGACATCATAAAATATTGCGTGCCATTATACGCTGTAAATAAAACGATAGGATATCCGTTATTTAATTATATTTATTTCTAACGGATACGCAAGAAAAGAATTCTCAAACAAGAACAAAGCAACACGCTACACTGCGCCCCTAGTGGGAAGAAAAGAAAACAATAAAAATCCGTTTGGCAATGTGTCTAAATCGAGATAGCAACGAGCAAACAACTTATCAGTAGATTAGTTTGTAAATGTTGTTACAGAATTATCAATGTGCATCGCATCGCATTGCCAGTTTTGTATAATTATAGTGTAATAAAGCTGCATTACATAAAATCTAAAAGTTACAATCCAAAACCACATCAGTATGCAGTTTAAAACAGCTTGATAAATAGTTCACTTACCTCTTAACAAAGCAGAATTTAAAAGAGAAAAAGAGATAATCTACAGAATAGTTCAAAACAACGGTTCAATAGAAAAACAAAGCATAAAAAAAAAATAACCGAAAGGCACAAAAGTTGACTGCACAAGAAACCATCAGACTGTCAACAGAAAAAGAAAATGCATGTACACGAAGTTCACATACCATCTCCGGCCATACCTAATTCCAGAAAATATTCAAAGAGCATAACATCACTCTGGCACCCAAAAATCCATACTCCATTGAAAATGTATTACATTCTGAACTAAAGGATACCATATCAGAAAAAAAATCTAGAACATATCAATTTAACTAAGACTGCAACAAAAAGTTACATTGAAAAAACAAAAAGAAGATTAAAAACACACTACAAAAAAAAAAAGATAAATAAATAAAATAATAAACAAGAAGAAAACTCAGCACACTTTTGGCTAGAAAACTATAAAATTGATCCTGTGACTTTGTGGGTTCGTGAAATTAAAAGTCTGATTGCACCACTCAAAAATGTTCTTTATTTCCACCGACTTACAGTTGAACACTTGCCAATTACAAAGAATGACGTAATGCATACAATTACGTTTCACCAGTTTGTCTATTACAGTTCCACTGCCGCTCATAGTTACGCACACTCTTCCGATGCACGTGCACAGTCTTCCCGTCCATACACTAGCACGGCGCTGCTTCGCTGCTCGCCAAGAACTGACCCTCCTCCAGCCAGACGTGTTGCTTATATAGGGTCAACTGGCCAATCTAGAAGATTCTGGATTAGATGAAATATCCCGTAAGTTCGAGAACTCAGGTGGAGCGGAAAGAGACGGCACAGTGATGTTTTTCCAGCCAACCCTAGTTACCGCTATAAGACAAATGAGTGGGCGTGGCGAACATCTACCGTCTCCTGCTGCTGCCGGCCGGTTCTATAGGGAGTTCCGACGTTCGGGTGACACTATTATACTTTTAACAGGCATTTCAAACATGAAACAACTTCTTGGAAAACATTTTCATTTTTAAAAGCCAAGGTTGGGTATTCAATTTTCAGTTATCTCCAAGCAACCGCAACAAGAAATTCCTTGAAAAGGCACCAAAGAACAAAACATGACACCTTGCTTCAGTAATTGGCACAGGTTGATGATGGGAGCAATTGAATTCTCAAAACATGTCCCATTTTACAAAAATGATGTGATGTAGTGTCAGTAAACTGAATCACAAATACTATCTTTAAATTGTTTACACATCACTCTAAATAAAACATCGGACAATGCAGTACAACATAAAAGCACTATATATCAAAATATATACTTAAATAATTTATAATCACAGTATGCACATTGGTTTACAGAAAAACTTACCGAAAATTATAATATTTCTATATTTTCATTACAGCTACTCTGATTCCTTCAGATTTCTTTAGTTATAAATCACAGATGCATTTTAAAATAACTTTATTATAATCTGAAATACAACATTTTCAAAACGTTAAATTTTCTCACAAAGACACTGAAACACTAAAATTTCAAGTTTTACAAGTTATAGTATTGCACTTCGATGGATAGAGATGCAGTTCATTTTTAAAATTTTTATAGTCAGTAATGAAGTAGTCATTGTCATCAGCTGCACCCTTTTCAAGCTGTAAGACATAATTCTTGCTATCTGACTCCACAGCTGAAATAAAGTATGAAAAGAACCTAATGAAAATATAATAAAATAGCATTGTATATTAACATCAGAGTTCTAGCTTGCAATTCAACAGGGTTTTATTCTTAGCAGCAATAATTTATTTGTGAAGCCACACAAAACAAAGATGTATGAAAATAGTTTCACATATGCTGGCTTACATCTTTACAATAAGCTACCTGAATCTATAAAAAAGACTGAATCACAACATCAATTTAAGAAATTGTTATTAAACTTCCTTAGAGCCAATAGCTTCTACAGTGTGGAAGAATTTTTAAATTTGTAAATATTTAGTTAGCTACCTTAATTGTAAATATTGTACTTAGTTTTTAATTTGACGTGTCCTATTACATGTACATGTTTTAATGGATGAATCAATAAATCTAAATCTAATTCGAAAGCAACTTGCTTTATGAAAAGTGCTTAGTGTTATTAAGTTTTATAGAAGCTTCACTCTCATGGCTGGTAAGTGTGAAGCCCCAAGTTGCTTGCTATGAAGTGCTTTGAATTTTGTTACAGTTTTATCTATCAAACTAGATTTGAAGCCACTATGAGCTACTGCACTCAGAATCTTCTGGTGTTGTTCTTGAATAACATGAATCTTTATCAATCCCCACCATCAAATTGAACAAATGTCTCCACTTCTATAGAAAACACAAACTTACTCAAGTTACCAAAACATATTTTAATTTAAACTACAAGATTATATTGTCGCGGCAACAGACATAAAAATTTCGGCGCAAATAGATAACAAAAAGCGAATGTTTTCCCGGTAATCAAGAGCTTGCATAAGCAGTTTACGATCGCGCGGCTAGTGTACAAAAAGGAGCTGACAGGTGGTTAGCGTTCACAAAGTGCCAACAATTAACGATAGCGCTGATAAACAAGAGACGGATATTTTAGTTAATTGATGGAAATTAATCATTTCTCCACACTAGCCGTATATGAGCCAAGGTTTTTGATAGATAGAGTCAACATGAAAAATTCAATGCCATGGCCGGGATTTGAACCACAGATCTCCTTGTTTCCATCGAGTCGCTCTTAACCTTTAGCTACCATGGCCAACGTGCTGTTCTGACATTAAACTCTCCAGTTGACTCATATATATGCCCCGTAGACCACTAGGGGCTTTCGCATCCGAGATACACTGTTTGTGGTGACTTACTATTGTAAGTACTTAAGTTCCAGGCTTCACATTTAACTCTTATTATTTTAGTTAATTGAAGGAAATTAATCATTTCTCCACACTAGCCAAATACAGGCTAAGGTTTTTGATAGTCAACATGAAAAATTCAATGCCATGGCCCCTGGTGGTCTACTGGGGAAATATACGAGTCAACTGAAGAATTTAATGTCAGGATGGCACGTTGGCCATGGTAGCTCAAGGGTTAAGAGCGACTGGATGGAAACCAGGAGATCCGTGGTTCAAATCCTGGTCATGGCATTGAATTTTTCATGTTGACTCTATCAAAAACCTTAGCCTATATATGGCTCGTGTGAAGAAATGATTAATTTCCATCCATTAACTAAAATAATACGAGTTAAATGATGAAGCCTGGGACTTAAGTACGTACAATAGTAAGTGCCACAAATGGTGTATCTCGGATGCGAGAGCCCCTAGTGGTCTACTGGGGAAATATACGAGTCAACTGGAGAATTTAATGTCAGGACGGCACGTTGGCCATGGTAGCTCAAGGGTTAACAGACAACCTATTTAAAAAGAGGTTAGTTTTGTGCTAGTATTATGAGGAATCATCATTTCATATTTTATCATTATGTTAAAACTGCATTACCCGGGAGGAACCCTTAATAGAATTAAAGAAGCAAAATCAACAAGTGGAAGAACCACCATCTCGGAATGGAACAACACATGAAGCGGAGGTCATAGCATCGCTTCAAATCATCATGGACTTACTGAACAAAGACTTAAAACAGGCTCATGAAGAAATAAGAACTTAAAGACTGAGAACAACGAACTCAAAATGGAAATTCATCTCCTGAAGGAAAAAGCTAAACACAGAGATGACAAATAAAATTGTGATGAAACTGAAGGAGCCTATTCCTACAAGCAACAGGTTTACTTCGCTATCGCCATTCGATGGTGAATCTCAGCTATCTGTTGATGAAGGACTCACTGCAATGGTCTGCAGATAAAGAAGAAAGAAACAGCAGTTAGCTCAAAGTTCAAGTGGATTAACCCTAACCTCAAAATCAGAAAGATGAAGGGGAAGGAATGGACAAGCCGGAAACGGAAAAATGCAAAGTGTTAGTGCTTGGGGATTCTATTATTAAACATGTAAATGTGGATGGGGTTAAGTTGAAGTCTCTAAGTGGAATAAATGTGCAGCAAATGTGTGGTAAACTCAATGATCCCAGCATCACTGGAAGACCAGAAGATACCGAAGTGGTTGTGCTACATGTTGGTACAAACAATCTAAAAAACTCGCGGAATGCTGAAGAGATTCTGGGTAACATGTACAACCTTATATGTGCGACCAAGAAGAAGTTTTCAAATACAAAACTAGTAGTGAACAGTATAGTGAGAAGGCGTGACTTAGGTGATAGGTATGTAAATAGTGTTAATGAAAATATTAGATGGGCATGCCATGCTCTAAGAGCTATTTATGTGGACCTAGACAAGAAGCTAGACTACTCGTGCCTTGGCAAGGATGGTCTACATCTTAAAAGAAAGGGGTTGTTTACACTGAGTGAAGCTATAAAAGATGTAATAGGTGTAGTATGTAAAAATCTGGTAAATTAGAAACGTGTGAAGAAGGTGGAAATCATGTAGGCTTTGATGACAATCCTCCTGAGAAAACAAATACTGGTGTAAGTACTAGCTGTAAAATTAGTAACAATAGTAAATTCAACCTATCAATCTTCCACCAAAACATCCAATGCTTAAGGAACAAAAAGTGTAATATTGAAGTACTATTAACATCTGATTTAAAAAAAAAACTCTACAGCAATTTGTTTAACGGAACATTGGTTGGGAGAAAATGAAACAGAGTATTTTAATATACCTAACTATGTGCTAGCATCTTCCTTCTGTAGGTCAAACAAGAAAAATGGTGGATCATGTATATATGTAAATGAATCAGTTAAATTTAGGGAGATTGTTAGGTTTAAATACTTAAACCAGGAGAAACACTTAGAAGCCAGCATGTGTGTACTATTAGACAGCAAAATAATTATTTGTGTGTACCGAAATCCCAAAAGCGATACCAAAATTGTCCTTCAAAATTTAGAAATCATTTTGGACTTCTTTAAAAAGACAAGAAAATCTGTAATTTTAGTAGGGGACATGAATATAAACTATTGAACAGAAAACGCAAATAAAAAGGAGCTGCACAATCTCTTTACTATGTATGGAATGGAAAACGTAGTTAAAGTACCAACCTGTGTCTCGAATTCGTTATATTCTGCGATTGACCAAGTAGTGCTGAATATAAATAAGTGGAAATATGAACTTCAGATTTTTGACACAGCCCTGTCAGATCATTACGCACAAATGTTAAAATTAGTTGTTCCAGTAGATCAGCATAACCCAAAACAGAATGCAAAAAAAAAAAAAAAAATATATATATATATATATTTATTTATTTATTTATTTATTTATTCAAAAAGGTTAGACTTGCTAATGATGACAATCTAAGCTATCTAAATTTTCTATTAAGTAAAGAATCTTGGGAAAGCGTGTACACTGAGCGAAATCTAAACGATGCCATGAATGCGTTTTTGGACACATTTGATTTTCACTTTGTAACAGCCATACCAACGGTTAAAGTGGCCATGAACAAGCTAGGTAATAAGTGAATCACAACAGGAATCCGCAAATCTGCTCATAGATTAAAATTCTTGGGCAAATTCATGAAGGAAAACAAGATTACACCAGAGTTTAACGCCTATTACGAAAAATATCGAAATATATAAAATAAAGTTATAAGAGCAGCCAGAAAGTTACATAATGATGAAACAATAAATAAAGCAGTTAATAAAACTAAATCCATGTGGCAAGTAATTAAGCATGAAATAAAAAATGGATCCAAATTGAAAGAAAATTACCACCTAGAAAATAATGGCCAAAAAGTAAGTGATCCTAAACAAATTTCGGAATTATTCAACCAGTTTTATCCAACTATAGCGGAGAAACTGTTAAATACTCATTCTCTAGGAAAGAAGGAAAAGTTAAGTGTAAAGAAAAATGAACATAGCATGTTTTTAATTCCAGTAACAGTTGAGGAAGTTTAAGAAATCGGTAGGAATAGATGGTTACTCTGTGTCATAAAGCATTGCTCCTTATTCGTAATTGAACCACTGACGTACTTGATAAATCTTTCACTATCAAGTGGGACGTTCCCCGACAGGTTAAAAAAAGGTAAAGTGAAACCCATCTTTACAAAAGGTAACAAAGGGGAGGTAGGAAATTACAGGCCAATTTCCATAATTTCAACTTTTGCAAAGATCTTCGAACAAATAATGTATAAAAGAGTAACAAGCTTTTTGGAAAAATTTAAAGTAATTAATGACAATCAAAATGGTTTTCAAAAAAATAAATCAACAAGTTCTGCACTGATGAATTTCATTGAACAAGTGTATGAAACACTAGATAGTAAACAATTAGGGATAGGCATTTATTTAGATCTTACAAAGGCGTTTGATCTGGTTGATCACAAACTTTTACTAGAAAAATTATCCTCGTATGGCATAAGGGGGTTAGCTTTAGATTGGTTCAGATCTTATCTGGAGAATAGAGAGCAATCAGTGGAAATAGAGTATTTTGATAGCAAAACGAGTGAAGTTAAAACTCAGATTTCAAGTAGCACTATAATGAAATATGGGGTCCCCTCAAGGTTCGGTGCTTGGGCCTCTTTTATTTATAGTGTACATTAATGATTTGGCAGATAATGCAAATATTTTTATCAAAGGGGTGAACAAGGAAGGGACAGATGTACATATTGAAAATAGTCTAAAATATATTAAAAAATGGTTTAGTGCCGATATGTTAATATTGAGTAAGGAGAAAACAGCAGCCCTAAGCTTCTATAATAAAATGAGTGTAAGTCAATTGCAACCAAAATTAATGCTGGGACAAGACCAAATACATTATGTAAAAGCTATCAAATTTCTGGGACTAATACTAGATGAAAATTTAAGTTGGGAAACTCACATAGAGACATTGACGAAAAAACTTAGTAAAATGTGATTCTTAATCAGGGAAATTACAGGCATGTCGAGCTTGAAAGTTCAGAGAGTAGTGTACTTTTCATATATTCACAGTTTGTTGGTGTATGGTATAATTTTTTGTGAAAATTCTAAAGACAGTATAAAAGTATTCATATACCAAAAGAAAATAATTAGAATCATAGCAGATCTCTCAAGCACAACTAGTTGTAAGCCATACCTCAGTAAATTAGGTATCTTATCACTGCCAAGTATATACATATATGAAACACTTGTACATATGAAAGCAAACCTAAGTTTATTCAAAACAAATTCTGAAATTCATATACACAACACTAGAACAAAGAATAATTTATTTGTAAAGTCGCACAAAGCAAAGATGTATCAAAATAGTTTCACATATACTGGCTTACATCTTTACAATAAGCTATCTGAATCTATAAAAAAGTTTGAATCACAACATCAACTTAAGAAATTGTTATTAAACTTCCTTAGAGCCAATAGCTTCTACAGTGTGGAGGAATTTTTAAATTTATAAATATTTAGTTAGCTACCTTAATTGTAAATACTGTACTTAGTTTTTAATTTGACATGTCCTATAACATGTACATGTTTAAATGGATGAATCAAAAAATCAAATCAAATAGCTAACTACAGGTGTCGTGATGGCTGGCTATAGGCTGCATTAAGTTGTTAACTGTGGTGTTACGCATGAGTCCTGCAGTACAGTGTAGTATCGTATCACAAAGTAGGTGTCTCTAATAATAATTTTCAAAATGGTACTTTAAAGAAAAGTCACCTCAGAGGGTTCTAAACTCCCAGAGCAGAAGGATTATTTAGACTGATTCAGAATGTTTTTCAGTTCTGCATGGAGGAAAAGCAAAACAGCCTAGTTCTTCCTTTGCAAAGGACAGTGAGAATATTATGAAGTGCATAAAGAAATTGAAGAAGCAAAGGAGAAAATTAATTTCAGTGGTGAACAGAACACATTCTGGAAAATATTGAAAGAAATTGTATTTAGTTTAAAAAATGTAAGAAAATGCATCACTTTTTAGTGAAACACCAATCAGTATATACTGCCTCCTTATCACTGTTATTTAAGTCCTATTTTACTGATATAGAATTTATCATGAAGCAAAAAATAGCAGAAATATGTGTGTTCTGTAACCTTAATTGCACTTAAAGGACAAACCAGACAATCTATCTCAAAAACTATTTGTAGTTGGTTTATTGATACTTGTCACTTACTTTTTTTTATATTAATGAGAGACTAGTTTCAAAGGCAATCGCCTCCATTTTCAATCTCTTTCTAACTTGCATCTGTTGTCTACTCTCCCCCCCCCTCTCTCTCTCGCTCGCTCTCTCGCTCCCCTCCCTCCCCCTCTCTTGCTCCTTCTCCCTCCCCCTCTGTCGCTCTCCCTCCCTCTCCCTCCCTCTCTCACTCTCTCTCCCTCCTCCCTCTCTCTCCCTCATTCTTTCTCCCTCTCTCTCTACCTCCTCCCTCTCTCTCTACCTCCTCCCTCTCTCCCTCCCTCATTCTCTCTCTCTCTCTCTGGTGGTGAAACTATGAACTTTTTTGTCAAATTATCTACTGATGAGATTTCAAAGTTCCATTACGCGATCTTTATTTTTCATATGAATATGTTCTCCAATGTCGTCAATTTATTTTGGTTATCACTCCTTTCAATAATTTTGGATTTGGATCAATGTCATGATTTTCATTCCAAAAATGAAATGCTACGCTGACTTATCTTCTTGTTTCAATTTGATGTTTCTAAAGTGCTCTTTGACTCTGGTTTTTAGATTTCTTTTAGTTTGACCTATGTGACATATGACCAGAGTCAAAGAGCACTTTAGAAACATCAGATTGAAACAAGAAGATAAGTCAGCAGTAGCATTTTATTTTTGGAACGAAAATCATGACATTGATCCAAATCCAAAATTATTAAAAGGAGTGATAAACCAAAATAAACTGACAACATGGGAGAACATATTCATATGGAAAAATAAGGATCGCGTAATGAACTTTTAAATCCCACCAGTAGATAATTTGACAAAGTTCATAGTTCCACCACCAGAGAGAGAGAGAGAGAGAGAGAGAGAGAGAGAGAGAGAGAGAGAGAGAGAGAGAGCAGACAACAACAGATGCCAGTTGGAAAGAGATTGAAAATGGAGGCGATTGCCATTGAAACTAGTCTCTCATTAACATAAAAAAAGTGACGAGTATTGTCACGCGAGCGTTGGAACACCCTGTGAAAGCAGCTGAGAGCGGGAGACAAGGGAGGTCCGTGTTAGCCACGCCCTCTCCTCGTTTGTCTTATAGTGGTGACAGGCAATGGCTGGGAGGAAAAACATCAGTGTGCCGTCTGTTTCTCTTCCATCTGTGTTCCAGAAATTACGGGATCTTTCATTACTGGAACCTTCCTGTGCAAGCCAGAAGGCGGCGATATTCCTATAAAAAGGGGCTGCCGGAGCGAAGTCAGTCAGTCAGTTAGTATGTTAGTGAGTGAGGAGACAGTCGCAGTTCTTGGTGTAAGAGTTAGTCAGTGACGTGTCAGCAAAGGAGCGCCGTGTTAATGAACGAGAAGATTGTGCAACGGAAGACTTTACGTAACTGGTATGTGCATCGGAGTTTATGTAATCGCGAGTACAAGTGAAATTGTAACGGACGAACTGGTAATTTGTAATTGTGTGCATTACGTAATTTTGTGTAATTGGCAAGTGTTCAACTGTAAGTCGGTGGAAATAAAGAACATTTTTGAGTGGTGAAACTGGACTTTTCATTTCACGAACCCACAAAGTCACAGTATTAATAAACCAACTACAAATAGTTTTTGAGATAAATTTTGACGTCACTGTTACTAAATTCCTCCAAACACATATAAAACCAGACAACATTTAAACAATACTGAAGAGGATTGGAAAAACATGTGCATCTAAATTATGTCAATTGAATAAGAATACTGGCATTGAGATGCTTTCATGGAAAAAGAAATAGAACAAATAGAAATCAATGTGGGTTTGGATAACAATGATGAAGAGGAAAAGGCAGTAAGTACCTTAGTCGGTTTTATGGATTCCAGAGATGACAACGGTAGTTCTACAGACATAACAGCTGATATCTATCTTTTATATGGCATCGCCACTGATGGAAGCTCTATGGTTATAGCAAGTGAAACACATATGCACGAATCGGAACCTTCACATCAGAATTAAATAAGTAAATTCTGTTCTGCTCCATAGCGTAGCACTTTTTCTGCCTTCAATAATGTACATATTGTTAGGGTACGTTGTTTACTTCTCCACCTCTCTGATAGCCAGCATTGCAGTGTAAACAGATAATACCACCTCCATTGCAAAGTATCTTCCTAAATGTACCAGGTAGTAAATATATAACTGTAATAAGATTGTTGGAATATGTAAACAAATTTGCTCAAGTTGTTCTTGGGAAGCAAGCCAGGTGAAAAGGCAATTAGAAATCGACGTTTCAGGGAATGTGCATCACTCCCACTATCAGGATATTTATTAAATGTTATAACCACAAATGAATCACTGGATATAACACAAATATAAACAAAGACAAAACACTATCAAAATTTGCATTACTGAACAAAAGACTTTTCAGTAAATTAAATGCCACTTCAGGAGATGGCGTGAGCACAGAAAATTAAATGGGTCAAAGAAATATAACTACTTAACTTGATTATCAAGCTGTATTGATCTGTGCTTCTTAAGTCGACGGAGTTCCAAGAAGAGCTGAACTGAAATCCCGCAACACGATTAAGCATGCTCCTCTCGGAGGAAATAGCCATGGCCTCCTTAATTCTCCACTCCCAGTAACTGTTGCATTTTGCCAAGATGGTCATCTCCCGAAAGTTGGCTCTATGGTCGTTATCAAAACAATGCTCTGCCAGCCAGACAAACGGGAAGGACTATCGCTACCAGAATAAACAAACATGAACGGAGCATTCATTTAATGGAACCTGAGAAGTCTGGGCTGGCAGAGCATTGTTTTGATAATGACCATAGAGCCAACTTTCGGGAGATGACCATCTTGGCAAAATGCAAGTTACTGGGAGTGCAGAATTAAGGAGGCTTTGACCATTTCATCCAAGAGGAGCACGCTTAATCGTGATGCTGGATTTCAGTTCAGCTCTTCTTGGAAACCAGCCTTAAAAATGGAAATCTGTCGACTTAAGAAGCACAGATCAATACAGCTTGATAATCAAGTTAAGTAGTTACGTTTCTTCGGCCCAATTAATTTTCTATGCTCATGCCATCTCCTAACCTGGCATTTAATTTACTGAAAACAGTCTATTGTTCAGTAATGCAAATTTTGATAGTGTTTTGTCTTTGTATTTGTGTTATATCCAGTGATTCATTTGTGGTTATAACATTTAATAAATATCCTGATGATGGGAGAGATGCACACTCCCGAAACGTTGAATTCTAATTGTCTTTACACGTGACTTGCTTCCTGAGAACAACTTGAGCATATTTGTTACCAGGAAAGCTTCAGGTCTTATCTTTTTATGTGAAAAAATTTGTTTAACACCATTATTATTTGGTGTTTCATGGCTGATCATGGTTCTCTGGAGATGAGACATCTGGCAGCGATCTAATAAGGCTTAGTAAAATATTTTCCTCCAATAGAATGTCAAAATTCATTAAATGTGTTTAGAATTTCTGTACACAAATCTTTTCCCAGATGTTAAATTCTCGATTCAAGTGAAATGATTTTAGTAGTTGGGCTTCTTCTATATTTTGTTATGTTTTTATGGTATGCAAAGTACAGAGTTTCTCAGTCAATTCATAGTATTATTTTTAATCATTAAATTAACAAACTTTGTAAGCAAATAAAAGTGCCCCTCAAAATGTCTGACTGGGCCCATGTAAGTTGCCGGTAAGTTGCAGTACACATAGCATAGAGCTATGATTGAAAAGACCATATCATCTTCCATGGTCTAGAGGTAACATACATTTCTGGTTCCCAAAGTTGCCGGTTCAAAATCGATGGAGAGGGTGATGGATTTTTTAGGGTGTGAATGTCCTTAGTATGGCTTTCTCTGGAAGGGAAGTTAACTCAGTGGTCTTGGCACATAAAAATATTCAAGCCTCATAAAGAGGCCTCTGAGCTAAATTAAGTGCTATTTGATACCCAATATGGAATGGCATGCTGAGAAATATAACAGTTAAAGAACATCCATAAATAAAATCTCAATTCAATTTCCAAAGACTATGTCATCAAAATTTGATATGTTGTTCATGCTTACCATATTTGGAATTTCAGTACCACACCATTACATTCTCGTAAGTTCAAATGCAATTACAACCTACAAACTTTACTTACGTATATTTTCCATAGTCATCACTTCATTTAAAAGCTCATGGTTCGTGTTATTCACTGTCTTGCTGTCTATCTTAGTATCATCATGACCAACCACCTTGAAAAACAAAGAGCAAATAAAACATTTATCACATAAGAGAATGTAGATTAGGCTGGCCCTATAGCTCAGTTTGTAGAGCACCTGCTTACTGTGCAAAGGGTCCTGAGTTTGATTCTTGGCTGGGTAATGGGAATTTTTCTCTAGCCAACATTATTGCTGAATCTCCCCAGAGACTGAAAATGTGAATGAGAGTGTGTATGTGTCTGAACTAACGTGCGAGAAAAGTAAAAGACCTAAATCCAACAATATAGAGTTGACACCATTGTCTATAGGTATTACGCTACAAAAGAAAGGCTGCCGATACAACCACTGAAATTGAAAGTAGGGTATAAATGGAACAATAAAAAATGTAAAGAGTAAAAATGAGAACTGCTATTGATAAGACATGTTAAAATAAAAGTGAATCGAGAAGATAACTGTCAGATAACTTCTTGATTCACTTTTATTTTAACTTGTGCTTCACTGTCTCTATGATTCTTTCAATTTTTATATTTTGAATCAAAAATGTTTTTTAAGTAAAGAAAAACAAATTTGACACTGTCTAAAAGTAAATAATTTATATGATTTAGAAGCTCAGGAAGAGTATGCTATCTTTCATTGACACAGTGTGTACTAATCCCTCTTAATTAGCATTCATTATTTGTATTTTAACTTATTTTATACCAACTGTATTGCATTACAATATTCTTAACAGCAAACATCTGGATACACTAACAAGATAGATATTAGAGTACATGTTATTGTAACGGGGAGCGCTGAAACACCCTGTGAGCAGCTGGCAACGGAAGACAGGGGAGGCTCGGTTAGCCACGCCTTTCCCTCGTTTGTCTTATAGTGGTGACAGCCAGCGGTCGGAAAGAAACATAATTGTGCGTCTGTTTTCCTTCCACCTGGTTCTCGATCTTTCTGTTACCAGAACAATCGTGTAAACACCAGAAACCGGCGATATTCCTATAAAGAGGGTTACAGACAGACAGTGTGAGTCAGTTGTTGAGTTGGTTTTGGTGTAGCCAGTCAGTTGTTGGTTGAGTTGGTCAATCAGTTGGTTAGTGTGTGTGAGTGAAGACAGTTCTTGGTGTAAGAAGGCAGTGTTAGTCGATGACGTGTTAATGAACGAAAGGGTTGTGCAACGGAAGACTGTACGAACTGTGAATGTGTACCGGAGCTTATGTAATCGCGAGTACAAGTGAAGTTGTAACGGACGAACGGGTAAATTGTAATTGTGTGCAGCAAGTAATTTTGTGTAATTGGCAAGTGTTAAACTGTAAGTCGGTGGAAATAAAGAACATTGTTGAGTGGTGTAATTGGACTTTTTATTCCACGAACCCACAAAGTCACATTATTAAATAGTTTTTATCTTAAAGCAAATGAATCTTTTAGAAACACATTCATTAACAAAAAATGTATATTCCCTGTATATCTGTAAAACTATACTATTTATAACTGCTAAGCTGCTGTTAACTAAAATAACCAAATTCACACTTTAACACAAGAGACAATAAAAATTATCACCAATACAGTACATTTAAGCATATATGTGATATGCGACATACATATATACAAACTCAATTAAAGCCTCAGTTAACAAGTCAAATACTAGATTCAAAAGTGAATTAAAACAGTTTCTATTAAGTAAATCCATATATAATTCAAATGAATTGTGTGTGTGTGTGTGTGCATGCGTGCGTGTGTATGTGTGTGTGTACAGTTTTTAAATGAACTGTAATCAAATAGGTATGTATATTTGAAAAAACTATTTTCAGTCAATTTTTTGACACTTAATGAGGGACTAGTTTCGGAAGCTGTCGCCTCCATTTTGAACCTCTTTCCGACTGTCTGTTGTCATCTACCATCTTCTCTCTGGTGGTGGAACTATGAACTTCTTTGGAAATTAATTGTTCTTTCACACTGGCCGTGTGTAGGCTAAAGTATGGAAAGATAGAGTCAGACTCAAAAATTCAATGCCATAGCCGGGATTTGAACCATGGATCTTCTGGTTGCCATGCAGCCACTCTAACCCTTGAGCTACTATGGCCAACATGCCAACATGACATTAAATTCTCCAACTGACTCGTGTTTTTTCCAGGTAAACCACTTAATCTCTCGAGATATAACTGTATTGGAACACTACAGTGAAGCGAAAAATTAATAATACACTTAATCTCTGTTTCATATAACCTTGCCCGGCTGAAATGTATCACTCCGCATTCAACAATCCTCCCCCTTGCCCTAATTGGCTAATGCTTTCGCATCATATGCCATAGGCGGTGCCTTCCCGTCACATTTAAACCTGCAGTAAATGTAATAATTGCCGGGAAGATAAATAAAATCATACAAATAAGGATATGAAGGTATGCAAAAATACAAGTTTATAATGAACTGAGCAAATTGAAACAGAATGGCTGAGCAATGAAACTGAAAGAGTTTATAATGAAACGCCTTTGGCCTTTTCCACTGGGATTTTTTAAACCAGCACACATACCTTTCAAAATTGCTTGTCTTACAGTCTTAAAAGTCGTATCACACCATACTTTACTTTTCGTGTGTTCTTCGTGCATATTTAGCGATTTGTATCTAGGTGCAGTGTGGTTGTCCTTAAATAGCGTCTTCGCCACACAGCAATATCGCCTCTGTCTTTTAGCACATTTTTCTTGCCTGTTTTTTCATTCACAAATCCCAGCTGTATAAGCAATCAGCTGAAATTTGGTAAATCTGCATCCTCATTTACAGCAGACGAAATGTTACTTATGTTAGGGAGTTCGTTTCTAAAGAAAAACTACACACATGACGACGCACAACACTTTTCGCGTATTTTCTCCGAGCACGCACTTTTGTTTATTCCTGCTTTGCCTGGAGTGGTAAGTTTTCCTGTTTCCTCAATTTCATGTCGCGATGTTCCTACGGATCTAACACTCACACCTGTAACTTCAGAGCACAGCTGTTCGACTTCTCTCACTGACAAAGACGGATTCTTCTCTGTAAGTGCATTAAACACATGCAACACAATTCTTTTTTTGCCTGTTTGTAAATAATTATCCTTGCGATACTTCAGCGAAAAACTGGCGGTAGACTCTGCCATTATACATATAATAAGTACATGCGCAATAAACGATCAATAAAATAATTTAGCTCCCGCACTCTCGAATGGCGATGCATGACTAATCCAGTTCAAAACAAGGTCAGTGATAAAAGTCATATAAATAAATGTCACCACTACCGCTAAATCACGTGCTATTGTGCCATGTGCTTGAGAGCAAAGGAACCTCCTCTTTACTTCGTTTAAGAATTAACGTGCATTTCAGATAAATCAACTCTGTTGCATAATATATTTAATTAAAACAGTTACGAAAATATAAATTTGACAATTCTCTTCCAACATATAATGATATATCACCATGTTAAATAACGAACTAATTTTTACCGCACGACAGTCATTACCACAATAGCAACCAATGAGAGGTGATTAGGTCACGTGACCGTTAAGAGATACTGGGCAAGCTTACGTGAAACAAGGTATAGGAGTTCTCATAAACACATGAGAAAACTATCTTAATAGCGACTTACAACGTGAAAGTACTTGAATGCCCGGGCTTTATAGTTAACCACTATTAGGTCAATTAATGGAAATTGTGCTTTCACACTGGCCGTGTGTAGGTTTAAGTATGGGAAGATAGACTGAAAAATTCAATGCCATAGCCAGGATTTGAACCACGGATCTTCTGGTTGTCGTCCAGCCACTCTAACCCTTGAGCTACTATGGCCAACGTGCCAACATGACATTAAATTCTCCAACTGACTCGTGGTTATGACCAGAAGATCCGTGGTCCAAATCCCGGCTATGGCACTGAAGTTTTCAGTCGGACTCTATCTTTCTATGAACTTCTTTGTCTCTCAGTTCTCAGTTAGGTAGCACTACGGGTTGCGGGTTCTTCATTAACGGTGAGGCTCACAAATTCCGCCTTCTGGACTCCACTTCAGTTTTCTCCGCAGAGTTGTATGCCATCCTCTATTTGCTCCTTTTTATTTGCAGGTTAGTTCCTGGCTCTTTTATCGTCTGCACTGACTCTCTAAGTGCTCTTCAGGCCTTGCAAAAGCACACTGCCGCTCACACCCTTGTTTTAAAAATACAGATCCAGATCTCGCAAATGCTCAGTCGCGGCTACAATTTTCTTTTTACTTGGACCCTAGCCCATGTGGGGATTTCCGCGAACGAGGAGGCGGACGCGGCTGCTAAGTCCGCTTGCCGTTTGCCCCGGAGTTTAACAACTACGGTGCCATACCAGGATGTGCAACGTTTTTTCTGTTGCCAACTCCCATCTGCTTGGCAGCACTCCTGGACAGCTTTGGAAGGCACACAACTCCGGGCAATAAAGGAGAGAGTACAACCCTGGCTAACTTCCTGCAGGGATAACCGGCGAGCCGAGGTGATACTCACCTGGCTGTGAATTGGGCACACACGAGCGACTCATGGTCATTTGTTAAGAGGGGAACCGGCCCCTGTGTGTGCTCCGTGAGCAGTACGCCTCACTGTGCAGCATATATTACTCGATTGCCCGCAGTACGCCCGTGTTCGCCAGTCTTTGGGCTTGGGAACTAACTTGCTCAGTATTTTAGGGGTCGACCCATTGGCCATGGTTAAGGCACTGCGGTTTGTTTCTGAAATAGGTTTTAATAAACAAGTCTGACTTGTATTTTATGTTTATTAATTTTAGAGATTTTAAATTATTAGTCTATGGATGGTTTTTTTATGACCTTTTAACAGTTGGGTGTTATTATATTTTACCTTTTTAGCTAAATTTTTGTAGCTTTTAGATTTTAGTGTCGACCTTGGGCCCAAATGACCTTGTTGTCGATGGGCCCTAAAACACCACACACTCACTCACTCTTTGTCAAACTATCTACTAGTGGGATTTCAGAGCTCATTATTCTGTCCTTATTTTTCCATATGAGTATGTCTTCCCATGTTGTCAGTTTATTTTGGTTTATCACTCCTTTTAGTAATTTTTGATTTGGATCAATGTCATGGTTTTCATTCAATAAATGAATGCTAGTGCTGACTTATCTTGTTTCATTTTGATATTTCTAAAGTGCTCTTTGTCTCTGGTTTTTAGGTTTCTTTTAGTTTGACCTATGTAGCATTTTTCATAATTCTTACAAACTATTAGACACATTCCGGATTTGCTAATTGGTCAGATTTCACCTCTTGTTTTTGAAGTTAGCAATTTTAATTAATGTCTGGTAATGAAGTGTTCATAATAGCTTCAAGAAAAACATGATTACCTTGGAAACCAGTTCATTTTATTTTAAAGCACTATAAAGCACGCATGAGTGCTCAATTTCTACAAAGGTATGAGCAGTGCAACTGTACCAATGAATAACCCAACCAAAAATCAGTCAAACCAAAGGAATAGTTTTAATACACTATTTTTAGTGTAATAGTATTAGTAATTTAGTGTAATAGTAAAAAGTATTTAACTATTAATGTCTTCTTGCAGCTGAAATTAAACCTACCTGTACAGATAATTTCCTGAAGTTCTTCTTGTTACCACAAGACATGTGGTCATCAAACCATTTTTTAATTTGCTCTTTTTTTAAATTCTGAATGTGTTTCACCTAAAACAACAAATAGCTTTAAAACAACTAATACTACTTCTCTAACTGTTCTTTCAAAACCTCATGTTCACGCTCAAATTTTAATCAAACTTGAAAAATTAAATATCACAACTCCTACTTGGTGTATCATGATATGATTTCTGATTGTGGCATTGAAGTTTCCATATCTGATTAAATTACAAAATATTACTGCATTAAACTTATAGTACAGTCTACTACAATACAAACATGGAGTCTTGTTTTGCTATTGGTTCCTTTTGACTACCAATTTGCAGAATATTTTAATCAACCAATTTGTTGATAATTTATTATTTAGGAGAAAAAGACACGTGGAATTAAGATAAATTTAATATCTGAAATACAATTGCAATAATATTAGGCAAGGAGAAGGTTTTTAATGGTACACATCACGGTAGAGCAAGTAAAGAAGACCAGGTTTATCTTTTTTTTTATCTAGAAAGGTAAGATCATTAATAAACTCTACATTAAAATGTAAAAATAGTCTTAATGACCCAGCTATGGTTCAATATGTAAAACGTACTCAGTATAAAGAATATAGTGTTTGCCAATAGATTTCCCATAAATGCATGCATTTAATTTGTGATTTCCCAAAATTTTTATTTTATTTCCAGGCACAATATAGGTCAGAAGTAGTATGACATACATGCTTATTTTTTCTTTATTTAAAGAACAAACAATTTCTGAATAAAAAGAATTCACAGTTACAATAATTAAGTCATTATGCCAAAACATCTGAAAATAATAGTTATTCATGTCTTAATTTCTGTGCTGATATTACATTTAATTAAAATATTAAATATGCTCTGTGTTTAATTATGGAAAATTAATATTAAAATGCTCATAATGTCCCTCTAACTGAATTATTACAGCAACATGAATTTCTATAAATTAACTACAGGGTTCTTCATTTAAAACCCAATGGGCACAAAGCACTTTGCTTGTATGTGCCCCAGCTCGGTTTTGCCTCTACATAAACTTTGAATGTAAAGCATGTACTATATGTGCAAGATTTCTTGAGCGTTCGAGTCCCAAGTCCTCATTCGGTAGGTTTTGCCTGTTTTCGTAAACACAGATGACAACTTTGAAACAGGAAATGCGCTACACACAGCGACATCTAGTGGCTAATATGCTAAGCTTTCACACGTACGCCATTTCATTTTCAGCAATTTTGAGGTTATTATTAGCTAACCAGTTTACAAGAAATCTAAAGGCAACGCCTATGTTGTCGATGTTATGGCTCTCAAAAGCGGACACACTATTATTTGTCTACCTCCGTGTAACTATAATCTGAATGCAATTGAGCTGGCGTGGGCAAAATTAAAGAATGTTTTCAAAGTACGCAATGTTAACTAGAGTCACAAATGTGTAAAAACCTGCTATAGAAGCGATAGATTGGAAAGGATACTGCAGGAAGGTCCAGGAGCTGGAAATGCAATATTGGAAAAAGGATGGTGCAATAGAAAATGCAACTGATGAAATTATTAACACATCACAGGATACCAGCAATGAAAGTGATGCAGTGGACTTGGAAATCGAAGAATCACAAAGCGAGTGAGTGTTTATAGGTGCCATAATATTCATTTTCTTAAATTAAATGAATTGGGAGTCGATTAATAACACAAAACAACACTTACTTTTAAATTTTCCCGGAACTGGTTTCTTAGGCCTTCCCTCTATCTTCAGCCGGACATCGATGTCCGGCTGAAGATAGAGGGAAGGCCTCAGAAACCGGTTCCGGGAAAATTTAAAAGTAAGTGTTGTTTTGTGTTATTAATCGACTCCCAATTCATTTAATTTATACAACAACACTGTTTTCAACACTTCCATGAAAGGATTCATTTTCTACTTTTATGTGTTTCATAACAGTAAATATATATAAGCATACAGCATATCGGATGGAATTTAATTGACTGTTGACACATCTCATACCTTCGGCACATATCTTCACTTATCTTACCACAATTTGGCTGAATTGTGTTTTTCTAGGTTGACCACACTGCAAAAACAAGAGCATGTTAGCTCTTTCGTCTTCCCCTCTGCCCACACCACACTGTAAATCCAGCACTCAAGAAACTGTGCACATATAGTATACCACTCTTTCCTTATAGAAGATGCTGGAAATGTCGTCCACCCTCGGCTAAACAAACATTATATTGGGTGAACACATTCTGATCCACACAATTAAGTTGGGTTACTGTAATGTTTCCTATTTCATTTCTAATATTTTGTTTTAGTTCTTAAAATGTGTGAGGATTTGTCTCAAAGTATGTCATTTAGGTTATCCCACAAATAAATTCACATACTGTTAGATCAGAGAAGGAGCGAGAGTGCCATACACCAGCACTAATCACTATCTTCAAACACTTCCCTAATTTTTTTATGGACTGCTCTGCTGTATGGGCAGTAGCAAAATATTATGAAACCACCCATATGATTTCTCTTCTTCTAACAGTTCATTATAAAATGGGGTCAAAATGTTATTTCACACCGTCTCTGTATTTACAGTCTGTTTGACGAATATTGGACTGATTATGCATCTAGCGCCAACAACACACCAAGCTCCAACTTTCTGATCATAATGAGGGATTTGTTGAATGGGATGTGGATTTTCAGAGGCCCAATACCAACTTTTATGGACATTGACACAACTCTGGAACCACGGCTCGTAGGAAAAGAACAGAAGCTGTGGATCAATTAAACCATCATTCACTGATGAAAGAAACCATTTGCAATAATGCATTCATGATACTGGGTCACCTTGTTTTAAAACATGGATATTTGTACATTCATACGGTTTTAGTTTGAATAATTTAGTTGCTCTATGTACAGAAGACTCTGAAATTCCCAACTGTTGTGCTAATTTTGGACTGGATGTGGTTGGTGATTATGAAAACATGTGCCTATGTCGTCTAACTTTTCCTCTGTTACTACTGTATGTTTATGTTTCCAGTTCTTGTCTGCCATAGAACCAGTGGTTTTGAATTTCTTTACAATCTTGTGAGTTAAAAATCGGAAAAGGGGAACTTTTGAATATACTCTGTGCGAACACGGCCTGGTGATTCCCATTTAGAATAATTTTTACATACAACAATGTGTTGCTCTAGAGTCAAGCGCATATTCATGATGGTGGCCAGTACAATACTGCTGAGTGGAGTGCACAATACTACCTGCACACAATGGCAGCTGATAGTGGGGAATCCAGCAAGGTTATAGGAGATGCGAACTGCCATGTGCTGTCAGATTTTAAATGAAAAACCATGTATTTGCTTCACTGAGTGAAAGTTATAATGAATTTAAATTTGAAATACTCCATACTATTTAAATAATGGGAGAAAGCTGTTTATTTTTTCAAAACGAACACAATAGCACAAAAGTGAATCGAGAAGATATTGACACACTGCTTCACTCACACTGTTTTTTCACAGGACATGTTTCAAGAGCTTTTGCTCTCATCATCAGTTGGAACTCGACTAGTACAAATTGTAGTGGTTTCTTCTTTCTCCGTGTCGTCGATAGATGGCATGATGTACTTGTCAAAGATGTCCGGTGGTGGAGTTTCTCAATTCATGACTCTATGACGATTTTTGTTAATGAAGATTTTTTTCCCATACGGAAAGGTCTATGGGGTGATTAACATATTTTATTAAAGATGTTTCCAAGTTGAAGTAATGTCTAGTATTCAAAAAATGAAAAGCCACTGCTGATTTCTCTGTTTCACCATTTTTAATGTTTCTTATAGGCTCTGTAGTTCTGATGTCCATATTTCTTTTTGTCTGTCATAAATAAATTTTAGGGCAAGTTTCACAGTTGATCTCATAGATTCCTGGTTTTTCTTTGGTGGTAATTGAATTTTGGGGGAGGGGGGCCTTTTAACAAACTTCTAATGTTAAATCTATTTTGAGGTGCAAGAATTATGTTGTGTGTTGAGAAGATTTTTTTGGAATTTATTATGGGCTGATGGATGGAAGGTAAATTAAAAAAAAAAAAAAGGTTTCTATTTTTCTCCTGTAGGTTCTAGGGTGGTGGTTTCTTTTCTTAGCCTTATTGAGTCTGTTAACTGTTTTGTCCACTAAATTTGGGTTGAAACCATTGGACATTACTTTTTTTATGTATAGGTATTCTTCTTGATAAATCTTCTCAACACACAACATAATTCTTGCACCTCAAAATAGATTTAATATCAGAAATTTGTTAAAAGACCCCCCCAAAAATTCAATTACTACCAAAGAAAAACCAGGAATCTATGAGCTCAAATGTGAAACTTGCCCTAAAATTTATATAGGAAAAACAAAAGGAAATATTGACATCAGAACTAAAGAACATATAAGAAACATTAAAAATGGTGAAACAGAAAAATCAGCAGTGGCTTTTCATTTTTTGAATACTAGACATTACTTCAACTTGGAAACATCTTTAATAAAATATGTTAATCACCCCATAGACCTTTCCATATGGGAAAAAAATCTTCATTAACAAAAATCGTCATAGAGTCTGCGGCAGTACTTTCTCTCGCCTCAGGGCTGCACATACCTGGATTCGACGTCGGGACTCCTTCCTCGGTCTCCACGTCGTCGTCTGCTGCTTGCTTTACCCTTGGCTCTAGCTGCTGTCTCCTGCATGGACTCTTTTTGGGTTCTCAGGGTGTTAAGGTTGAGACAACACAAATCAACGATAATCTCTGAACTGCTTTAATTTGTCCTTACACTTGTGGAAACCGGGCACCCTTAAATAACTGCAGTTTCACCAGACATTTTATAATACATTTTACTGTATGCAGCACGTCGTCGCTAACAAGGCAATTACCCTAGCACAAAAACGGTTAATTAACAAAAATAGACACAAATGGTACACACAGCAGATAATATAAGCAATCTAAAAACCCAAGAAGCTTCAGAACATACATCAATAACTCAAAACACAAGAACATAACAACAAATATAACAACAATAGAGGAAACAAGTCCAACAGAATATATTGACATACATTATATAGAATGACCTGTTATATACAATACATAAGCAAAACAATTTATCAGATGAAATGAGAGCAATAGCCACAGAAAATGAAAGATATCCAGAAAAAGAATGGCTCCGAATACATACAGATGGATCCTTTATAAACAAACAAGATGCTGGTGCAGGAGTATACTGCAAACATTTTGCACAGTATCTAACACTAGACGAAACTTCAAACCATTATGATGGAGAACTAACAGCCATAAAAGCAGCACTGCAGAATGTCCTGTACAGACCGTACATAAAGCAAAACATAGTTATCAGATTCAAAATCAGCCATAGATGGGATTGTAAACTATAAAAACAAAACAAAAAACATCAATGAAATAAGAAGGTTAATTAAAGCTGTCAAATCAAGAAACCATGTCACCCTGCAATGGATTCCAGCCCACGGACTTTTAGGTAATGAACATGCTGACCAACTAGCAAAAAAAGGTGCAATTCAAAATATAAAACCCGTAAGACAAACTGAAATTATAAACAATTAAACAACATTAAGCTACATTTTAAAAGGCAGCAGAGACTTGTTGAAGAAGATAAACTAAAAGAAAAGGATTATAAGGACACTGGAGACAAAACTGACATACAAAAACTACCAAGAAAAACTGCAGTGGCCCTATTTGGAATGGAAACTGGCCATGACTGTCTTGCAGAACACCTTTATAAAATACAATGCATACCTACACCCAAATGTACTATCTGTAAAGAGGATGTCATCATGAACAAACACCATTTGGACAAATTGTAATGGTCTCAAAAGTGGGAACCTACAGGCTTTATATTGGGAAGCTAGGGGGAAAATGATGCAAATCAACTAATCCCCAGTGCCATTAGTCAACAACAACAACAACTTTCACTAACATAGCTAGTTACAGTTCTCAAATTTATGTATAATTATTAAACATATTACATAATTAAATGAATAACTGATCCGAGGACCAAAGTTCCTGTTTCAAGTCATGAATTTTGAAACTCCACCACCGGACATCTTTGACAAGTACATCATGCCATCTATCGACGACATGGAGAAAGAGGAAATCACTACAATTTGTACTAGTCGAGTTCCAACAGATGACGAGAGCAAAAGCTCTAGAAACATGTCCTGTGAAAAAACAGTGTGAGTGAAGCAGTGTGTCAATATCTTCTTGATTCACTTTTGTGCTAAGTTGTGCTTCACTGTCTCTACGCTTCTTTCAATATTATACATTGAGTGATTAGGCACACAATAACTAAAGCATATTTGGCCATCTGCTAAGACAATCCTTGTAACTATGAGTATTGGAATTGCCTCAAATGTCTAACTAATTCATACTTTCTGCATGTTGAGCTTTGTGAGCTTGTTGTGCCTATAGTATATTTGAAAACAAGTAGTTAACATTTCATATCCTTAATGCAAAACATTTAAGCTTTCAACCCCTTTTAGTTAGTGGGTTTAAAATACATACTTATTCAACATTCTTTAGAGTTCTTTTTTATTTTATTTACCATATAGATAGCAAGCAGAGAAAGTACTGCAATCCAACCAAAAATTTAATACTAAGATTTCACCAGAAATAAATATTTTGAGGCCTATTGAATCTATAAAACGGCACTTTTAGAAAAAGGTGCAGTGTGTGTCAGTGAATAGCATAACTATAAAACAAAATGATAACTACCAAACTTTGCATTTAGGTTCAGTACCTTAGAAAGATGCAACATAATTTTCAGGAAAATAGATACCATAATCCAAACTACACTTTTTGATAGAGCATTTTTTAACATTATTGATTTTCTAAAAAATGGCTAACGGTTTGATTTAAAAAACTATATTAAAGATATTTACACAATAAATGAAATGTATATTTTGAATTCCTTGGGAATAATGTAGGAAGTCCTCTTCATTTAGAAGTAATTTTGTATAATCTTGTACAGTGCTGTTAGTTTAAGAATCGATGCCCGTGACAGTTCACCCACTTGCTCACCAATACTTGGAAGTTTTAACTTGCGGAACTAAAAACACCGTAACTTACTTACTGTGTTATACTAATTACAGAAGTTGGTACTCCTCCTAATTACAATAGCTGCTATAAGTGCTGTCCATTTTGTGCTATACACAAGTCACACTGTTATAAAAAACTTGCATTCCTTTCAATTCCACTGCAAAATCTTACCAATTTCCCTAAGAATGTTTTCTTGTGTGACGAACTGACATATTCTGAAAGATTAAATGCATATTTACAGCAGGATAATGCGACCGCGCATACTGCTGGGGCATCCATCACAGAGCTCCGCCATATCATTAGCAATAAGATTTCAAGCAGCGAACTATGGCTGGCCCGTTCCCCTGATCTGACACGATTAGATTTTTATTTCTGGGGAGCAGTAAAAGGTAAAGTGTAAGCAAATAATCCACATATCTTAGATGAACTTAAAGAAAACATTTGTAGGGAAATGGGTAAGATTGGTGCAATGGAATTGATGAAAGGAATGCAAGTTTTTTACAATGGTATGACTTGTGTATAGCACAAAACGGACAGCATTTACGGCAGCTATTGTAATTAGGGTGAGTACCATCTTCTGTAATTAATATAGCACAGTAAGCAAGTTACGTTGTTTTTAGTTCCGCGAGTTTCCCAAGTATGGCGAGCAAGTGGGTGACTGCAGCAGAATAGCAACTGTCGCAGGCTTCAATTCTTAAATTAACAGCACTGTATAAAGGTAGTAAACATTAAGCAATCAACGAGAAGGGACCACTAAAAAAATTTAGATCTCTTTAAAATGTTATTTCAAATAACATTTTCTGGCATAAGCCATTTCTGAAATACATATTATCAATTTTTGATTCATTCAATACTGCCATTCTTTTTAAGTCCTGTTGGTTTTTCAGCTGTTTCTGATGATTGCATAGAAACAGTTTGGAATTTAAAGGCTAACATATAGCACACATTTCTTAAACATTTAAGTGTCACCAGAACTCAGATTTGTATGTAAAATAAAATACTAAAATATGCATGAAAAATTGTAAAAATATGCACTGTAATATGCAAAACCAAATGAACAAAAATAACAATTAGGTAATTGCTAAAATTGGCTTCACTGTTTATTTCACAACAGTTTTATTAAAATTTAAATTAAAACCTGTATATTTATTTACCTCCTTTTCTATCCTGTCAAACATATAATCATCTGATGTTATTTCAGACCAGTTGCGGTTCACTTCTTCTAGCAATTCTATATCAGTAAGCTGTTTCAACTTTACAAGTGAATCTCGCACTTCCTCAAATTCTTCCTTAGGCATCTTCATTAATTCCTTAGCAAAATTTTTAAGAAAAGCCTCTATTCTGTCATCAATATGATCAGGGCTGCAAAGAAAGCCAAACATACATAGACAATGAGTAATTATTTTCACTTAAGACTTAGTTGAATTCTTTACCTGCTCCACTTACCTAGTATTTAACAGGTATATATTTTGCCAGTATTGACTGCCAGATCTATGGAGCTATTCAGAAGTAGATTTGGTGTCGGTTTTAGGAAGCTTGGAACATCTTTTGAGATATCAAAATTCATGAGTTCTAATGTTTCTTTTTTATAAACTTTCTCCTAAATGCTCAACTCATTGTTGAGCATTGGTTATTTCTTTCACTAAATATATTTTGCTTTTTATGTATGAGACAATTTTATTAAAGGACACAACTGTTTGCAGCATATAATATGGCAAGATAAAAAATGACAGAAAGAGAGAGAGAGAGAGAGAGAGAGAGAGAGAGAGAGAGAGAGAGAGAGAGAGAGAGAGAGAGAGAGAGGAATGGGTGTCTATATCAACAAGGGTCTAACTTGTAACCAAAGATAATGGCTGAAATGCTTAATAAAACAAAAAAGATTGGTACGTAAGCAAGGAAAACTAGCTAACATCAGAAATTTTCAACTAAGGATAAATGGGAATAAAGGAACATGTTCAGTAACAGAAGAGGAACAAGAAACATACTAGTAGGTACAATTTATAAGCACACAACTGTTTGCAGCATATGATAAGGCAAGACAGAAAATGACAGAGAGAGAGAGAGAGAGAGAGAGAGAGAGAGAGAGAGAGAGAGAGAGAGAGAGAGAGAGAGAGAGAGAGAGAGAGAGAGAGAGAGAGAGAGAGAGAGAGAGAGAGAGAGAGAGAGAGAGGAACGGGTATCTATATCAACAAGGATTTAACTTGTAAGCAAAGAAAACTGCTGAAATGCTTAATAGAACAAAAAAGATTAGTACAGAAGCAAGGAAAACTAGCTCACATCAGACATTTTCAATAAGGATAAATGGAAAAATGGCAGAAGGGGAATATTGAGACAAACAGAAAATATTTGCAGTTCCTTAACAATAACTAAGCTTAAATTAAGTTTAAAGGGAGTCGCTTAATGACACTAAACAACACTTACTTTTCTTCTTTCTTTTGTTTTTAAACGTGTTTCAGAGACTTTGAAAAAAAAAGTAAGTGTTTTTTAGTGTCATTAATTGACTCCCTTTAAACTTAATTCATCATAACAACACTGTTTTCAACACTTCCAAGAAAGGAATTGCAATACCTAAGCTCCTTCACCTGAAAAGCCCTTTGGATCTGGCAATTTGATAATAGCTACAAGTATGTGAAATGTACTAGTTAGTACTAGACAAGTGAATTAATATAATTTTGAGTCAAACTGGTACTCCATGCTCCATATATTGCTAGCATTTACCTATAATTCATTTCGTTAGGACCTTCCTAATGTTAACTGTTGGATTTTGATTTAGTGAACTCCTTGGAGGCCTATAGGGGCATTTCTGTTAGATGCCACTTATGCGATAGCAAGTGAGAAACATGTGGATGATGTGTTAAGACCACTTAATTCACAGAATTCTACAGTAAAATTTTCTATAGAAAAAGAGAAAAACAACAAAACCTCTTTCTTAGGCTTGAAATTAATCGGAAAACATATAAAACTGAATATGGCACATATAGGAAAGAAACACACATAAAATCAAATCATAAAATCAAATGGTTACAGGATAACACAAGCATGCTGTTATCAACAATTTAACTTACAGGCTAGTGAATGTCCCCTTAAATAAGATGGAATATCTCAAAAGAGCACAAGCGTATAGTTCACAAAGCAGAACACAACGCATTCAGTGCTGAATTGGTCAAAGGGAAAATTGATAAATTCAAAAGACAACAGTGGTGCAGACAAACAATCAGTAATAAATCAAGATTCAACTGTATTGGAACACCACAGTGAAGCGAAAAATTATTAAATTTTAGATGAGTCGCGTTTTTTACACATCTGCTTCACTTTCGTACCTATTTTGAGGACATGTTTCGCAAATCTTCGCTTGCATCTACGGCTCTTGTGCGACTGACGCTAGATCCAGCGGTGTGGGTAATTCTGGGGTTGTTGCTGCCATCTGTTGATTTAGTGATGAACTGAAATGTGGGATTCTCTTCTAGCGGGATTTCAAAGTTCATTAGTTGGTTTTTATGTTTTTCTATGTATATCCTCTCCCATATGACGAGTTCACTATGTTTTTGTACGTATTTTAGTAATTTTGTGCTATCTTCAATTTCATGATTTTCAGACCAGAAATGAGCTGCTATTGCGGACTTATCAATATAACACACACAGATAATTACATCAAAGCAAATAGTTTCAACCCAATTCCACACAAACATGCAACCATCAACAGTCTAACACACAGATTAGTAAATCTACCTCTCAGCCAACAAGAATATCAAAACGAATACCATCAAATCTTAAAAACTGCAATCAAAAATGGATATGGAAAAAACCTTGTAGATAAAAAACTAAAATTATTCAAACTTCAAAAGAAATTAAAACAGATCACAGCTCTCACACCAATAAAACAAGAAACTAGATTTGCTAAATTTACTTACCACCCCTGGGCCACAAAAAAGTTCCAAAAAATATTCAAGAAATACAATATAACATTGGCACCAAAAAACAATTACAACATTAAAAACCTACTTCACAGTAATAATACTGATAAGATAAAACCAGAGGAAAAGTCAGGCATTTACAAAATTAAGTGTAAAGACTGTGAAAAAATTTACATAGGAAGGACAAAAAGGAACATAGGCACTAGAAAGAAAGAACACTTCAGGCACTTAAGATACAAAAATATTGATAAGTCCGCAATAGCAGCTCATTTCTGGTCTGAAAATCATGAAATTGAAGATAGCACAAAATTACTAAAATACGTACAAAAACATAGTGAACTCGTCATATGGGAGAGGATATACATAGAAAAACATAAAAACCAACTAATGAACTTTGAAATCCCGCTAGAAGAGAATCCCACATTTCAGTTCATCACTAAATCAACAGATGGCAGCAACAACCCCAGAATTACCCACACCGCTGGATCTAGCGTCAGTCGCACAAGAGCCGTAGATGCAAGCGAAGATTTGCGAAACATGTCCTCAAAATAGGTACGAAAGTGAAGCAGATGTGTAAAAAATGCGACTCATCTAAAATTTAATAATCAGTAATAAATTTTCATACAGAACATTTACATACCATCCCAGAGCTACATACCTTTTCCAAAATGTCTTCAAAGAACACATCACCCTAGCTCCAAGAACAAATTCAGTGCACAACACCTTTTGAAATCACATAGTACGAAACAGAAAGTCTCATAGACAATAACTCAAGTGTGTATAGGATAAATCGCAAAGACTGTGAGATAACCTTTACAAAGGCAAAGCTAAAAGGAATTTGAACACTATGCTAAAGGAGCATTTTACAAACATCAAGAACAAAAAAATAGACAAATCGGCAGTAGCATACCATTTTTGGAATGAGAATTACAATATAGAACAAGAAATCCATTTATTATAGTGTAGAAGGTTCAACTGCTTTAATCACAAGAGAAAATTTATTCATAAAGAAATATGAAGAAAAACTGTTAAATTTAGACACTACCTTTGAAGACAAATCAAACTTCAAGTTCATCAAGATACCAACAGAGATGCCCCTATCCCTCCAAGGAGTTCAAATCAAAATTCAACAGTTGACATTAGCTGAGGTTGTTAGGAAGGTCCTAATGAAATACTTTCTAGGTAAACACTAGCAATATATAGAGCATGGGGTACAAGTTTGACTCAAAATTATATTAACTTTGTGTTTCAATGTATCATAGTCCTTAGTCATTTGACTAGATAAGTGCTTAACTTGCTGCTCATGTACAAGTAACTGGACAACGGCAGCTTAGCCACACAAAAATAAACATATGCTTTTCTCCTAAAGTATGAATTAATAAAACTCCATGAAACTGAAGTGGAAGTTTACTCATGCTTTAGTTATAAATACCTTTATCTCAAAAATGTTAGTGCCATACTTTTCAAAATCAATTATTGTCACAAGTGGTTTGATTAACACTGTATATTCATAGAGTCAACATGAAAAATTCAATGCCATGGCTGGGATTTGAACCACAGATCTCCTGGTTTCCGACCAGTCGCTCTAACCCATTGAGCTACCATGGCCAACTTGCCGTCATGACATTAAATTCTCCATTTGACTCGTATAATTCCCCAGTAAACCACTAGGGGCTCTCGTTAGAGGGTTAGAGCGGCTGGTTCAAATCCCAGCCATGGCATTCAATTTTTCATGTTGACTCTATCTATCAAAAACCTTAGCCTATATACGGCTAGTGTGAAGAAATGATTAATTTCCATCAATTAATTAAAATAATAAGAGTTAAATGAAGAAGCCTGGGACTCAAGTACTTATGATAGTAAGTCGCCACAAACGGTGTATCTTGAATACGAGAGCTCCTAGTGGTTTACCGGGGAAATATACGAGGCAAATGGAGAATTTAATGTCATGACGGCAAGTTGGCCATGGTAGCTCAATGGGTTAGACTGACTGGACAGAAACCAGGAGATCTGTGGTTCAAATCCCAGCCACGCCATTGAAATTTTCATGTTGACTCTATCTATCAAAAACCTTAGCCTATATACGGCTAGTGTGAAGAAATAATTAATTTCCATCAATTAACTAAAACTGTATATTCAATTTATGCTTTCCCATGTTTATGCTAGTAGAAATACTAACATACTGCACTACAACAGCTGTTTTATGTTGCTCTATCTGAGTTTTATTCGTTCTATGCAAGGGAATACTGAATCCCATTTTACTAAAAAGTTTAAGATATATTATTCAGCATATAAAAGGATCGCTGCCTATGTAACCACTGTTAATTCTGCAGTGAGTCAATTGTAAATTTCAACACCTTAACATAGATGCAGTTCCAGTTTAATATCCAAGGAAAGGTATGTGCCTAGTTTAAAATTTTGCATTGTTCTGCAGCATAGAACATTTAACTTTATGCACCAAAAGGTTCCAAAGTCATTCATATAATTATTATTCCATACATCATCTCAAAGGATGCATAGTAGTTGATGGAATATTTAGTTTCAAACCAAAATGTATACACATTCAATTTGATTATTACTACCCACATATTGAATTTTAATAAATAAAAACACACCTATGTTTTGTAATTTGGAAGTTAACAGTAACCGAGAATCCAAGGATACCAAAGGTATGTCTCATTAATGGATAAACGTTATATCCTAGTTGCTCCTTGGTTCTCAGGACATCAAACAAAGGCTGTTCCATCAATATCTGCAAATAAAATAGAATAGTAATAAATAACAAAGATGAAAATTGCTTTAATTTTATAATTTGAATGTGTCTTAAAAATATTTAATGCTGGACATGCCTTTATTTTTAATTAATTTTCAATTAATTAAAATTAATTAATTTAAATTAATTAAAAATAAGTTTTAACACTATTAGGTTATAAGTTATACTCTTCTTAGATATATTCTACATTTTATAAAAACAAAAGCACCCAGAAAAGCATAATACATTTAACTTTTTTAAATTTTTTTCTTGCCTACTTACAAAAAGAAGAGGATAGAATAGGATAGGATAGATTCTTACGGAGGGTATTCGGCACTTTGACCAATCTTTATCTATTATGCCTGTGCCCCAAGTGGGGCATCCCCAGGAGGAAAGACGAGGCAGATGATACAAAGGGAGGGCGGGATCGCTACAATTGATCAATGGGAAACTCCCTGGTAGGCCACTACAGCTGGCATCCCACCACCGTGGTAGTGAATTGGCCCACTAGGCTGACCCAGAGATTGGAGACCATCCTACTGGAGGAGGAAGCATTTACTAGGAACATATCATCCTGCCATGCAGCACTGAGACTCCTGCCGACACTTTCTACCCTGAAAGAGACCACCAGATGAGAGATGATGTGAAATGATAATGGAGATGAAATGGGGGGACAGGATATTCAGGGGATCTAATTAATCTACCAGCATTTGCCTGGCAACCTGGAAAAACACCCCCCCCCCAAAAAAAAAAACCTGAGTTAGGTAGGGTGGCCACGGGAATCAAACCAGGACCTCCTGAATGTGGGCCTATTCCACTTGGTATAAGTAGAGGACGTAATGTATACGTGTTACAGCAAGTTTTCACCACAAGTTCATAAGTTCATAATTTGGGTTTCCTGAACTGAGGAAAAGCAGAGAAAGCAAGAGGGACTGGAAGAGGGAAAGCAAGAGGGAGGAAGAGGGGGACGGGCAGAGAGGAAGAAAGGAAGGAAGGAAGACGAGGGGAGGTAGAGAAAGAGGTGGGTGGCATGCACAGGAAGGAAATTCAGAGCAAAAATAGGGCATAACTCAAAACAGAATTTGATTAGTTGAATTAAATAGAAAACTTCATACCTGCTTAAATCACATATTACATAATGGATACAATGAGAAGAGTTTCAGGAAAACTACTCTAATCCCTAAGCAGCTCTTTACTGCAAAATTAAATTGTTGTACATTTTTCAAAACTGGCTTTAACAATTCTGATTAAAATATCTTAGTTTTAGAGTTTTGTATGACAATACAAATGCATACCTTGAATTTTCTGTGAACAGCCTGCAAAGTCCTCTTCATTAACAATGAATTTTTTATAACTTAGTGGATTAACTAATACCTTCTACAAAACAATCTCTGTTGCATTTGCATGACTTTCTCTATTCACATTAAGAGCGAAATATTCTTATAAAAGCTTAATCTCCTGTCTACTTTCTATTACTCTAAACTTTCATTACACTTGTTATAGATGTTGCAAAATAAGCTAATGTGATAGAAGAATTTTAAAAAAATGAATGTTTTGATAATTTTGAAACTACATACTCCTTGATAACAAGAAAAGATGAATACTTGCAAACACTGTGCATATTTGAAAAGTCACCAATAACAAAAATATCTCATAAATATCACAAAAAGTTGTTTGATATAAATTGGATTACTCTTTTACAATTTAACAATTACACAAGATTCCAAATGAAGAGAACTTCACAGGCTATTCCCAGATAAATCAAGATATATACATTTTATTTGTTTTTGCAAAGGTTTTAAACACATATCAATAAATTGTGATTAATTAAAACCTAACAGAGCACACAGTGTCTCTCCTGTGATCTTGCTGGATTCCCCTACTGCCGTTGTGCACAGATGTGCATTCCACTCGGCAGTATTGTACTGTCCACCCACATAAACAGGCACTTGACCCTAGAGCAATGATTGTCACATGTAAAATGTATTGTATATAGGAATCACCAAGCCGTGTTTGCATAGAGTATATTCAAATGTTCCGTGTTGAAGTGTCTCCATCCAGATTTACAATTTATGAGATTGTGAAGAAATTCAAAACAACTGGTTCTGTGGCAAACAAACAATGAAAACATAAACTTACAGTATATCGAGATTTAACTGTATTGGAACACCACAGTGAAGCGAAAAATTATTAAATTTTAGATGAGTCCTATTTTTTACACATCTGCTTCACTTTTGTACCTATTTTGAGGACATGTTTCGCAAATCATCGTTTGCATCTACGGCTCTTATGCGACTGAAGCTAGATCCAGCAGTGTGGGTAATTCTGGGGTTGTTGCTGCCATCTCTTGATTTAGTGATGAACTTAAATGTGGGATTCTCTTCTGGCGGGATTTTGCTTTAAATTAGGTAAAACTACAATAGAAACCTGTGAAATGTTAAGAACTGATGGGGAAGAAGTAATGACCAAAACGCAAGCATTTCAGTGGTTTTCAAAATTTAAAAGTGGCATGACATCAGTTAAAGATGCAAATTATTTGGAGTGACCCTATTAAAGCAAAATTAACAAAACAACGATCAAGTAAGGGAAATAGTATTAAATGATAGGCACCTTACAACGAGAGAACTTTCTGACTCATTAGGATTCTTGTTCAAAGCATTTTAAAAGACGACTTGGAAATAAGAAGAATTGCTGCAAAGTTTGTACCCAATCTTCTTTCAAAAAGGAAAACTGAGAGATAACGTTCACAGATCTCAAAGAGCAGCTACAAAAGGATCATAGTTTATGAAGAAAGTTATTAGTGGTGATGAAACGAGGATTTAAGGGTATGATCCAGAAATTAAGCAATAATCTTCACAAAGGAAGAGTCCTTCATCTGCATGCCCTGAAAAGGCCAGACAAGTTTAGTCCTAAGTGAAATCAATGATTGCTTTTAGTGACATTAAATGAAGTATGATAATAACATTTGTGCTACGGGGTTAAAAAGGAATCAAGTGTGCAACAAACAAGTGTTGCAAAAATTAAAGGAGAGTGTGCAATGCAAATGGCTAAAGAAATGGAGGAGTGGTGACTGGTTCCTGCATGCTCACAAAATTATTTCTGTCTCCCAGTTTTTGGATGAACATAGAAGGAATAATGTTCCCCATCCTACCTATTTTAGATTTGGTTCCAGTAGACCCTTTTCTTTTTTCACAGCTTAAAATGGGCTCTGAGGACACTGTTTTAAGGACATTGATGTTATCTATTGTGAATCGTTGAAGGCTCTGAACGGCTTAAAGATGACATCCCCAACATGGCAAAAGCACTGGGTCAAGTGTAACAACTACAATAGAGACTATTTTGAGAGTGGCAGTGCAGAATAGACAAATCAAAGCATACAGTAGTGTTGGGTCAAGTGCAATAACTCCAATGGAGACTATTTTGAGAGTGGCAGTGCAGAATAGACAAATCAAAGCATACAGTAGTGTTGTGTTTATGGCCACATTCTGAAAACTTTCTGATCACTTCTTGTATGCCGTTTTAATCAAATTACTAGAACCATTACGTAGAAAATGAAGCTAATTACAGTGAAGCAATATTACACAAATATAAATATTTGCTACTAAGGCTCCACTTATCTTAAGAAACTGATGTGAATACTTCTTTCTTCTTTCTAATGGAAATCAATTTCAAAAGCAAATCACTAAGCAGTGCTGTAGGACACTAAACACATCATACAGAAAACAGCCCTCACCAAATCAACAGAAATCATTTTAACCACCAACACCATACATAAAAACATTTTTTTTTATCATCACCACCAAACATATAACATATGTAACATTTGACTGAAAAAGGAAAACATTTTAAGAATTATTATTACTACACATAATATTATACAATTACTCATCCAAGAAAATATGACAACCATTCGTTTATGGATATAACAATACATTAAACCAAATACATATAATTTATATCCCATGTGTTATACAGGGCACTGTAACAATCATACATAAATTACTGTACTAAGTAATGGGCCTTGCTGCATAGGTAGTTTTTAAGAGCAGATTTATACTTATCCATTTTTCCTGAAGATAGTAATTTTAAGTATTTTGAAGGAACACTGAATATTCCGACACATTCATAACATAGTCCTTTCTGAAAACAAGTCAATCTAGCATTGGGTTTATGAAATCCATTCTTTGTCTAGTACAGGCACCGCCAACTGACATGCACAGTGTGCCTATACAGTTCGCATGGTGCCAGCGTGCCTGGTCTTTGCTGGTGAGTGCTAGGGAGATATGCCAATCACCACCTCGTGCAGTGGCATTCCGTAATCTGTACTTACGTTACCATTAAATAATTAAGGACAGGTTAGTAGTGAAGGAACAATCCAGAAACTGTAAAATACATGGTTTAATACCTCTCTGGTACTTGATATTAAATTATAGATAAAACCCAAGACCTTCAATCCTATACAATCAAATGATGACATATCAAAGCAATATTTTTAATTATGAGAACAAAACAGTACTTTGTGGAAATTGGCACAATTTTGATCCTGAGACTACTGAAAAATACAAAATAATATTTACTATATAGTGATAATATTACACAGAATACTTCATATTAAACGAATATACATGTTTCAATTAAGAATTTTAAACATTCAGTTTTCAGTAGACACTCTTACCTTCTGACATACTTTGGTTTTCACAATATTTGCCACATTTGGAGACAGTGAAACACAACTCTGGACCCTTAATGCACACTTCAAGTTATGATTACTGATGTTGGCTCTCTGAGGGTATTTAATGCGTTTCATAGCTGAAAATGAGGATTCACATACGTAGGTCGATTGAGACATTGCAATCATAGATGCTTCTTCCACAATTTGAAAATCTTCATTAACTCCAGAATAAAAATACATAATTGAGCCATATTTGGTAAGTCAGTACTCTCATCAATGACAATAGAGAATGCAACAAATTATCTTGCTCTTTCAATAAGTTGTGCGTAAATGTTGTCCGGCAGATCTTGAATTCTGCGTGAAATAGTATGAGGTGACAGACTGACACTCTTGAACTGGTGAACACTGACAGGGTTGAATTTACTTGCAGCTATAAGCATACATCGTTTAATAATTGGACCATCAGAAAAACTACTAGAAGATCTGGCAATTTCTAGTGCTATTTTGTAACTCACATAAACTGAGGTTTCTGCCATTCCACCATCCCCCTCTTCCTGTTCTTCTTCCTGTAATGTGATCTTTTCTCTGAGCTTTCCTATCTCTGCAGTGTGTTCTTCCTTTTATAGGGCTGAATAATCATTAACATGCAATGTATTAAAATGTTGCTGAAGATTAAGTCTTTTCAGCACTTGCAGTTTTTTCTGGCAAATTAAACAAATAGCACCCACGCTACATTCCATGAAGAAGTACTTAGTTTCCCATTCGGGATTGAAATAATGAGTCGGCATGGGTGCCCTTCACTTTAATGAGTGCCCTTCCATATCAAACTGACACTGAAGTACGGACTGCCACTGCTACGGCAGACAAACCAATGTTACTACTGCAAAGCACGAACTGAAGCAACACGGTGCTTCCAGCCCAGCACATGCACCGCTGCAAGCGAGTTGGCTGTGGCTGGTCTAGTATTTATGCTATGTATATTCACATGTTGACTACTGATCAAAAACATGCACAAGAACATTTTAGTGCAAAGCCTGACATTGTTTAATTACAATCCACAGGATTTGCACAGACATTTTACTGTGGATAAAACGTAGATGCCCATTACTTTGGAGAAAGTAGCAATCAATGGACAAATAGTAGTTAGAACACATTCAAGAGACCGAGATTATTCCATCAGTTGGAAAGACAATAGAACTGTATTTTTGAATTCCCAGGATATAATCCCCATGAATTAAGGCAAAAAGGCAAAAATATAATTGTTCAATTTTGCACATCAATAATGGGTCATTTGAAACATGCACTGAATGAAAAAGATCAAGATTCTCACAAGAAAAGTGTTCTTTCACCAGGAAATGCTCCAAATCACACAGCAGCAGCTACAGTGGCCAAAATGATAAACTAATCTTCAAAATGATTCCTCATTCATATTATTCTCTATATTTAGCCAATGATCTTTCTTTTAATCCCAAACTTTGGATTTAGCTTGGTTCATTTCTCAAAGAGAGGAATCCATGCTCCCAATTAGTATTTTGCACAGTATGACAATTTTTTTCTTTCTTCTTGAGATAAAAATATTGAAAACTCTATGGTCCAAGTACATAAACATCAATAGAAACTAGATACAGTATAATCCGGCCTTCTGGGCCATGGTCTAATGTTGAAACCTCCACCAGAGTAATTGGACCTCGCTACTGCCACTGAAGATATCTGTCACAGTTGCAGACGAAACATCTGGGAAGAAGGAGCCCAGTAGACCACAGCCCACAGCGCAGATTATACTGTATCTTGTATTGACACAGGCCGTGAAAGACATGTGCATAAATAACTGAAATGCTTTTGTAACTTTATCAGATTCCAAGTGCTATTCAGACTAATCCACAAGTTAAAGAAATGTTATCTCAGGTACAATATAATATTGCAGTGGCTTATTTTTATCCATAGAGTGACAGGTAATGAAATAGCTCATACATTAGATAAAAAAGGAAAAAATCAAGGCAAAAATCATACAAGATCTGTCATATGAATTAAACTGCATAATTAAAAATCTTTGAAATATATAAATACAAAATCAAAAGTAACAATAAGAACTTTCAATGGAATATACTAATAAATAAATCTAAGAAACTTCTTACAAATCAACTATTGCCAATTTCAAACTAGACACAATTGCTCATGTAAACTACAGCACAAAAGTTGGAATACAGACATCATTGATTTATCCCTTGTGCTATAAAGAGACATGTTTTTAAATCTTTTACCTATATTTTACGAGACGTGTCCAAAAAATAAGGTCTCCAATTTTATTTAATATAGAAAACATGTTTATTGTCAATGAATGTTACATTGATAGAAAGGCAGAACTTACAGCTATTTTTCAACTTAATCACCATTGCGATCGATGGGTGAGAATGTCCCATCCGAACTGGGCCAGGAGATCAACACTTCAACACGTTGCCATTTATGGTCTTCGGTGAGCATTTTGGAGACCCACCTCGCACACACCTTGCAATAATGCAAATGTTCGGTCAAAATCTTCTCAATCGTAGTCTTACTGACTTCAGGGATAAGTTCGCACAGCTCGTGAACTGTCACACATCGATCTTTAAGCATTTCTTGCTCCACTTTTGCAATTGTTTCAGCTGAAACCGAAGGCCGACCAAAACGCTGTTCGTCATGGACATCTTACATCTGTCTTTGAACTCTCTGACCTACTTTTGCACGTTTTTGACATCCATACACTATGGCCCATAGACTTTGCATAACTGACGATGAATTTCAGCGGAGGTAGTGCCCTTGGCACTCAAAAAATGGATCATTGCACACAACTCGCACTTGGTGGTGGAAGTGATAGGAAGCTCCATCACAAACGGCTGCCCAGCCAAGAATAATGGTTGCAACGGGTTCATTGTGGTGGGGATTTGAAGGGGGGAAACCAAGCTACATGCCAGTGTTGCCGGATCTCGAGGAATAGCGTTCCTCAAGGGTCTAATGCATTGGAGATCTTATTGTGACTTTGTGGGCTCATGAAATGAAAAGTCCAATTTCACCACTCAAAAATGTTCTTTATTTCCACCTTATTCCAATTACAGTTTAATGTACACAATTACAATTTAATTTACACCATTCAACCTTGTCAGTTCGTCTTTACACGTCCGCTCAACTCAACTACACGTCCGCCTGGCTCACGGTCACTCACTCAACTCGCAACACGTCCGCCCGCTGCGACGTACCTCACTCGACTAACCGTCGCCTCGCTTGTATCGATCGCTCCGAAACCTCCCGATTCCTCCATTATGGAGGGGGAAATCATTCTGGAGCCTTTGAGCACCTTCGCGCGGTAGGAGGAGGTGCCACCCCTTGCGCCCCCCCCCCCCACCACCGCCAGTCCGCATTATCGATCGGCAACGCGAGTTCGCCGCCTGCGTCACATTATTTTATGGACATGTCTCGTAGTTTTAATTAACATCCCAAAAAAGAATATTCTGTTACAATTTTTCAAAACATCATCTTTGCAGGTACACTGCAAAGAGAGGGAAAAAGATGACAATAGAGTGATATAACAGAAGATAGAAGGGAAAGAAGAGAGGAGGAAGAGAATAAAAAATGAAAGGAGAGAAAGCCATGTTGGAAGAGAAAGGGTATGGAGAAACAGAGGTAGTAGTGGCCGAGTGTACCAATCTCGTTAAACAAACCCTTTAGAGACATTTGCCTAACACAGTAAGAAGTTGACTGTGCTAAAGCTTACATTCCAGTGCACCATTGTTAATCGCTGTTTAGCTAGTGGTGATTTCTGGCAAGAGCTCAATACGATAGAACCCATTGCTCATTTCAAATGAGAAGACTACCAAACAATGCTTCTTTTTCTTTTAAAATTTGTCATAGTAGAAACATGTGGTAACTACATAATGGAAAATAAACTGACCGCTAACTTCTCTACTTACTAAGTGGATATTTTATTAGACCTGGCAGCTCACTTCAAAGACATCATAGAAAATAAAACATCTCCTAATGCACATCCATGAGGAATTTCTCCATTTTCAAACTTTGCTCTTTGGCTGAAGTTTCTAAATACAGCACTATCATGCACTGAGCCAGATCCCTTGCAACAATGTCTCTAATCAGCAAGTTGTGATCACTCACAGTTTGACAGTTCAATGAAAATTAACCTTTTTTGTTTCTATAAACTTTACCACTTAGGTGACTGAATCCTTTTGTCCAAGCAATCTATAGCTCCAAACACTCCTAGAAACCCACTAATTGCACTAAAGTTATCAATAACAGACCTTACATCAGTATTATTTGCTGGAAACTGTATATAATTCCATCCTAGAACAGCTATTGTTCATGACACACTGTTGATATGCAATGCCATGGTTCGATGATTATTTGACGCATCACCAATTAGTATATTATATGCACCCATTGCACATACATTAACACTGTTAGCACTCAATTTATAAATGATACTGGATAATTTCTGTTTGTCAGGAATTCTAACCTATTAAACAATTTGTTCACTAACCACCACACAATTTCCTTGGATAATCTGAACCTTTCTTGGAATTTCCTGTCATTCATATCTTCAAAATGATTTTTCTCTATCCACTGTAATGGACATGTGATTATGTTCAACACCACGAATGAATCGCATGTGTAACAACAACTCATCTTCGAAATTGTCATGTTCCAAAACATCAAGTCGCCATTTTACACTAGCAAGACAAGATAATCGACAATAACTGGTAGTTCATGGGCCAGACAGAGTTAAAAGGCGATGAAAATCTCAATGAACTTTACCGTTGTCAACGCACCACAAATGACTGCTCGTCATGGTAAAGTTACTATTTTACCACCGTAAAATCTTGATTGAGAATAGGGCACACAGCCATAGAACAGAGTGAAAAACTGCTACTATATCTATCTACATGAGCAAGACCTGTAAAATCTCAATAAATCTCACTGTAAATACAATACCAGAGCAGAGCTGCAGATTCAGTCAGTTAGTGGGTTCAAGTTGCTTCTTGCATGCACACACGCGCACACACACAGATAAAAATATTTTCTCATCAAGCACGCACGCACTTACCTCTAAGAAATCCACTATACAACTGTTCTCAAGTTCAACTGGACCAGACTGATAGTAGTTTGTGACAACACTATTACTATCATTATTGAAAGATTGAGCCCTCATACAATGCTGGCCCAGTGGAAGCTGTGCTACTCTTATCTGCAAAAACAATAATTCAAAATAAGTGTTGAAAAATAAATTTAAATATTTAAATGTAATATAAAATTAATAAAAATGAAGCATTTAAAATAATAAAGCACGGTAATAAATTTGCTATGAACTTCAAAATATTTAAGCTTTATTGTTCCTAGTGGTGAGTCATATACCATCTGATGCCAGTATTTCAAAACTTATGACTTAATTTTTGATAATGTATATATTCCTCTGCAGAGTTAATTATAAATGACTTTTGGCTAGCTTTTTAAATTTTTATTTCTGTGCCAACTTTATGATTAAGAAACAAAACATAAATAAATAAAATTCCTCTGGACTAGATAGTGTTTCCAATACTCTGTTGAAGAAATGCACCCGGTATATGATGCAGCCATTACTGAACTAATCAACTCATTTATTATATCTGGGATATTTCCTGATTGCCTGAAGAAATCTGTTTTCATAATGCTACTCAAAAAGGGAAATAGCAACTACTGGCCAATAACGCTCATCACATTACTCTCCAAGTTGGTGGAAAGAATAAAAGCAGATCAAATCATAGCATTCCGAGAAGAACATGAGGTTCTGGTCAACTACCAATATGGATTCAGGAAAAATAAAGCAACAAAAAAGCAATAACAGAAATAGTTGATTACATAATAAATAAGATGGATAACAATGAAAACAGCAGTTGTATACTCCTAGACCTGAGGAAATGATACATGGAGTAACCCAAGGTTCAGTTCTTGGACCTTTGATATTCATAATCTATGTTAACAAACCATCAAATATATCCGATGGAAAAATATTTATGTACGCTGATATGTCAATAGCAAATACAGGGAAATGTTTACAGGCTCTGGAAAATACAACAATTCAAAATGCAACAAAGGTTATACATTATTTTAGGACCAATAATTTGCACATAAATTTAAATAAGACAAATTACATCTGACTTCAAATGTTACAGAATAGATCTACTAGCAACACCAACATGCTGATGATAGTTTCTCGTGCTAACAGCCAGGTCAGCGCTAGGTATAAATATCGCGACATCAGTAGCCTAGATTCAGTTCCCCTGAGGATGGCGGCAGAGTTAGTCGCTGAAAGCTTGGGTAGTTACCCTAATCTGACCTGGCTGTTAGCCCGAGAAACTATCATCAATAATCAACGCCGGGAAAGCTTCAAGTCATTTAACACCAACAGGGTTATTAAAACAGAGAGGTAAAGGAAACAAATTCAGCTCAGGATTATTTGCAATGAAAAAACTAAAGAATTCAGTGGAAGCTAAGACACTAACAACAGTACACTATGGTTTAATCTACCCACATCTAACATAGAGGATAACAGTATGGGAACATTGAACTAAAAAATATACTAACAGAATATTTCTGTTACAAACAAGAGCAGTAACTTTAATTCTGGGATTGAAACAATCAGATTCTTGTAGACAAGCTTTCAAAAACCTAAACATCTTAGCCCTATACTCTCTAAACATCTACAGTTATATAGCAGACAAATCGTAGGTAAATCAAATACATAAGTAGTTCACTAGAGGAAACACAAATTTCATATTCACTCACACAGATTACAAATATATAAAAGAAAAGCTACTGCTGTATCATACGAGTTGTATAATAAGATACCTACCTATATATATATATATATACTGTTAATATGAATAAATTCAGGAAAGAACAAAAGGAATTATGACTGGAAGGCTGCTTCTATTCACTTGATGAATATCTGTAAGGATTTAATTACTGCACAAATTAGCACCAACCGACCGACCGACCGACCGATCGACCGACCGACCGACCGACCGACCGACGGACCGACCGACCGACCGACCGACCGACCGACCGACCGACCGACCGACCGACCGACCGACCGACCGACCGACCGACCGACCGACCGACCGACCGAACTTCTGATTACACAATAATGACTTCAGCACAGAAATAAAATTTAAAATCAACAAAGAATCATTTGGAATTAAGAACATATACATATCAGAAATTCAAACAGTAATGAATTTTACAGATGATGTCATACAACTTACCAACAGAAACAAAAGTATGCCAAAAAATGGGGAAAGAGAAAAGCAGACATTAGGCGGGAGACAGTAGCTTGTGTATCTCCATGAAATATGTTCTGCCATAATTTTGACAGGTGGAGTAAAAGTGTTATAAAGGTTTCCCTAGTTTTTAAAATAACTGATTTCAATTTACCTATTAGTAATAAATCAATTCTACAATTGCATTATTAAGGACTATCACTTTATACCTTTTAAATAATGGTTTAAAAATAAAAGCTGAAAATATATTTTTGCAATTTAAAGCTTATTATAAGTACAACACCAAATTTCACAAATTAATTTTCTATCATACAGAACAGAGAAACTGTTTAAAACAGGGACACTTTCATGAATATGTTCAAAGTCTTACAAAATTTTAATTCAGCATGTGAAAAAGTTTATGAATAACCTTGCACCAAAAATGCACCACCCAAGTTATAATTTTCAAGGAAAAATATATTTTATTTTCTGAAAAATATTTCCAACAAATTTGATTAAAATACCATATATTATACAATATTTTTATGAAATATAATAAGATTGTGTCAACTTCAAGTGCTTAGACCACTAGATTCTCCAAGGCGGCCCAGATTCTATCCCAGATAACTGCAACACAGATCAAGGGCAGGTTTACTCTTAGAGCAGCAGTATCCCCAACCATCATTCCAATTGCTACATTACCACCTTTCCTATCATCCATCATCATCATCATCATCATTAGTACTTGTAAGGAATGGAGCATGCCAGTAAATTAAAAATAACTAATATAATGAAGATAAATGTTATGTTCCAGGCTTATGGGCTGTGGTCTAGAAGTTCTTGAAGAATGAGCCAAGGTTTTGCCAGGAACTGCACCTAGTATCATCAGGGTGGTGATCTTAGTGAGAGTCAGAAGTCAACTTCTGAAAGAGACCACCAGATGAGAGATGATATGAAATGATAATGGAGATGAAATGGAGGGACAAGAAATTCAGGGGATGTAATTAACATAACCAACATTCACCTGGCGACCCGTGAAAACACCCGAGAAAACCCAAGGTCAGGTAGGTCAGTCACAGAAATTGAACCTGGACCTCCCAAATGCGGGCCACAGACTTCCTGAGCCATTCCGCTCAGTCCCTTATCATGACAGGAAAGGTGGAGTTTGGTATGATGTAGGCAATGGATTAGCATTTGGAATAGGTCCATTCTCGGAATAATTCCAAAAGAGTATCTATTAAGTTAATTGATGGAAATTAATCGTTCCTCCATACTGGCCATGTATAGGCTAAAGTTTTAGATGGAAAGAGTCAACCTGAAAAATTCAATGCCATGGCCTCAATTTGAACGGTTTCCATCCGGTCACATTTAACCTTTGAGCTACCATGACCAACCTATGAGCTACCATTAATGTCATGACATTAAATTCTCCCATTGACTCATATGTTTTCTCAGTAAACTGCTAGGGGTCCTCGTATTCAAGATACACACCATTTATTGTACTTTTGCTGCCTCTACTTACCATGTCTGCTGATAGATTAATAAAACATCAAAGGAGTTTTTCCAAAACTACTTAATGATGTAGTACTTATCTCTATAGTAATTATCTCTAATATATCTGTTTAATATTAGCTCTGTGAAACTTTAAAAAGCTTAAAACTTTTTAAATGTGACAAACTATTCTAATTTTTGATAAGTTTAATAATACCATGCACATATTTCCATATCAACATTGTTAGTTATATTCTGATTCTCATCTCAAATGTAAAATGAAACATGAGCAAATAAATATAATTTTGAGTGGAACTAGTACTCAATGTTCCATATAGTGCTAGTATTTACCTAGAACGTGTTTCATTAGGATCTTCCTAACATCTTCAGTTAATAGATTCAGTCAACATGAAAAATTCAATATCATGGCCGGGATTTGAACCATGGATCTTCTGGCCTCTGTCTAGTCGCTCTAACCCATTGAGCTACCACGGCCAACATGCCGTCGTGACATTAAATTCTCCATTTGACTCATATAATTCCCGGTAAACCACTAGGGGCTCTCGCATTCAAGATACACTGTTTGTGGCGACTTGCTATCATAAGTGTTTGAGTCCCAAGCTTCATCATTGAATTTTTCATGTTGACTGAATCTATCAAAAACCTTAGCCAATATATGGCTAGTATGGAGAAATTACTAATTTCCATTAATAACTAAAATAATAAAAGTTAAATGATGAAGCCTGGGACTCAAGCACTTACGATAGTAAGTCGCCACACATGGTGTATCTTGAATGCGACAGCCCCTAGTGGTTTACCGGGAATTATACGAGTCAAATGAGAATTTAATGTCAGGACGGCATGTTAGCTATAGTAGCTCAATGGGTTAGAGCGACTGGACAGAGGCCAGGAGATCCATGGTTCTAATCCCAACCATGGCATTGAATGTTTCATATTGACTCAATCTATCAAAAACCTTAGCCTATATATGGCTAGTATGGAGAAATTACTAATTTCCATCAATTAACTAAAATCTTCAGTTAATGTCGAATCAAATATCTTTAAGCACTGTACTGGTACCAGAGTAAAACAAAAAATTATTCAGCTCAAGATTGTTTTACTAGACTGTAATTTAAAAAAGAAATGTCTAAAATTAGAATTCATGTTCAGCAGTAAGGCTTTTTACCTGTGGATATGTGTCTGGTAGCAGAGGTGCAATTTGCAGAATTTTCACCATATTGGAACATGCTTCAGCTGCATTTTCTTTACTAATGTTGCCTTGAGCAAGACTTTTTATATACAAATGATCTAAAAATTGATGGACAAATGTTTTCATCATTGTAAAAGTAATTTTGGAGACAACTGAATGCTTCTCAACTAAATTCCAGTAAGGAGATACCGTCAGTGAGAATCTCAATTCCCTGAAACATAATATTTGTCTTAGAAAGTGATAAAATAAAATTAAACACATGTTTGCTTTCTTCAACTTATTTCTGATAAGCAGAAGTGTTATTCAAAATTCAGTTTTAAGGTTTCAACAATATTTGAGATCTCCTAAACCCCACTCCCAAATATTGACACACAGTTCACATAAGTGTCCCTAAATATTTACGAGGCATGTTTTTTTAGTCAGTGCAGTTTTGGAATTAAAAAAAAGACATGCATAGATATCACAATAATTTTATTTTTACATGAAAGCCTATATCTTAATCTACTTTTCTACATAAATTCCGTGAATATTGAGGCACCTGTCATAACGTGGCACCAATTTTTGAATACCCTCCTCATAAAATTCTGCTGCCTGACATGTTAACCATTGTATCACAACTGTTTTGACTTCGTTATCGCCTTGAAGACGCTGACCGCCCAGAAGTTTCTTCAAGTGCAGGAACAAATGGTAGACACTGGGTGCCAGACCAGGGCTGTATGGAGGATGATCTAGAGTTTCCCATCGAAAAGATTTGATGAGATCTTTGGTCCGATTATCCACATGTGGACAGGCATTGTCATGCTTCAAAACGATACCCTTACTCTACTTGCCACATCTTTTGTTCTGGATTGCACGGCGCAGATTGTTCAATGTCTCACAATAAGACGCTGCATTGATTGTCTCATTACGAGGCAGAAACTCCCTAGCAATACTCCTTTTCTGTCCCAAAAAACTGTGCATATGATTTTCCGGGCAGAAATTGTTTGCTTAAACTTCACTTTTGTGGATGATGATGAATGTCCCCATTCCATGGATTGTTGTTTCTATTCTGGTGTGACGTAGGCCACCCATGTTTCGTCACCAGTAACAATTTGGTCTAAAAAATCTTCACCTTCATTGTGTTACCGCTCAAGGAAAGTCAATGCACTGCCTAAACGTTGGGTTTTGTGCAAATCCGTCAACATTTTCAGAACCCAATATGAACACAATTTCCGGTACTTCAAGTTCTCGGTCACAATGCAATACAAAACACTACGAGAATATTGAGGAAAATAGTCGCACAATGATGAAATTGTAAAGCGCCTGTTTTCTCTCACCTTTTCGTTCACTTTCTGCACCAAATCTGCAGTAACGACCGAAGGACGCCCACTCTGTTCTTCATCATGCACATTTGTGCAGCCATCTTTAAATGCTCTCACCCATTTCCTTACCATTCCATCACTCATAATTTTTTGTCCTTTAGCACTAAGAAATCATATAACAGCCCGTACTTCACAATCGGTGGGACTCACGATTGTCAGAGGCATCTTAAACACTCAGTAACCAAGGTATACAATGAAGAATCAGGCTGTAATGGTGTCAGTGTGTAGACAAGAGATGCGCAGAACGCCGACCGTAGCGCTGCGGCGGCAGAATCGCAAAACAGAAGACTTAAAAAAACATGCCTCGTATAAATAAATAATTTGTAAATTATACTGTCAGTTGCCAGCAACATTTAAGCACTGGTGTACTAAAATTTTGTCCAGAATATCTTTTACTTGCCATTAAATAAACTGACATATTGGGCTGCACTTGTAAGCATGCTTAAAAACCATCTTCTGGGTCGAGTTTGAACTAGCAACCTTGACCAGTGCTTAACCAATTGAGTCCCCAAATTAACTATAGAGTTAAATTAAATTTCACACTTCCAAGAAAGGAATTGTAACTATAGACTGTTTTTGAACAACTTAACTCATAAAATGAAAGTTCGAAATAACATATAACTTCATTTATTCTTCATTTCAAGAACCACAGTAAATAAATTCACAGCAAATGAGTAAGGCAATATGTGGATTTGTAATAAATAGTAGATTATGTGTGTTTGGAGGAATTTAGTAACAATGACATCAAAATTAATCGTAAAACTATTTGTAGTCGGTTTATTCACACTTGTCACTTACTTCTAAACACCTTGAAGAAAACAACATACTTGTCAGTGATAAGTTTGGATTCAAAAAAGGAATATCGACAAATAATGCAGCTTATAAACTTACACATGAAGTGTTGACTGCCTTAAGCGAAAAAAGACATGCAGGTAGAATTTTCTGTGATCTAGCAAATAGTTTTGACTGTGTTAATCATGACATTCTTATAGCAAAATTGGGATTCTATGGCCTATTATGTGTTTCAAATGGGAAGAGTTCTGGAGTCCAGCTAATCAGATGCTGTATCACACTCAGCACTGCCAGCTTGTTACCCCGCTCCTTTTATATTTCCCTCTCTCTTGCACACTCATACAACATGCAGGTCTGCTTGGCACAGACCTAAAGGTAAGCAAATTATATTTTATAAACTTTTACAATAATGCATTTGCCAAAATCAAAATTGGAAAAAGCATTTTCACTAATTATGTATATTTTTCAATACTATAACTATAATTATAGTTTATGAATTACCCGTTTTTCTAATCTAATGGAACTGCCAGTGGCTCATCCATATAGCTGTCATTGTCACTTCCGTTAAGAGACAATTCGTCATTTTCACTGTCTTCATCGTCTGAGTCTTGCAAATTTATGATTATAGGTTCCAAAATCTCATCAGGTGCTATTTCTTTCTTAAAATCGTCTTCTTGAAGGTTTTCTGCATGCCTTACACAGTTTTCCCAGTCCTGTAGTGTTACCTTGTCAATTTCTTCATGAAAAAGTCGTTCAAGGTCCATAAGTTTAAAAGTATTACTTCTGTTTGCAACTCCCCTTTTTATTTGAGCCCACAGCAACTCAATTGGATTATATTGGCAGTGGTAAGGTGGGAGGCGTATTACCTTGTGTCCCATTTCAATTGCAAGTTGATCCAGCTGATACACTTTTTCCGTGTTTTTAAACGGAAGTACTCTTTGCAATAACTCATTTTTAGTTTCTGTTTCCAAAAATTCAACCCCCCTTTTTTGTAACCATTCAACAATTTCAGTAGGTGCATAGGCTTCCACAGCCTGTGTTATCGTAGGTATCCTTAGCTTCCGGAGAAGGCCGCGTCGTATGATGGCTAGTGCACTCAAGCCCTGAAGAAGCCTACAAAATGATGGGCGAAACATCGGCAACTAGCCATCATATGACGCGGCCTTCTTCGGAAGCTAAGGATACCTAGAATTCAACAATTTCGTTATTTCTGCTGGCCAAATTTGGTATTTTATTTGCAATAACCAAATGATATGGTGCATTATCCATTATAATAATGCTTCCCTCTTCTAAATAATTTAAGAATCTGTTAAGAAACCATTCTTTAAATGTATCAGCTTTCATCTCTTCATGATAGTCTGAGGTACTTTTGGAGACAAAAATCCATTTGCTTTCTGGCAGGATCCCTATCTTAGGAGATCCAGCATGACAAATGATTAGCTGACTGCCTTTTCCAACAGGTACCTTTAAACCACCCTTTTTTGAGGGGTCTTGCCAGATTGACTTTTGTGTGTGGTTTTTATTTACCCATGTCTCGTCTAAGTAAAAGATAGGTCTCACATCACCAGAATGTCTAATTACATGCATTTTGCATGAGAATTTTAATCTTTTTGCAACAATGTCACTCCTCTCCATTAAAAATTGATGCCCACCTGAACCCTAATCCCCTCAAAATTCTGAAAGTCAATGATTTTGACACAGTGTATGAAATTTTGGTTCTAAGAGTGCAAGTTATTATCTGTATAGTTGGAAATTCAGCTTGGTCATAAAACTCAAACACAGTTCTATGTACAATGTCCTTGTCAAAGTCACTTAAATTTGTAACCCTCTTCGGAGGACCAACATGTTTCCTGGGCGACACAGACACCTGAGCACCACTGATATCAAATTTTCTTGCCTCTCCACAAATGTGGGACATACTTGTTTTATGTACACCACACGCTTCAGCAGTAAGCCGTTAAGCATTTTTTAAATCAAGCTGATTTCTATATTCCTCATTGAAGTTTTTTAAGAACGTGTACACCTTAAAAATAATACTTTGAGCCTGACTTCACAATGCCTGACTTTTTGACTCGCCACTAAATTCACTCCAAGAAGCCATTACACTATTTAACTCTTACTCTACTTTTGTGTAAAGAACTACTGAATAATATTGATCTGAACGCTCCAGAATAAATAAACACTTCTTATTCAGCATTCATATACATAAGCATACAGCATTCCACAGGCTAACAGAAAATGAAGTGTTTGCTCTTTCTTGAATTTAACCCCTTGACTTATTCACAGTAATTCTTTTATCACGTCATGTCAGTAGTTTAAATTTCAGTTCTGAATAATTAAAAGTATATTGTCACCCGAACGTCGGAACTCCCTATAGAACCAGCCGGCAGTAGGACTACACCTACCCATTTGTCTCATGTCACTAACTGAAGGGATGATTAGGGAAACAGCGGGAGCCCTGTACCGTCTCTTTCCCCTCCAACCAGATGTCTCGAAACCTCAAGATAATTGTGCGCGCAGCGAAGTTTCCAGAAACGGCGATCTTCCCTACATAAGGCCTGTAGTTGGCGAGTCAGGCAGCTCTTGTCGAGCAGCCGTGAGGAGCGTCCAGTGAGCGAACGGACTGTGTACGTGCATCGGAGGAGTGTACGTAACTGCATGCAGTGGACCTGTGACAGATGAACTGGTGAATTGTAATTGTGTGCATTACGTAATTCTGTGTAATCGGCAAGTGTTCCGATTGTAATTCGGTGGAAATAAAGAACATTTTTGAGTGGTGCAATTGGACTTTTAATTTTACGAACCCACAAAGTCACAACTGGTGTCAGGAGTGGAATGACATCACCGAACATTACAGCCATGGACGCGGCATTGGAAAAGATTTTGGAGAAGATGCTGGAAATGAAGGCGGAACTGACAGAAATAAAGACGGCGAATGAAAACCTCGCTGCAAAAACTGAAGCGGCAAATAACAGCCTGGCCGCGAAGCTGGAGACTACAAATAACAACTTGGCAGTGGAACTGAAGGAAATAAAAACCGAATTGACCACAGAAATTAAAGCGGCAAACGAGGTCCTCGCCGCAAAATTTGAGGGACAGTTGGCCGACGTAAAGGAGGACGTCACGGAGCTCGGTGAGCGCGCCTAAGACCTGGAAGAAAAGGCCGACAGCAGCGTCAAGTGCCTGAACGCCATGGTGGAGAATGTCGTCGGCAGGAGGTTGAAGGATTTAAAGGTCGACGCGCCGAGACGCGACAAATCTGCGCACGTTAAACCTCCTAAAAACGACGGCACGAACACTTTCTAAGTCTTCCGCCGCCAATTCGACGCAGTGGCCAAGCACAACAAATGGTCACCAAATGAGGAGGCCACACAGTTAATAGCCAGCCTCCAGGGACGGGCCGCGGAAGTCCTGAACACGGTACAGACAATGGCAGCGCCCAAGGACATCTGGGAGGCCCTGGAGAATCGCTTTGCAAACCACCGCTTAGCCGCAGCGTACCGCAGCCAGCTAAAGGCAAAGTCACAGCAGCCAGGGGAGACGCTGCAGGAGCTCGCCCTAGCAGTTGAACAACTGGCTAGCAAGGCCCTAGTCGACCTCCCACCAGAGTTCGTATCGCGGGAAGCTGCCTATACATTCGTTGGCAGGGTACGAGACAGGAGATTCGTCAGCACCTAATGCTCGGCGATTATAAAACCATCCACGAGGCGCTAACGGCAGCATTAAGGATGGAGGCGGCCAAGGTAACAGCTATCCCGACGTCGAGAACGAGGACTGTCCGCTACACCGGAGACAGAAGACCAGCCGAGGGACGCCGGCGAACACCTAGTGGCCTGTGTTGGGGGTGTGGACAGCCTGGACACCTGCAGAGAGACTGCTCACACCAGGAAGAGCAGCCGGAAAACGGGTAAGGGCCGTCGTGGAGAGGGGCACGTCAGTGCCATCACCACCATCCCCTCGAGTGACACTGCGCGCCGTCAGCCGGCGTATGGATGACAGCCTCATCGCGGACGTTTGGGTGAGAGGGAAGCCGTGCCGCGTGCTGGTGGACACTGGGGCAGCCGTGACCATCATCAGACCAGACGTGGCGAAGGGTTTGCCGAGAAGGAAGCCGAGGAGACCATAACACCTTGTCACTGCATCGGGCGACACCTTGCCTGTGAAGAAGGAGGTCCTGTTGAAGCTGACCTTGGGATGGAGTGCCGTACGTCTTTGGGTGTTCGTCGCGAAGGTGGCTGAGGAGGTGATTCTGGGACTGGATGCCCTCAGGAGCTACGAGGCGACGGTCTACATCGGCAGGAAGGTCCTGCGGCTCAATGGAGAAGAGGTTATACTCCGTCGACCCGAAGAGCGCCCTGGAATCTGCAGGGTCATCTTGAACGAAGACGTGGTTGTCCCCGCGAGGAGCGAGGTGGTGGTGACGGCGCGACTAGAAGGCCAGAGAACCGTGATGCTGGACCAGAAGACGCCTCTACACACACTGTGAGTAGCCAGGGCATTGCTGCCGTGCGGAGAGGAGGTGCCAGTGAGACTAGTAAATCCAACGGACACCGATCACATCGTCCAGGTCGGGACGGAGTTGGGAACGTGCAAGTCCGTGGTAAGCGTAACAGCAATCGACAAGACGCAGGAGCCGGTGCCGTCGCAACAGCTGGTGCCCCGGCTAGAAGGCTTACTGGAGAGGGCGGCCGACCACCTGACCGCAGAACAACTGGAGAAAGTTCGACAACTGCTGAGGCGATACCAGCGCGTCTTTAGCCAAGGCGACAGTGACTACGGCCGCACGGACAAAGTGCTTCACCGCATCGACACTGGGGACGCCCGGCTTATTCGGCAACCACCTAGACGCTTTCCGCTGGTGAAGCAAGGGGCGGTACGAGACATGCTGGAGGACTTGAGATCCAGGGGAGTGATTGAAGAGTCTGACAGTCCTTGGTGTTCCCCTGTAGTCTTGGTGACAACGAAAAACGGCGAGCTACGCTTCTGCGTAGACTACAGGAAGTTGAACGCTGTCACCGCAGGGACTGTTTCCCCTTACCCCGGATTGACGACACCCTGGACACAGCTGGTGCACAGTTGTTCTCGACCCTGGACCTGAAGTCGGGCTACTGGCAGGTAGCTCTAGATCCGAGAGACAAGGAGAAGAGCGCATTCTCGACAGGCCAAGGGCTCTGACAGTTCAGTTATGCCCTTTGGACTCTGCAACGCACTAGCTACCTTCCAACGTCTCATGGAGTCAGTGCTGAGAGGACTGACCTACGACGCCTGCCTTCTACACCTGGACGACATCATCATCGTCGGGAAGACTTTTGGAGACCATCTCGAGAATCTGAGTAAGGTGTTACAGAGATTGCAGGCGACCAACTTGAAGCTGAACGCGAAAAATGTGCCAGCTCTTCTGCAAGGAAGTGAACTACTTGGGCCACATAGTCTCAGCAATCGGAGTGGCCACAGACCCGGGGAAGACGCAGGCTGTGAGAGATTGGCCTCGCCCAAAGGATAAGAAAGAGTTGCGCCGTCTCCTGGGGCTGTGCAGTTATTACCGACGCTTCATAAAGGGGTTCTCTAACATCACCAAACCTCTCACCCGCCTGACAGAGGAACACCGGCCTTATGTTTGGACGGAGGACGCCGAAGACGCTTTCCAGCTCCTGAAGAAGACCCTGTGCAGTCCTCCAATTTTGGGTTTCCCCACAACCGGGTGGCGCCTTCATTGTGGACACCAACACCAGCGACCATTGCATTGGAGGTGTCCTATCGCAGATCCAGAACGGCCATGAGCAGGTGATAGCCTACTGCAGCAAGACGCTATCCAAGTCAGAGAACAACTACTGCATCACCTGGCGAGAGTTACTGGCGGTAGTAAAGACCTTGGAGCACTTCCATAAGTACCTGTACGGTCAGCCATTCCACCTGAGGACTGACCATTCCGCCCTAACCTGGCTATTGAGCTTTAGGAACCTGGAAGGCCAGACAGCACGTTGGGTCCAGAGGCTGCAGGAGTACGACTTCACCTCGGAACATCGTAGAGGGAAGAGCCACGGTAACGCCATGTCTCGAAGACCCTGTCCAGAAGAGTGTGGCCAGTGCACCAGAGTGGAAGAGAAGGAGCGTGCTGCAGCAGTCCGAGTAGTCACGGCAGTGCCTGCGGATGGCTGGGATAGCGCAGGCCTGAGGAGGGAGCAGCTGGCAGACGCAGACTTGGGGCCACTCTTGAGGTAACTGGAGGCAGGGACGAGACCAACCTGAGAGGACATCGCACCGAGGAGCACCATCTACAAGTCGTGCTGGGCCCAATGGGACTCTAAGACCAGAGAGGGCGCGCTGTTCCGGGTATGGGAGTCACCCGATGGGAAGACGCAGAGAGAACAGTTGGTACTTCCCCAGAGTAAGGTCCTGGAAGTCTTGGAGGAAAGGCACGCCGGTACTTCGGAAGGACACCTGAGAGCGAACCGAACAATTGACAAACTACGGCAGCGCTACTACTGTTGAGACTCCGAGCAGATGCTGAGAGATGGTGCCGTCAGTGTCACGTGTGCGCGGCGAGTCGCGGCCCCCAGACTATGAGCCGGGGTCGTATGCAGCAGTACAACGTCGGAGCGCCATTCGAACGGATCGCCGTTGACATTGCTGGACCATTCCCAGTTTCCGACCGAGGCAACAAGTACCTAATGGTGGTTGTGGACTACTTCACCAAGAGGCCGGAGGTGTATGCCATCCCAAACCAAGAGGCAAAGACAATCACAGACTGCCTCGTGGAGCAAGTGTTCTGTCGATTTGGGTTGCCGTTAGAGCTACACAGTGACCAGGGTACCAACTTTGAGTCCAACCTAATGAAGGAGGCACTACAAAGGCTTGGGGTAAACAAGACCTGCACGACGCCTCTACATCCCCAGTCGGATGGCATGGACGAAAGATACATCAAGACCTTAGAGGAACACCTGAGGAAGTTCGTGGCCAGCCATCAGTGAGACTGTGATGTCAAGGTGACACTGTTCTTGCTGGCCTACCGCTCGTCTACACATGACACAACTGGGATGTCGCCAGCCAGGTTAATGTTTGGCTGAGAGTTACGCCTCCCTTGTGACCTGGCTTTTGGAAGACCTCCGGAAGCGAAGCAGCCAGCGACCGAGTATGTGGAGAACTTGGTGGACCACCTCCACGACATGCACGAGATGGCTTGCCAGAACATCCAGAAGGCGAGCGACCGCATGAAAACCAGGTATGACAGGCAAGCCAACAGCCAAGGGTTGCAGCAAGATGACCTGGTCTGGTTGTACCATCCTACCCGGACCAAGGGACGCTGCCCGAAGATCCAGCTGCCATGGCAAGGACCGTACCGGGTGGTGAAAGGATTAACGATGTGGTCTACCGCAACTAGAAGGTTCCCCGAGGGAAGATGTTGGTGGTACACCTGGATCGCCTCGCATGCTACGATGGTGCTGTTCGGGACGACCAGCTTTGAGGAGGGAGCAGTGTCACCCAAACGTCGGAACTCCCTATAGAACCGGCCGGCAGTAGGGCTAGAGGGGAAGCATTGAGGCCATGCCTACCCATTTGTCTCATGTCACTAACTGAAGGGATGAATTAGGGAAACAGCGGGAGCCCTGTACCATCTCTTTCCCCTCCCACCAGACGTCTCGAAACCTCGAGATAATTGTGCGCACCATGAAGTTTCCAGAAACGGCGATCTTCCCTATATAAGGCCTGTAGTTGGCGAGTCAGGCAGTTCTTGTCAAGCAGTCGTGAGGAGCGCCCATTGAGGGAACGGACTGTGTACGTGCATCAGAGGAGTGTAAGTAACTGCGTGCAGCGGACCTGTGACAGACGAACTGGTGAATTGTAATTGTGTACATTACATAATTCTGTGTAATCGGCAAGTGTTCCGATTGTAATCCAGTGGAAATAAAGAACATTTTTGAGTGGTGCAATTGGACTTTTAATTTCAGGTACCCACAAAGTTACAATATGTACATACATACCAACCACTTTGAACTCTCTAGAGTAAATAGAGATTACGAACCATTCGTAAACAAAGATATAATGTGACAGACACGTTCTGCCAGGGCAGCAGGAAATTTATTGTTTCCTCTTGCTCAAATTGGCTTATTCTAAGTAATTCTTTTGTCACATCATGTTAACATTTACGTTTCAGTTCTGAGTAATTACAAATAAACACACATACATGCCATCCAATAATGCTATTCATTACAGTGTTTACGTCACGATATATTGTTATAATACAGGTAATAGTGCTTTATTTATTTGTGTTAGAAAAACTGTTTGAGCTAAAAAATATGGAGTTTTCATGGTTATGTTAGATACATTACTCTCTACCTTCCACATGGATCAGTTTTGGCAAAATCTGAATTTTTGTCTTAGTGCGAATATTTCATACAGATTGATTAGGTTGACACTCCTCACACACCACTTAGCGGGAGTGCAATACAACACCGCATTGGTTACTCACCTAGTAACGCTCAAGGAAAAACACCTTCCCATTTGAAACACATAACAATCATTTAAGTTGGTTTGTATCATATGTAAATGAAAGAAAACTGTGTGCTGAAGTAGCTAGTAAAATTGGTTATGAAAAATAAACTCTGAATTGGAAAGTAGCAACTCATGGAGCACCCTAAGGTTCAGTATTAGGGCCATTACTATTTCTGATCTATAGAAATTACCTCTCACTTTATATAAAAGGCACTGCCAGTACAATTCTATTCACTGATGATGCTAGTGTCCTGGTGACCAGTACAAATTTAAATGAGTGTATAATTAAACTGGATAATGTTTTGAACTTTATGTCATATTGGTTTAAAGCAAACAAATTAGCTGTGAATCTACACAAAACAAAAGTTGTTTAATTTATAACTTGCCGTACGTTCACATATCAAATAGAAATTGGCTCAAAACGTCACCAGTTTGTCTGATGTGTAAAAACAGATGGCTTGGCACCTTAACGCATATCCCCTACAGTCAAGTATGGAGGTTCTTTTGGTTGCAATAGCACAGGTGACATTGTGAAAATAGAAGAAATTATAAAGAGGGAGCATTATCACAACTTATTCCAATGCCATGCCAAACCATCTGAGATGCAGTTAATTGGCAAAGGTTTCACTTTGCAGCAGGACAATGACTCCAAACACACAACTTTACTCTGTACAAGATTCACTGAATGATTGAAAGAGAGATAAGACTTGAAGTTCATAGTTTGGCCTCCTCAAAGTCCTGATGTAATCCTATTGAACTAATCTGGATCATGTGGATAGAGGGGTCAGAAAGAAACAATCCACTAATGTAAATGTATTGTGGAGTCATGTGCCAAACATTTGGAGGGATATTTCTGAAGATACACTGGTACACTTAATATAGAAAGGATAGAAAGGATGCCCAGAGTTTGCAAAGTCATAATTAAAGCAACATTAGTTTCTTTGAAGAAAGCAAAATCTAACATGTATTGCTGATTTTAACTAAATATACTGCTGTGACACATAATATATCTCTTATTCCATTGTTTCCATAAATCCCAAAAATTAGGTGTGTTCAAAAACTTTTGAGCGGTAATACTTATGAATTATAAGTTGCCATTGGGGTAAGGCTTTTCAAACTGAGATTTCCTTATGGTCTACTGAGAAAATGAAAGTAATTTGGAGAATTTAATGCTGTACCAGCATGTTTCCATGGTAAATCAGTGATACAGCAGCTGCACTAGAGCAGTTGAAATCCCAGCTATGGCATTGAATTTTTCAGTTGTGATTCTACCTTTCACGTTTTCCTACACATGATTTGTGTATGTTAGAACAATCACTGATTGAACTTATAAATGAAAATTCAGTGATCTGTTCTTACTCATCCATCCTACATGCTAGATCTTGCTTCTTCTGACCTGTATCTCTTTGGTTCACCAAAGGATGGTCTTTGCAGGAGGTATTATAGCACTGATAAGCAGGGCAAGAACTTTAGACACAGAACCTAATAAGTTTGCTACGCCAAGACCATAGAATTACGTTTGTTTACAAATAACTGGAGGTGGGAGAACAATGTCTGTAAAGCACCCTACACCTGATTCCAACCTTGGGTACATACAGTCGACAACAAACAGAGGCTTTTGACTAAGCGCGTATATATGAATAATAGGAGAAAGTTCCTAAGCTCATTCATTCTCTCTTTTGTGAACAGATACACAGGCCTATTGAAATAACATTGTGTAAATTTTAATTATAGTCATTAATTTTATTGTAATGTACAACTACGTACATTCATAAATTCTGAAATTTGAACCTTGTTCTATTTCTGACAAAATATTTTTATATTGAGAGAATGTTCTCTATACGTCGCATGATGTGATTGGAGCACACTCGAAAGTTTATATTTGAGTCTGTGTTCCTATTTAAACAACTTCGCAATTCACACAGTTTCGAACGTGATGGATTGCTTTTAACAACACGTTGAAGTTTTTGTTTAACACAATTACTATTAGTATCATCAGGCACTTTGTTTATTTTTTCACAAACTTTTTCCACCACCCCTAAAGCGACACACATTTCAATATTTGAAGTCTCCAAATAGGTGATGGTTTCTGCTAAACATTTGAAATGATTTGCTATGTACCAAATATTTTCAAAACGTTTCACAGTTTTTATGGCACAACTGTCTTTGTCATCAGAATTGTTGATAACTTCAACTATTGTTTAATAATATTTAGCATAGTAGACAACTGCGTGAAGCCAAGTTATGCCCATCAAGTTATGATTGGTCGTGGAGGTAATGGAATGTCAGATGGTTCCATAGGTCAGTGTCTCGCTACCTGCACCCAACTCGTTCCAATGTTTTGGTGTCCAAAGTTCATGTCCTGGTGATAAGGCAGTTTTGATGCGGTTGAAAGCTAGCAGAGCCATAGATCAGTAGAGCAGTACCATGAGGCCCTACAAGCTCTCTTATTAAGATGGCATAAGATCAGAGACTTATACAGATGTTAATAAAGAATAAAACCAGTCTGTTATGAGAAAGAAAAATGTGTTACCTATTAATTAGCTCTACATTAGCAATAACCTAAAGTGGAGTTTCGGCAATTATGGTAAGAAACAGCAAACGTTTTGGTGTTCCTACTGGTGCAGGAAACAAAAGTGGATTTTAATGGACAGAGCAATATGAATGAGGTGCTGAGAACCATAAAGGCCTAAAGCACAGAAACATAGTTTTCAGAAAAATAGATGTTTGTTAACATCAAAATTTCCATTACAAAGTACTTACTACTTGTGAACGTGATCTAAAGAGTAAATTATATTGGCAACACCATATGAAAATTGAACAGCACAGAGCAAACAAAATGATACTTTATGCATTGGGCCCTTATGTAACTGAACCTCGGGATAAATTATGTTGGCAACACCATATAAAAATTGAACAGCGCAGAGAAACAAAATGATACTTTATGCTTTGGGCCCTTATGTAACTTAATATCAGGAAAAACTGGCAAGAGACAACTTCTTATGAATATATCATTAAATCAAAGAGGGCCTAAAGCACAGCTACAGCTGGTTGACCATAAGGTTGGCAAATGTCAGGAGCATGCACACATGCTAAAATCTCAAAATCTATGATGATATGCTTTAGGCCCTTGTGGTTTTAAGCAACTCAAATATAGTATCTACTTATGCTTCTCACATCAAAATACTGGAATGCAACAGGGCGAATGGCTTCATTGCCAACTGCTAATGTTAGATACCAACCAACCACTTATGCTTCTCATATAATTTATGTCAGTTCAATTAAAACTTTTGCTGTTAAATGCCTCTTATTAAACATTCAAATACATACTTCTCAACTTTTTTTGGTTTAATGAAGTCATTATGATAACATTGACTTGTTTCTTCTTTAACTGCTTCAAACATACGTGGATTCAGTTCTGCTTCAAACTGTTTCATGTGTTGAGCCACAGCTTCCAACAGTAACTGAAACAATTAGATAATACCAATTATTGACTAAGTATTATTAAAAGAAAAAAAAAGAAAAAAACAACACCAATGTCTATAACCCCATTGCTTGCCCAGTATTTAACTTCTTTTTTTTTTATCTCAAATATTACAATATTTATAATGTCTGAAGTAACTTTTCAAAGATCCTATAAGTAAAATGCATACATGTTTTGGTAATGAAATACCACTAGGAAATTATGCATGTTTGGAGTAATTTAGTAACAATAACATCCAAATTACAACATGGCAATGTGAGAAGACGTATCGGAAAAAATGTGCAACACTGAGAAGTTTACCTCAGCTTGTCGCACATACAGGCGAGTCCAGTATATGTATAGTCTGTTCAGATGTAATCACATCTTCTGGACAACAATGTATCATATATCGCCAGGCGTGAGAAAATATATCATATAGACACACGCAGCTTTCAATCGCTTCATTTGTGTTTCGTAACTTACTGTACATCAACTTATTAATATTTCACTCTTCTAATCGACCAGATAAGAGACGATCACAGCGCTGGTCACCTGAAGGTCAATACGCCTCAACGCTCTGTTGAGTAATAATTGAAAAACTATTTGTAGTCAGTGTTTAACACTGTTGTTGCCTGCAGTCTTCCCTCTGATAGTGGAACTACAAATTTCTTTATAAAAATTATCGATTGGTAGGATTTCAAAGTTTATAACTCGGTAACAAAAACTTCTCTTAACTTAAGAAAATGATGTTAATTCTTCTTTCTAATTGAAATCGATTTCAATTAGAAAGAAGAATTAACATCATTTTCTTTAGTTAAGTGAAGTTTTTGTTACAAATTGTTATATTTGTATAATATTCATTGCTTCACTGTAGCTAGCTTCATTTTCTATGTAATTATAACTCAGTCTTTATATTTCCAAATTAAAATGTTCTCCCACATCAGTTTGCAAAATAAACCACACCTTTTAATAATTTTGGATTTGGGTCAAGCTTATGGTTTTTGTTCCAAAAGTAAAATGCTACTGCTGACTTGTCTACCTGTTTCGATTTGATGTTTCTAAAATGTTCTTTGGCTCTGTTTTTTATGTTTCTTTTAGTTTGCCCTATGTAGAATTTTGCACATTCTTTTAGTTTGTCCTATGTGTAATTTTATAAAAAAGTTTATAGTTCCACCATTAGAGGGAAGACTGTAGGCAACAACAGACAACAGTTGGGCTTTTGAGTTTGAAAATGAAAACAGCACCTCCCAAAACTATTCAAAAATAAAATATAAGTGACCGTGTGATAAACAGATCAAAAATAGTTTTATCAATTTGGACATCACTGTTACTAAATTCCCCCTAACATACATCATTTCTTTAATATTCATCATATAGTACACACTACAAAATGAAGTAAATTAATTACAATTGCTAAAGCATTTAATTAATTTAAACAAAAAGTTGGGGTTACACACTCTTACATAATAAGCAAGAACAGCAGTATAATTATAATATATAATTCAACACATTGTAATGCTCAAACTCTAAAGCATTAGAGTCTACAATATTTATGTTATCCTATTTTCAAAACACAGTAAATTATATGTAAATGATAGAAGCTGTATTAACTTTTTAAGTAGCAATAATGCATTACTTACAGGTAGCTTTTCATTGAATCCGTTAAATTTAAGCACTATTCCTTTATCACCTGTATCAATTGAGTAACTTAATTGTGCAATACGAGCTGAATAATATTCTTCAGTTAAATGTAGCTTCAGTAATACTACAAACATATCCATCATGACACTGAAACAAACAAAATGTGTCACAATCACACAGCCTTCACATCAAACTATTTATTCCAATGTGTAAGGACTAGGATACAATTAAGCAAAAAATTAATATAATTTTGAGTCAAACTAGTACTCAATGCTCCACTTATTGCTAGTATTTACCTAGAAAGCTTTTTGTTAGGATCTTCCTAACATCAATAATACTAAATAAACATTTTAAATGGAGCAAACAGATAGATAAAAATTGTAACAAAGTTAGCTCAAGTATATTTTTATTAAAAAGAATGGCAACATTTGCTGATATAAACATATCAGAAAAGAGCAATTAGAGTGATGTTAGGGCTAAAACCTCATGAATCCTGCAGAAATCATTTCAAAAAATTAAATATTCTTACTCTGTACTTTATATATATATATATATATGAGGTAAGAATGTATTTTAAACATAACGAAAGTAATACAAAAATTAATAGCCAGATCCTGACCATACACTAGAGGCAACATGCAATTTCATTTAATATTACACAGATTACAATTATTCAAAATGAAACTGATGCTTGCTGGTTGTATGTACTATAATAAATTACCAATACACTTACAACAAATACATAGTATAAATAAATTTAAAATTGAACTGCAAAAATATATAGTGCAAGGATGTTTCTATTCAATCGAAGAATTTGTGAAGTAGTTTTCTAGGTACATATACAGTATCTGTAGTTAGCTATAAGTAAAATGTAAATAGTACTTTGTGTATCTAATTGACAATATCATGAATTATTGTAAGACCTTTTCCCATGTGGTTAATGCAGCTGGACCTTGGACACTTTTTAATAAGTGGATTTCTCATTCTATATCATGATTCTCCTTCCAAAAATGGTGCGCTACCGCTGATTTATCTATTTCTTTGTTCCTGAAGTTCCTAAAATGCTCTTTAAGCCTAATTTTCAAGTTCCTTTCAGTTTTTCCAATGTTAAAGTTGTCACAACCTTTGCGGTATATCTGGTACACACCTGATTTTTTGTCTGTCAGTATTTCCTTTGTATTATGTGATTTCAAAAGGTGTTGTACACTAAATTTGTTCTGTGGGGCCAAAGTAATATTGTGCTCTTTGAAGACTTTTTGGAAAAGATGTGTAGCTCTGGGATGATATGTAAATGTTCTGTATGAAGTTTCATTGCTGATTGGGGAAAGAGCAGTTACTTGTTTGCATCTTTGTTGTCTTTTGAATTTATCAATTTTCTTTTTGATCAATTCAGCACTGAATCCATTGTATTCTGCAATGTGAATTATATTATTGTACTATTTGATATATTCCATCTTGTTTAAAGGTACATTAATAATAATAATAATAATAATAATAATAATAATAATAATAATAATAATAATAATAATAATAATAATAATAATAATAATAATAATAATAATAATAATAATAATAATAATAATAATAATAATAATAATAATAATAATAATAATAATAATAATAATAATAATAATAACAACAACAACCCATGGCACGACAGTCCATAGAGGGCCAAGACCTACCAACCCGACTGCCGGCCTCATGCCCACTTATGCATGGCAGAGGTGGGCGATCATCCAACCAATACAGGGAGGAGATGTGGTCAGCACCTCGGCATCCCCCAGCTGGAATGTTGGTTTCCGTGACCAGGGCCGCTTACCTAGCGTAAGCTCCTAACTTTTCTCACGATGCTGAGTGGGCACCGGTCCTATACCAGGGACCTAAAATCCGCACCCCATGGGGCCGCTCTCTATGGCCAGGGACCAAGGCATGCCTTAGCCCGCTACGCCACTGCACAGGACAAAGGTATATTAACCAGCCTGTAAATTATTTACATCTCTTCTCCACAAATTATTGATTAAAAGTGAATTTATTTTCCAATTCCAAAGTTATAGCTAATTTTGTTCAATTCACAGACTAAAGAACATCTTTTAACCTGTGAAGCCCTACCTGCCGGACCCACTACACAGAAATATTGGAGAGCAAGAGAGCTAATGGCTTCATTGTCAAAGCCTAGCACTTGAAAACAACATATTCAATTCACACGTCCTTCTCTATCATTCATTTTTATACAGCTTCCACAGACTATTCTTACTAAAAGTTATTTTTTATCTTTGAGTTAATCAAGATAAACTTTAGCAGAAATAGTTTCTTTACATATTTCATTGAAGATATCAAGAAGAAAGATATGGGGAACAAAATCAGCTGCCCGATGTTTAACATGCTGGTTACTGCATTCTGGCATAGATATTCCATACTCTTTCCATGACATCATGAGAAACAAAGGATTAACAATTATTTTAAATATAATTTTGTGCTTCACTGTATCAGAATCCTGTCATTAATACAATTATTTTAAAAACTGTCAAGTATTGAGCAATTAAAAGCAAAAGTTATGCATTCTCAGAAATGGTTAATGCCCCCCCCCCCCAACAAAAAGGTATTTTAAATAGTGTATTTTAAAACTGATGTGTATACTTTTTAAAGTTTGTTTTTGTCTTCTCTCTTAATAGTGCCACTGACTGCATATATGCATGCTCGAGCACTCAAGCACAAATGCAGTCTGTTGTCTCACTGTAAAACAATGGCACTGCAGCTTACCAGTTATGAAAAATTCTCCTGAATGAAGAACACTTCACAGTTTACTTCAGAAAATTCGATATATATACTTCAGTTGGTTATAAATATCTTAAACACATGATATTTAAATGATAATCATTAGAGCCATTTTTGTAGAAATTGAAAATTTCAAAAAAGTTCTATATAAAGGGTATTTTTGGATAAGATGTATTTGAAAATCTTGGTATTGCATCTTTAGAATGTGTTGAACCAAAATACAAAATTAGGTATGTCGGATATTTAGTTTTTCCACACGCATAGTCAAATTGACTTCTTTTAAATGTCCAATTTTTTGGTTCAGAAGCCCAAAATTATTTCTATTTAAGTCTTGATGTCAATTTTTTGGAGGGATTGCAGTACCTCCTTTACCCACTGTAAGTATGTAGCAGAAAAAGTAATTACTAGAGCCAGGATTTTCATGCACTAAAAAGCTTCAGAATATATATTTTTTAAATGATGATGATTGTAAAAGTTATATTAAAAACTGAAAAATATATTATAAAATTAAATGAACACAAGAAAACATCTAGCTTATAGAACAATGAATACTGGAACTCATCGATTTGCAGCTAAGCAACAGATTTAAACATCTTGTTGGAGTTCAGCACACAAAGTGTAATCTCCGAGTTCCACTTCACACAGCCTTGTCTATTTTCTTTGAGTAATGCCTTATATTGGGAAACAGAACTTGTCCATCAGCAAGTTGTTGAATCCAATACCTGTTCTAGAAAACTTTCCAAAATCATATCCTGCAACTTAAATTTCTCCATCTCTATCACATCACCTGGACTTAACTTGTGAATTGAGTAATAATGAATGTGATAATTCCCTTCCCACAACTAAACTTGTGGCCAACTTGCAAAAATTAAAACCTATAAAATTTTCTCTGTTCCAGCAAAAATTTTTATAAGATGAAATTTAGAATGCAAAAACTGTTCAGAGCAGTATATGTACAACAATTCCATGTAAAATAAATGAGAATTTCATTTTACGATTCCTGAAAACCTGAAAGTACTGCTTCTTTCTGTCAAACATGCTGAAACTCTTTGTTGTACGTAGCAAATAACAGTAGATACAAAAGTTGGTCCATATTTTATGCTTTGTATCATGAACTATAACCAAAATCTGTCCAGAAAACATGTGAAACTTATATCTCAAAGACAAAGTGAATATAATAAATAATTCCTTTCTTGAAAGTGTTGAAAACAGTGTTGTTGTAATAAATTACATTTAAAGGGAGTCGATTAATGATACTAAACAACACTTACTTTTAAATTTTCCCGGAACATTGTTTCCGACTTCAATAGTTTAACACACAGACTGGTTAACATCCCTCTCGCAGCAGAAGAATACAAAAGAGAATACAACAAAATTATTTAAATATCACAAAAAATGACTTTCCCAAATCATTAGTAGACAAAAAGGTGAACTTAGCAAAAAAGAAGCTAATAGAGGAAACCACAACCCTCTCAGCTACAGAAACTAATATGATTTTCAAAAAATTCACTTACCATCTATGGGCCTTTCATAAATACAAAAGTCTTCAAAAAACAAAACATTCAACTGGCACCAGTCAACCATTACTCCTTAAAAAACCTAATTTCCTCAAACATCAAAGATGCCATTCCGTCTAACAAAATATCTGGTATATATTCAAATTGAATGCTGTGACTGTAGTCAAATTTATATTGCAAAACCAAAAGAAATTTAGAAACAAGAGCAAAGGAATACTTTAGGAACATAAAATACAAACAATTAGAAAAATCAGCAGTTGCCTCGCATTTTTGGGGGGAAAAAACCACAACATAAATTCAGAACCAAAACTACTAAAACATGCATCAGGAAAGTAATGAACAAATTAAGGTAATTATTAATTTTTAGATGTGTAATAAATACAACTCATCTAAAAATTAATAATTATTTCGCTTCACTGTGGTGTTCCAATACAGTTAAATCTTGATATACTGAAGTGACGTCAAGTCAAGAGGAACACGCGAAAGTTAGATCCAGCCAAACTCAAAATAGGTATGAAAGTGAAGCAGATGTGTAATAAATACGACTCATCTAAAAATTAATAATTATTTTGCTTCACTGTGGTGTTCCAATACAGTTAAATCTCGATAAATTCAGGTAAGTTCAGAAATTCACAGAGAAAATATAGTGATATTTTGTAAACAGTCCTTGACATGTCTATTCAATTATTTTTGTGAGTGGAGGCCAAATAAACACAAGTTTCATCTATATAAGTGCCAATACCTACGGTCAAACCAGAATTTCTTGGTTCACATATTGCTGAAACATAGAAGTTCATGATTTCAGTCTCTAGCAATTAAATGTAACCAAAGAATTCATGAAGAAGGCAATGTATACATGAAACAACACCAGAAGATGTTATTACAGGAAAAAATTGCAATCACCTTTAGTGCGAACAGTCCTTTGAATGACGGCTTGCCTGCCCAACGTCTGACAGCTGTATGTTTGCCATTCTCTTTCTAAACACTAACATTATCATTGGCCATCACTGGTACATCCCACCTCCCCTGATATCTTCTTTCTGCCTGCTTTGATGTCCTGGTGAAACCTCTCTCCCATCTCTTCACTATCAGGATAGTGATTGAGATGAGAGTGAAGTGCAGTTTCAAACTCATTTTACACCCCAGCTCCTTCATGTGATCCGACATCATTTTCACTATTGTATCACACTGTTCACTCTTTCCTAGGAAATTTTTTATGTCTCTCATTGAAATCCATGCAGAAAGTTCCACAGCATTCATCGTCTGTTTAAAGTTTGGGTCTTTCAGCAGCTTTCTAATTTGTGAACCATCAAAAATATCTTCCTGACTTTTGCATCTGATAAATGTGGAAACTTTCTTGCTATATACTGAAAACAGGGGCTGCTTTTGTCCAAGCCTTAACAAACTGCTTCATGATTCCCAGTTTGATATGTACCAGTGACAAAGTAACTTTTTGTGAGTCAACTAAGGCATCATTTTTAACTTTTTTTTACCCCCAGTGTCAGCACTTGTCTCTTGGGCCAGGTAGATATAAACAGTCTGCCTTATTCACATATTTTCTTCTAATTCCTGACACACTTGGTGTTTTCACAGCAGAACAAAATAAACACAAACAGATCAGACGTTCACCATATTCAGGACGTAGATGATTATCACTAACTAAGCAGCATTAAGAATTTTGCCAACAAAAACACTGCATTTCAACAGTGCATTTCATCGATAACAATTCTAAAATAGACCACACCACTTAAAAACACAAATTAGCAATATAGAAAATTCACCTACCATCCATGGGCTTTTAGAAAATTTGAACGAATCTTCAAAAGACTAAACTTAAAACTAGCACCCCAAAACAAATTCAGTCTGAGGAACCTGCTAAATAAACCACTGAAAAATACAATCCCCAACAATTTGAAATCAGGAATTTATCAGATTAATTGTGAAACCTGTGAAAAAAGCTACAAAGGAAAAACTAAGAGAAACTTGTTAACCAGGCAAAAAGAACACCAGAAGAACATTAAGTTGAAACAAACAGAAAAATCTGCAGTTTCACACCATTTTTGGACAGAAAACCACAACATTGGCCACAACATTAAACTGTTAAAATCTTTAAGTACACCCATAGAATTGGATATTTGGGAAAAAATATTCATAAACAAAAACGGTGATAAAGTTATAAATTTTGAAATCCCGGCATTAAATGAAGTATTTAAACTTAGTGCCCCTAACACCAGATGGCAGAGCAATCGGAGCTCCGTAGCAGTGGAAGAAGAGGAAGGTTCATCTAGTCACCAAACAGCTGAGGATGAGATCGAATGATCTTGAAAACGTTTCAATTACACAAGAGCAAGTAAGTGAAGTTTGAGTGTAAACATAGTGACTCATAAATCAAACTTAAATATGAAGAATACTTCACTGTTAATAATGCTTCTGCTTTTAATATTTATGATATAGGAGAGTTCAATAGAATGGTGTTGGATTGGCAAGCACATGCAAGAACAGAGCAAAGCACAGCAACACTTACAACAGCCTTGTAGTGTAATTTATAGCAATAACTGAACACAACTATTTACTATCTATTGTTGGTGGTTATCACTAGAGGTTAATAGTAAGCAATATATTTTAAATCCCACAAAAAAAGTATGCAGGAGCTGGCCCCATAGCTCAGTCGGTAGAGACCTGCCTGCCGTGCTAGGGGTCTCAGGTTCGATTCCCGGCAGGGGGGGGGATTTTTCTCCGTCCAAGATTATTCCTCATCTTCCCCAGAGTCTGGAAATATGAATGACAGTGCGAATGTGTGTGTGATGTAATGATTAAAACCAACCGAACAAGAGTTAACACCTTCGATATGTTCCAAAGGAGAACAGCCGCCAATATGACCATTGCAGTTAAAGGCTAAAAAAGTATGCAGGCTTGCTGTTTTTCTCCACCCAATGAAGGAGCAGTCCTGATAGACAAATGTAGAGATAAGCTCTAGCCTATCATAGTAGTATACAAGGTGTTTGGTGTATGAGTGCACAGACTTCAACAGCAACTTCTTAATGTTAAGCTGAAATTTAAGTTTCTGTACCATTTTCCTCTAAAGTGCGTGGTTGCATAAATAAAAATTAAAATTGATCAAAGTTTTGATTGTGAATATGTCTTTACACCCATAAAGACTATGATAAATATTTTTTTGAAACGAATTAGTACTCAATGCTCCATATATTGCTAGTGTTTGCCTACGTGTTTCGTTAGGACCTTCCTAACATCCTCAGCTAATGATGACTATTAAATTCTGATTTGGCAAACTCCTTGGAGGTGATAGGGGCATCTCTGTTGGTATCTTGATGAACTTGAAGTTTGGGTTCTCTTCAAAAGTGAGTTGAAATTGAACAGTTTTCCTTCGTATTTCTTTATGAATATCTTTTCCCACATGATTAATGCAGTTAGACCCTGAACACATTTTAGTAAGTGGATTTCTTGTTCTATATTGTGATTATCATTCCAAAAATGGTACACTACCACCGACTTGTCTATTTCTTTGTTCTTGATGTTCTTAAAATGCTCACAAAGTTTGCGCACTCATATCCATAACTTCCTGTATATTATTAGCATGATACATTTCAGCTGTAATCTTAAGTTACAACATAACAAAATTAAAATTCATCTTTCATCATATTTGTGGCAAAATCTGCAATACTTAACATCAGTCCAAAATATCATTCAATTTCCATAGTCATAATATTCTTCCACTGTAAATATTACAAACCATAAAAGTTGCCATGTATGGATGAATATTAGAGAGAAAGAAAAGATTAACATAATACAACAGCAGTAATATAAAATCAATAATCTAATTATTAAATTTTAGATGAGTCGTATTTTTTACACATCTGCTTCACTTTCGTACCTATTTTGAGGACATGTTTCGCAAATCATCGTTTGCATCTACGGCTCTTATGCGACTCAGAGCCGTAGATGCAAACGATGATTTGTGAAACATGTCCTCAAAATAGGTACGAAAGTGAAGCAGATGTGTAAAAAATATGACTCATCTAAAATTTAATATTTTTTTGCTTCACTGTGGTGTTCCAATACAGTTAAATCTCAATAATTTAATATTAGCTTAAATAAATTGCTAATCAGAGCTAGTAGATTAACAGGTTAATAAGTTTACAAGCAACTTACCGCTGCTGTGGTGCAGTTAAGGACAGAGGAGTGATAAGATAATAATTTAGAAAAGCTTCAGGAAGTTTAAACTTGGTGTCTCTGCGATACCACACTTCTGAATATTCATCATGATGTATTTTCTCAGGATAAGTAGGATTATTTTTAGGGAAAGGCAAGACAGAGAAATCAGTAGTTAGGAATGTGTTTGGTTCAGGTAAGTGAAAGCTTGGATCAGGTTCAATGTTTGCCCAATCATTTAACCACTCATTTGGTATATCTGAAACAAGACACACAGAAAATGTATACAAAAAATTAACATAGTGCTTTATTTCAAGGTTATATTAACTATTCAAGATAATAGCTGAATCTCCTTTTTGATACATTGAACACTCTTCAATTAATTTAAAACACTATTTGTAGTTCCTTTCTTGGAAGTGTTGAAAACAGTGTTGTTATGATAAATTAAATTTAAAGGGAGTCGATTAATGACACTAAACAACACTTACTTTCAAATTTTTCTGGAACATGTTTCAGAGGCCGGCCCACTGAGTCGATGGCCGGCTGAGGATAGAGGCAAAGTCTCTGAAACATTTTTGAGTTTGATTTATGAGTCACTATGTTTACACTCAAACTTCACTTACTTGTTCTTGTATAACTGAAAAGTTTTCAAGATCATTCGATCTCATCCTCAGCTGTTCGGTGACTGAATGAACATTCCTCCTCTTCCACTACTACGGAGCTCCGATCACTGTGCCATCTGGTGTTAGGGGCACTAAGTTTTAATACTTCATTTAATGCTGGGATTTCAAAATTTATAACTTTATCACCGTTTTTGGTTATGAATATATTTCCCCAAATATCCAATTTTATGGGTGTACTTAAAGATTTTAACAGTTAATGTTGTGGCCAATGTTATGGTTTTCTGTCCAAAAATGGTGTGAAACTGCAGATTTTTCTGTTTGTTTCAACTTAATGTTCCTCTGGTGTTCTTTTTGCCTGGTTAACAAGTTTCTCTTAGTTTTTCCTATGTAGCTTTTTTCACAGGTTTCACAATTTATCTGATAAATTCTTGATTTGGAATTGTTGGGGATTGAATTTTTTAGTGGTTTATTTAGCAGGTTCCTCAGACTGAATTTCTTTTGGGGTGCTACTTTTAAGTTTAGTCTTTTGAAGATTTGTTCATATATCATATATCTTGGGCTACCTCTAAGCTAGGCCCTGGTCCTGTTGCTTATTTGGACAGCCCTTCACTACATTTACATGATGTGTTGGCTCCTTTCCACCACCTACTGTTTTCTTTTAATATTCTTATCTTACATCAGTTCATTGCTATGTACAATTTTTATCTATCTTCATCTTTTTTTTTTAAATTAATTGATGGAAATTAATTGTTCCTTCACACTAGCTGTGTATTGGCTAAGGTTTTGGATAGAATCAAACTGAAAAATTCAATGCCATGACCAGGATGTGAACCACGGGTCTCCTGGTTTCCGTTCAGTCGCTCTTACCAATTGAGCTACCATGGCCAATGTGCCGTCATGACATTAAATTCATTAACTATTTCACGCAAATTATTGAACATTGTATCCCGTATCCCTTGAGGATTCCTGGGCCTTGGATTCATTTCCACATCACCAATTATTAATAATTAGATATTAATACATAGATATTTAAACTGCGTCACTGATGTAAGTGGTTTGCCTCTATGGAATACTGGTGTCACTTTACCCACTTTCTTGAAGGTCATCTTGACCATCTTTGCCTCGTTGAGTTGTTTGAGTCACATTAAAAATGTGACTATCACAATGTCCATGAATATCATATTAACTAGATCATTCTAAGAATGATAAGAGTCGCATAAGAGCCGACGATGCAAACGATGGTTTGCAAAACATGTCCTCAAAATAGGTACGTAAGTGAAGCCAATGTGTAATAAATACGACTCATCTATAGATTAATAATTATTTCGCTTCACTGTGGTGTTCCAATACATTTAAATCTCGATAGATCATTCTGTTTACTTTGGTCCTCCTGATTCTTATTTCTACTAGAAAGGGATCCAATTCTTACACAATAAGTTTCTATATTTATTCCCATATATGTTTTCTTCTCACTGTAGGACTTTCAACACATATGCTTCCTCTTCGGCTGCTGGCTTAGCACTTCCAATCAATAATTTACTTTAAGATTTTATGCTTTTTTTTTTAATACAAATGCTTTGCAGTGAATCACATTAAGTGGATCCATGGATCAGATATCACTTCACGTCTTAGGTCATCGGTGAAGTCTTTCTTTACCTCTTGAAGCCATTTTTCGTTTTGGTGGTCTGCCACATGGCAAATGTGCTGCTGTTTTTGTTTTTTCTTTGCCATAAAAGCTGGTCTGAAACCTTTAGATCTGCAGCTGCACGCATTAAACAGGTACCTACCTCTAACAGAGTTAAAGCACAAGTCATCTCCTCAGAAATCAACTAATTCCTGCATCCCATTATTTGTGTATTAGGTACAGAAATATCTTCAAAAACAACATTCAGATTAAAAATCTGATCACAACATACTGCAAACAGAACTATCTGCACAAATACCATAGGCAGACTGAGTCCTGAGTTGGTAATGAAAGTGAATTGCTGATGTCCACATGAGAATCAAGTGATTTGAAGCTTCACCTGCCCGTTTTGTATAGTGGTGAGAAAAGAGCAAACTGAAAGTTTGCAAAGTCTATGCATAGTTTTTTCTTGAATGTAAAATGTTAAGCTTTGCATGACAGCGACTGTATAACATAAAATGTCATGTATAGTTTAGTTCTGTTCTCAATGTTAACCTCACGTTACACAGATTCGATGAGTGAGTGCATTATGTTTGTATATGAAGCACTAAATTTTGCCAATATTCATTTATAATCTGATGATTCTTCTCTGTGAAAAACATGTGCATCAAGTTGGCAACCACTGCAATGTTGTAAAATGACAGTCTCTTGCATATCAATTGCTTTAAATTGATTTTGAAATAACTCATCGAAATAAACAAATAAAAGAATCAAATGCTCAGGAATTAAATATGTCATTCTCTCCCCCTGCCCAATATAATTTGAACAATAGTTGTGAAATGCTTCATAACTTGATAGAACATTGCTCTGAGTCTACTTCATGTTTTCAGAACATAAAAGGCAGTTTGAAAAGCCTAATATGTCAATTCTGTAGAGATATTTATTAAGCATGTCAGGGTCAATGATAACTGCAAGTTTACTATAACAACTGCAGTTTTTACGGATGATACTGGAATTACAAATAAGTTATAAGAAACCCTTTAAATTTACCTGAAACATGTTAACAGAGTAATAAAACTATAATAGAAGTATTTATAAACAGTGGAGCTTCATCAATCAAAAACACTTTTTAAACCAATTCTCGAACTGTATAAACACTTAAGCTCCACTTACTTTTTAAATTAGGACAAGTTTCAAGGACACCGCGTCCCCATCCTCAGCTGATGTTCTACTGGTTCTTCAGGTGACCGCCTCCCTCTCCCAGCTTCATGTTCAACCAAAAATATTACAAACAAACTTCAGGTTTAGCCATGGGCAACCCCATCTCACCGTTATTAGCGGATTTGTATATGAGTTATTTGGAAACACGGGTAACAGCAGCATTTCCACATATTTTTAAAGTGTGGTTTCGTTATGTGGATGACATATTTGCCATAATACCAAAGAAGTTAGCACAGGATGCGCTAAAATTATTGAACCTGCAAGACCAATCCATAAAGTTCACCATTGAAACAGAACAAGATGGATGGTTACCGTTTTTGGATTTAAAAATTATTAAAAAAGGAGACAAATTAGAGTTTGGCATATATAGAAAATCAACACATGTGGATAACTACATTAAAAACAACAACTCCAACCCAAAAGAACCAATATGCAGTATTTCACAGTTTAATCCATAGGCTAGTGAACATCCCATTGACTATAGAGGAATATACCAAAGAAGTAGATCACATTATGTTGCAATTGTGAATGGCTTTGATCCAAAATTTATTAAAAAAATGATAAACAAGCATAAAAGACGGAAAACCATCAAGGACGTTAGCACTTTAAAAGCTGACGACCCAAAGAAAGCATATTGCAAATTTACGTATCACCCTAAGGCATTTAATAAATTCAAAAACATTTTCCGTCAATTTCAGATACAACTAGTACCACACAACAAATATAACATGAGAAACATGCTGAATCACCCGCTAAAAAACACAAGTCCAACCAACAAACTATCCGGAATTTATAGCGTAAGATGTGAGGATTGCCACAAAATTTATATCGGAAAAACAAAGAGAAACCTAGAAACAAGGATGAAAGAACACATGCGATGTATTAAATACAAACAGATAGATAAATCGGCCATAGCCCATCACTTCTGGTCAAAAATTCACAACATTTCCAAAGACATAAAACTTTTGGTACCGGCAAAAAAGTATTGGGAATTAACAGTTTGAGAAAATATACACATTTTGAAGAACAAAAAGAGAGCAATGAACTTCGAAATTCCAGTAGTAGATGACGTCATTCAACTCATTGAACAGCGCCAGGAGAGGGAGGCGGTCACCTGAAGAACCAGTAGAACATCAGCTGAGGATGGGGACGCGGTGTCCTTGAAACTTGTCCTAATTTAAAAAGTAAGTGGAGCTTAAGTGTTTATAAAGTTCGAGAATTGGTTTAAAAAGTGTTTTTGATTGGATGTTAACAGAGGTTAAAAAAAGTGATGTTAGTGTTATTAGTACCGTTTCATCTTAAGTAAATATACTTTTAATTCTGGATAGTCAACCAGAAAAATTCACTGCCATGGCCAGGATATGAACCATGGATCTCCTGGTTTCCGTCTGATCGCTCTATCCAAAACCTTAGCCTATACACGGCTAGTATGGAGGAACGATTAATTTCCATCAACTAACCCTTTTAATTTGTTTATATTGTTTCCATCTGTGGCAATACTTGTCCTTCTACTTATTCATTTTATTGATTTGCAAGAAAACTTAATATTGCTTTTTGTTTTTGCAGAATTCAGAAAACGATCAGTGCTTTCACAATTTTCAGTATTTCACATAAGACATTTTTAACAGGAGGAAGAACAAAATACTGGCATTTTGGCATTACTAAAAGAAGTTTTTTTCAATTCTTGGAAGTGTTGAAAACAGTGTTGTTATGATAAATTAAATTTAAAGGGAGTCGATTAGTGTCATTAATCGACTCCCTTTAAATTTAATTGAAGTTTTTTTTCATTTGAATATTAATAATATTCTTAGCTGCTTTCAAAGAAAAAATACGTCACATTTTTCAATACATTTAATAGAATAAACCATTCAAGTCACAAAAGGCCAACAGAATTACTTACCTGTAATGGTGTACTTTGTGTTAAACCAAGGTTCAGTTCTGTTATATTCCCACTGACAGTTTTTGGATGATACTATAATGTTCACTCTGTCAGGTGTCAACGCATCATAACACTGTTGGATTGCCTAAGAATGAAGAAAGTGATTTATTAATAAATTTCTTAGTTCTCTTAATTAAACTTTTAGTAAGTTATAATTGTATACCGCATTTTGATAATGACATGTAGTTGTAAATTCCCAAACTACATGTCATGCAATTATAATAACTTATAGCTTGCCTATAAATCTGAGAAAATAGTATGCCATAAATGCTGGTTTTGCACATAATATCTTTTGCCTAGCAAATAAATAGGTAAATAAATCATTCAAATAAAAATAAGAACTGTTTTAGAGTTCCACTGTTTATTCTTTCATCAGGGTTGTTCACATTTTCCATGCAAAAAGCACACCAGGTAGACACTAACTAGGAAGATAAATATCCTATCTCATTTTGAACTTAAAAAGAAATAGTTTGGTGATGCAATGTGTATATATCTTTCAGAAAATATGTAGATGTATCTTCACTTCTTCCTTATCTTTACAAGGTCATTTTATGAATTTGTATATTTGTGAACAGTATAATTCTAAACTGAAAGTTCAAATAAAAAACAAAGCTGTCGCCATAGTTACTAAACATTAAGATGTTGATATGTTCTTGTTAGTACTACCAAAATCTGAAAATAAAACAAATTTAAAAACAGAATTGACTGACGGTATTTCAGAATTCATTACCAGATGTTTGTTTTCAAAAATAAATATCTTTTCCCAAACCATTAAATATATCGGACCATTTAATTGTTTTAATAATTTAACTTCTGGATTTATTTCATGGTTAAATGACCAAAAGTGATCTGCTACAGCCGATTTATCAGTTTGTTTATACTTAATGCTATGAAAATGTTCTTTTGATCTTATTTCTAAATTACGTTTTGTCTTTCCAATATAAACTTTGAAAGGGTAGAGCCAGACTGAAAAAATCAATGCCATAGCCACGATTTGAACCACGGATCTTCTGGTCTCTGTCCAGCCGCTCTAAATCATTGAGCTACTATGGCCAATATGCCGACATGACATTAAATTCTCCAACTGACTCATGTTTTTCCCGGTAAACCACTAAGAGTTCTCATAAACACATGAGACAACTACCTTAATGGTGACATAAAAAATAAAAGACAATTATAATTTTAAAAAAATTACTTACCATCTTTGGGTTAATAAACATTTTCAAAAATGTTTTAAAGAGTTTGGTATAACTTTAGTTCCTCAAAATAAATATAGTATATAGTATTATTAGTATTATAGTATTACAGTATAGGGCTTTATATGAACAATAAATTGACATGGTGTAGTCACATTGATTATCTATGTAAAAAAATTACTAAATCAATATTTCTAATTAGGCATTTTAAGCCAATCGGTGATACCAAACTACTAAAAAATATTATGGTGTTATCTTCCCATACCTACAGAAAAGGTGTATTAGGATAATTTTTAACTTAAAAAAGACTGATTCTTGTGTAGATATTTTCAAACAAAACAAAATGTTCACACTATACTCACTATATGTATATAAAGCAATTCTTTTTGTTGTAAGTAAGGCAAATTTGAAGACTGCTGATGTACACAATTATATCAACAGACGCAACAAAGACTATTTTAGAGACTGTACTTCTAAACGATCTACTGAGAGATGTTTTTATAATGGGACAGATTTTATTTAATAGTCTGCCAACATCAGTTAAAGCATTAAATGGTACGAAGCAATTTCAAAACAAATTAAAATACTTTTTAATGGATAAATGTTTGTACCGAGCTGATGATCTGTAAATATGTTTTTATACTGTTTATATTTTGCTCTATATCCTATAATTGTTAACTTTTAGATTGTAGTTGGCAATGTCAGAAACTGCTTTGCAGTCTATTGACAAAAATAAATAAAATAATAATAAATTTATTGCATTTCTCTATAAAAGATAAAATTCCTAATAATAAAAACTGTGTGATATTTATCAGTTTAATTGTTTCAATTGTGATAAAGTTTATATTGGAAAGACAAAACGTAATTTAGAAATCAGATCGAAAGAACATTTTCGTAACATTAAGTATAAACAGACTGATAAATTGGCCGTAGCAGATCATTTTTGGTCATTTAACCATGATATAAATCCAGAAGTTAAATTATTAAAACAATAAATGGTCCAATAGATTTAATGGTTTGGGGAAAGATACTTATTTTAAAAACCAAACATCGCGTAATGAATTTGGAAATACCGGCAGTCAATTCTGTTTTTAAATATGTTTTATTTTCAGATTTTGGTAGTACTAACAAGAACATATCAACATCTAATGTTTAGTAACTATGGCGACAGCTTTGTTCTTCCAGCTGAAGATGTGTATGAATGTACATGAAATAGCGATCCTGGAGAATTTATAAGAATCATTATCACTTATGAGAAAAGTGAAGTTTCAAGTTACAAATTATTATATTTGTATGTATTTGTTTACCTCACTGTTAATAGCTTCATATTTTATGTGTTGATATTAGGACTTTCGAACCTTTATGGTTGAAAACAGAAGGAACAGCTCCCTATGTTGGTCCCTCAAAATATAAAAATTTAAGTGATGGAGTATGAAAAACCAAATACAAATAGTTTTTTCAATCAAACTTGGGGGCTAACTTCAATATCCTCTATGGCTCTAACATTTTCAAGGAAATCCTTCTTCCTAAACTATTTAAATGGAACATCTTTCAGATTTTTTTTTTCTTTTCAAAATAGCTTTAACAATTTTACTTAAAATTACATTTATTCAAAATATTTACATGATAAATAAAATAAGCATCTTAAATTTGCTGGGAATAGCCTACAAAGTCCTCTTCATTTGCAATAATTTTGTATAATTTTCATAATGGTAAATATTAAAGAGAGGACTGCCTCTGTGGTGTGGCGGGTAATGTGTCTACCTCACATTCAAGAGGTCTCCTTACAGTGAGATACCTGGATAAAGCTTTATCCAGGATGTTCCCTTATCCTGAAAGATGAATGTTGGGTAACTAAGCTCCATGGATCCTGGGCTCTTTTGAGCACGATTTCACCTATTTCATTCATCATCAGGAACGACTTATATTTGAGGTTGTTAAATCTCAAAAATGACCTTAAAGAGAGTGATAAAGGCAGATGTCTTCAAAACAATATTTAAATAAGCATAATAACCATCCATTTCTGACATACTGTTATTGATCTGAATTTATCAATATTTTATTGACTTTTTTAAAATGCTGTTATTATTCTCTTGTTTCTCATGTTGTCAGGGAATGAGCAAGAACCTTCAAGGTCAGCATGTTGTGACTATCAATTTGGCTTCCTCTAACCCCTCTTGTGCCTACATTGTTATGCATAATGAAACTATTTATGCAAATATTTATCCTGATCAACATGAAATAAATAGAGCTGGAGCTTGTTTTCAATCATACTGTTGCGGTAACGGGCATTAAAGTCAGCGCAAATAGGTAAACAGACAGCGGATAGTGTTTCAGGGTAATAAAGAGCTTGCATAAGCGGTTAACGATAGCGTGGCTAGTGTTCACAAACAGCCGGCAAACAGAGATAGCTAAGATAAAGGACTTGCTCGCACAGATAGGATTTCATGTTTGGAAGGTTCTATTGATATAGTGATTGACAGAGAAAAGTTGGTTTCTTGTGTGTACTCGAAACCTCTCGAATTTATGAATGAGATATATAAGCGATTGTGACACGCCAGCGGAGAGTTGTAAAACAGAAAGAGGTAAGCAGAGAACAGCTGAGTGTGTTGTAACAAGAGTTGTTTGTTATTGTCATCGACCTTGGAAGATTGCGTTGTATATGTGATGTAATGTTGTTACGTGAGAATTGATCAGTGTATTTCTACAGAAATAAAGAACATTTAGAATTTCGGCAAATTGGACTTTTAATTCTACGAACCCACAAAGTCACAATACTTTAGCAAAGGAAATAATTAGACAGACTATATGGAACTTGGAAGGAAAGACATAACAATGAAACAACCTAGAAAAGGAATACTTCAATTTGGAAAACCAAAAGGATCAATCTTAGATCTACTTCTATTTTTATTTTACATCAATTTGCTTAAAGAAAAATAATTAAATTTTCTTGACATTTGCTGTTAGTTTTATTAAAGGGAAAACATATAAATATATCAAAGAACACAAACTGAACAAAATAAACTTCTTTTGTATCAGTAAATGAAAAGAATTCTAATAAATGTACTCAGTACTTGTTACTTTGTACATTTACACTCTCAATTAACTTATGAAATTGTACAAAGAAAAACTCAGTAAACATTAATATCTGAAATGCAAAAAGTAACCATTAAAACAACTGCTGCAACACAATAAAATTTAAGTTGTAAAGAGCACTTTAAAAAATTAAGTATTCTAACTTTGTGCATGCGCATAAATCAAATAGTTATTAGTTAATGCTACACTAAGTATGGCAAACATTATCACAAATACTATGGTAGATGCAAAATTTAATGGCAGCTGAAGATTGACCACTAGCAGCGAAGTGCGACATTGTCATATGTAAAAGGGCAGAGAGAAGCTATATGTAGTAATAAGACTAAAGGAAAACACTTTATAGGGTATTACTGTAGCTGTCAAGTAAACATGAACTTGGCATGCATGCCAAGTTGTGTTGAACAACTCCTCCCACCAACCACCATTAAATTTTTCATCTGCCATAGAAACAAAATATGCATTTATGAAAAATCAATTAAATATGCAGGAATTATGTTCTACAACCAATTTCTTACATACGTGAAAAATATAAATTCAGAAAAAAAAACATTCACCAAAGAAATCAACTATTACTTTCTTAACCATCAGTTTTATTTAGCCATTAATTCAGCAATCATCGCAGTGCAAAGACTTAAATGATGGGAATATTGTCTGCTTTTCCACATATATAAATGTTGTCGAATGAGAAGATTCAGATGGTAGCATTTTAAAGTAGCGGTTTGAATTGTAATAGCTGACCTCCCAACCCATGAATTTTCCCAGGTCGCTAGCGAAATGCTAGTAAGGTTCATTACATATCCCAAGTTTTCTTTCCCTTCATTTCACCTTCATTCTCATTTCACTTCATCCTTCATCCATCTTCTTCTTTTAGGGTGAACCTATGTCAACAGGTGTCTTGGATGCAGTATGGTTAGGAATTTGCACTGTGATCCTTTGTACCCTGGGAGTACGGCCTCCAGTTTCAAGCCCTCTGGAGGTCATGTCTGGCTCTAGCAAGAGCAGATGACAGCTTAACTAGACACCATCGAGAGAGTAAATATGTAAATGGTAGGGACCAATCGTATCTATGTTGGGGCTCTTGGATCGGCTGCCCTTGGTTGTTCACCCTCCTAGAATGGCTGCAATTCTGTCCACATTCCCTTATCTTACCATTTACAATTGCTTGCTTGTACATAATACCTAATGATGATTTTATATTTTCTTTTATATATAACTATCAAAAATTACCATGAATTATCAAAAAGAAAGGAAGTGTTCTTTTCTTAATTAACATACTCCAATGTTAAGTAATATCAGACGATAAGAAATGGGTAAAATGATACTTATATAGAGTTATCTGACATTCACCTTTCAGGATAAGGGAAATACCCGAAAACAAAAGCTTATCCAGATAACTCACCCTAATCAAGGTTTGAACTTGGGACCCCTTGTACACGAGGCAGACATGCTACCACTTACCTATGCTACTGAGGTGGCCAATGAAAACAGGAGAACGATCATCAATAGAAAGGAAAACTGGGAAATTGTTACAATTTAATCCAAGAATGTTATGTATACTTCCTAATAGTTGTAAAATGATATCCATATTTCCTAGTGCTGCCTTGTATGATCACTGACATTTGTATAGTAAAATGAAATGTGTAGTGTTTAACGCCCGCTTTTACTACATACGGCACCGCAGGCGGTGACACTGATGATACATGAGATGAAGATGGAGCACCGGTGGAATGAAATGGGGGGGAAACTGGAGATCTCGGAGAAAACCCATCCCAGCACCGTGTTTTCCACCACAAATCTCACTTTGCGGTCACCTGGGATCAAACCCGGGCCGCCTTGGTGAGAACCAAGCAGTCTAACCACTGAGCCATGGCGCGGCCTGCACATCTGTATAGGCAAGTAGTGTTTTGATTACAAAGAAAAATGAAGCTAGTTGCAGTGGAGTAATAAATATTACACAAATAAAAATATTTGTTAATTATAATCCACTTATCTTACGAAGTTTTAACATCAACTTCGTAAGATAAGTGGATTATAATTAACAAATATTTTTATTTGTGTAGTGTTTTGATGTTTCCCATATTGTACAAATACAACTTGAGGATGACATAAATTACATCTACAAGTGTAAATACTTCCACTATCTTTAATGAGATATAAATGATTGTTCACCATGCCACATGGCTAAATTGTGAGGAGCAAGTTTCCAATACAAGTTGCCAGTTTTTTGCCTATTAGTAAATAAGAGTTTCTGCTGTAACACTTTAATTGTATGTGTTTCTTCTATCTTTAGACTTAAAACTATCTGAATTAGCCTAGGTTCTTTAATTATCACAATATTGATTTTTAATAATAAATAATTACTTTTGGATCATATTCAAAATATAAATCAGAGCCAGTAATATAGTCCTGAGGAGGGTAAAGCTGCATCTTTTCACAAATTGATTCAACATATTCTGATGGTTCCATCTCGTCTACAAATCGGAAGACTGTGTCACTAATTGTTTGCAGCTCCTTGAAGTACCGCTCTGATGGACCCACTTTCTGAACCATGCGAATGTACCCAAAAACAGCATCCAAAACCTTAAAAACAAAACAATTTGAATTAACTTCATATGAATTTACTTTCTTTGCAGTAAAATATGGCTTCATTGCCTTTCTTAGAAAAAAACCTTACAAAGATTTTATCATTAATCAAGAGTCAACTAAATGCTCTGAATCTAATATACAGAGCAGTGCAAAAAATGTCATTCATCGAAAATTGTTTATATAAGTTAATAAACATTAAATATCAATTTTTTCTCTTTTACATTAATCATCAGAATGTGAATGTACAGTGAGTGTGCAGAACATGTTCAATATGTACACCTTGTTGACGTACCACCTCTTCAAGACAAACTATGGCGTTTCCAATCCCTCTATGACACTTGCTTTTTGTTATTCCCTGGAAAAATAATGTGATAGCCACTCAGAGTCGCATTAGATTGTGTGGTGTATTGCAGTAGACTGTCTCCTTCAAATATCCCCATAAGAAATAATCAGAGGGACTAATATTCAGGTGGTGTGGCAGCCATTTTGAACTGACCCAAAAATGTTCTAAATATTGATTGGACATCGCATGGAGCCCAAAATGCTGGTGCAGGAAAACCAGAATAATGTTTGCTGTATGAGGACGAGCTCCATCTTGCATGGCTTTCAGTTTCAAATTGTGTGATTAGTCTATACACTGTCTGAAGGAGGCCCACCTTGTACGAAAATGTACAGGAAAACGTTGTTGCATCTCTGCTACAGTTTTCATTTTCTATTCTACTGTCAACTGGCCTTTGTTCATCATTTTACTAAACTGAAGCGGTGGAGTCACTCAAGTGCAATACTGACAACTTCCATCTCTGATGAACCATGCACAAACTAAACACATTCCACATTACCAACCTGCAATTAACATATTTATTACACAATTTCAATGTATGACATTTTGTGCACCACCCTGTATTATTTATAATTTTTTTGTTATGCACTTCTGAATTTTATTTTGTCCTTTATGTATTATCTTAAATCTTTAATAAAAATTTCCAAAAGATCCAAATAATAAATTTGCTATAGAACCTTGATCATGTCTCCTAGAACAATAATTTTCTCATATTTATTGTTTAATTTTGAGTATCCAAAACAGTCTATTACTAACAGATATTAATAAAACCTGTATTTGTCATTTCTCTTCATCTGTTTGTAATTTCAATTCTATTTTTATAAGCAGTTTTTATAAGTTTCAAATAAGATCAGATACTTTATTCGTCCCATACATTTACATATTTGGGCAAAGGCCCAGTAAACTGGAGACTCGTCAAATATTACAGATTTACCAACATATTTACAGGTATGTACAAATATTTTATATACAATTATTTTTAAATATTTTCCTATGTTTAAATATTTGTACTATACATATCTTTTATACAGCTTAGCATAATATGTGTGGTCCTAGAGACTCTTCCACATATTCCTTTACTCAGCGAGGACCTTTTTAAGTGTACTATGAAACACATTTTTGTTTTTAATTTCTCGATACTTTTGTGGCAGTTTATTATAAATCTTTATACCAGCATTGAATGGGCTTTTCTCAAATATGGCAAGTCTATGAGCTGGTACTTTAAGGCAATTTTGTGTTCTAGTTCCATGATTATGTACATTCTGATTTGGGTAGTATTTGTCAAAATTGTCATATATGTGCTTAACTAATTCATAGATATATTGAGAGGGCAGGGTAAGTATGTTTCTTTTTTAAATAAACTTCTGCAGGAAAATTTGGGACTGACACGGGTTATAATACAGATAATTTTCTTTTGTATGAATGTTATTTGAATAAATGTTATTTATTAACTATTAGAAGACTTGTTAGAAGCACAGTAATTACCAAAAGGTAGAAACCAACCCATTAAAGTACTGCATTGAATTCACAAATAAAACTTTAAAAGAAAGTAAAATAATCAACAAGAAAGAATTTCACAAAATTAGAGTAGATAATCCAACATTACCAGGAGTATATGGGCTACCAAAAATTCGCAGAACAGGAAAAGCCATGAGACCTATCACCAGTAGCATAAATGCCCCACATATCATTTGGCCAAATGGTTACTAAATAAATTCAATAGCTTCCCAAAGCTGGAAAGTGAAAATTTAAAAAACTTCTTTAGACCTGGTAAAAAAAAATCAGTATCAATTTGCACATCATTATTTGCAACCATACCAACAGAAAAATTGCAGACACTATTTTAAAAAATGGCTAACTACAATGGAAATGGAAACAGTAGAAGCAGAAGAATAAATTTCCTTATCAAAATTATGCACTGAACAAAACTTCTTCAGCTTTAATGGGAAATACTACAAGCAGAAATCAAGAGTTATCAATGGGCAACCCACTTTTCCCCTTTTTGACAAATTTATTTATGAATGCATTTGAAACACAAATTAAAAGGGCCTTCCCATGGATCTTCAAGGTTTGGTATAGATATGTTGATAACATCTTTGCAACAGTTCCAAATAAACATTTAGATGATGCATTAAAATTACTCAATCTGCAAGAAAAAACTATCAAATTCACAATAGAAAAGGAAATCAATGGACAACTCTCTTTCTTGGACCTAAATATCATCAAGAATGATACTAAAATAAAATTTGGAATTTATAGGAAGCCAACACAGTCAGAAAATTATATAAAACATCATAGCTATAATCCAATTATACATAAACATACAATAATAAAGTCTTGATATTTAGGTTAATTGATGGAAATTAATCATTTCTTCACACTAGCCATATATAGGCTAAAGTATTTTTGAATAGCTAGAGTCAACCTGAAAAATTCAATGCCATGGCCAGGATTTGAACCACAGATCTCCTGGTTTCCATCCAGTTGCTCTTACCCATTGAGCTACCATGGCTAATGTGCCGTCCTGACATTAAATTCTCCAATTGACTCCTATATTTTCCCTATATTTTTGATAAATTCAAAAGACAACAGGTTTCCAATAAAATGCCACTGCTCTTACATAACATCAATCTATGGAGTTGTTAGTAGAAATTTTTAGGTAAAAATTAGTTTAAGTTCTCTAGCCTCCAGTAGCTGACCAGACACCTCCATTTTTTTAAGCAACTAAAGCTTTGGTCAACAAAAACAATGAGTTGAAAACAGCAATTACAGATTACATAACATCTACAATGAAACACACTTAAATTACAATGTTTAAAAATAAATTAAAGAGAACGAATCTATGTCCTCAAGAAAATGGTGAACACTTTCAATATCATCTTTAAACAAATGAGCTTAATTATCGAGCTTCATTATCTATATTCCCCTTTTGAACCACATACATGAACCTAACAGATTTTATCTCACGGAACTTTATAACACAAGCACATGACAACCAGTGCTGCCACTGATATTCCCATTTTTAAACTGGTTTTCACATCATTATGGACCATGCTTTTCTTATAAGTATCAAATGCACCATTGCCAAATGTGTGTGTGTTATCAAATGCGACTAAGATAAAGTAGGAGCGTGCATTTCAGTATGGAATGTATCAACGAATAATGGTATGCACGGAAAATCTTTTACATAAGTACAACTCGTAAAACAATAAAATTTAAAATGTTGAAACCAGATTTGTAACATCTTACTCACTCCAAATATGAAACATGGTTTTAAACCAAAATAATTGTAATGAAAACAATGGATTATTCAATTGCTTTCATAGGCCACATTGCTATTTAGATATATCAACGTTTAAACATATTTCTTTGAAAAAATAAAGTTTCAAATGAAGTTAGAGTTGACATGAAAAATTCAATTTTTCATGTTGATTCTATCTATCCAAAACCTTAACTTATATATGGCTAGTGTAAAGAAATGATTAATTTCCATCAATTAACTTAAATTTCAAATGAAGTTAACTTTAAACTTCCTTTCCAAGAAAGGAATTTCAAATGAAGTGTTTGGATTCTTTGTTTATATGGTGGAAAATGTCATCGCTGCATACTTCTCATTCTACAAGTCCAAATAAACATTTTGGGTGAGAAAGTCAAGGAAATAATGAAATTATTTTTATATACACATAGAATATCTCCAGAGCCAAGGTATCCTAAATCAACACTTTAAGGTAATGACTGCAGCACACAAGGCACATTGCGCTAGCAACCTGGCCCTCATATCTTGGAGATCATAAATACCAGATGTGATAAGACAGTTCAAAGGATGATTAGGAGTCAGTTCAGTGGAGGTTTTCAATTTCTAGGTTTTGGGAATCTGTGAATTTCAAAAGTTCTCTGGTAATCGCGAGATAAAAGTGCAATGGATTACAGGAAAAAAAGGGAAAAATTATTAAAAGTGGCAAGAAAAAAAGAATTTTTAGAGTCAACATTAGCTGAGGAATACGTAAAATATGAAGCTATTAACAGTGAAGCAAACAAATACATATAGATAAATATAACAATTTGTAACTTAAAACTTCACTTATCTTATGAGAAATGATGTTACTTCTTTTATAAATTGAACAGGATTGCAATTTCGTGAAACTTCTTCCATATCATCAGCTACGATCACAAACAAACTCATCAATCCTACAAACAGCATACAGTGACATCTAGCATTTGCAGCATTGACAATGAGTTTGTTTGTGATCCTAGCTGATGATGTGGAATAACTTTCACGAAATTGCAATCCTGTTCAATTTATAAGAAAAGTAACATCATTTCTTATAAGATAAGTGAAGTTTTAAGTTACAAATTGTTATATTTGTATATATTAGCTGAGGATGTTAGGAAGGTCTGAACAAAACTTATCCTAGGTAAACCCTAGCAAAATATGGAGCACGGAGTACTAATTTGACTCAAAATGATATTAATTTTGTGCTTCATTGCATCAAGTCCATCCATACTCATTAAGAATTTTAAAGCGTTTGATTATCTAAAGGAAAAGAATCCTGGATGCAGTGTCTTGTTCATTGTTAGTAAACTTCATAAGGCAACTGGTTTGAGTAGGTGTACATTTTTAGATTAAGAAAAGAATGTAAAAACAGGTCTCTCAATACATCTTCGAAAAGAAGACAAATGGGACATATTAAACAGCAGGGAGATTAAATATAATGATTTTGTGTGCAGTGCTACACAACACAAACTTGAATTTCTATTTCAAAATATTCCCCCATCAATTCTATCTATGCTGAAAAATAGCAATGATGATGTAGACTTACATAATTTTAAATACTCAACCTTTTATTGTGTATTCAAGGAAATGTGATTTGATTTTGAACACAGGGAAAAAATCTCTTATCATTGAGAGAAATGATATTACAGTATGTTGTCATTCCTATTTACAGAAACTAAAACAATTTAGGAAACAGGGAAGGAAAATCGTGTACCCTTGATGCAAATTGGGTAAATGTAGGGCAACATAAAATTTTATTTAAGCAAAAGAAGATGGGGCATTTTGAATCAAGTCACTCAAGCTACAGCTACTGCTAATAACTATAACAATAAACCTAGTTGTGAATGAAAGTGGGGTAATCAAAGCAGCAGAGCATAGGTGGCAACACTGCACAGATTCTCCATAAGAGCTATTGTACCTTCATGACGTGTAAATTGCTGTAGGGGGTTCTTGGTTACATGAGAGATGCAGCGTAAGTTCTCAATGATCTGTTAGTTATCTTAATCCACATTGCTTTTCTTACAGGAATTTCAAAATAGGTTTCACAATTGCAATACTTCAGTTCTAAGTGAAAATAATTATGCAAGCAAATGTGTAAAATATCCTCTGATTTTCTGTCTTTAATTTCTTAATGGAGAGAAACTTTTATAGTGCAGAGGATTTCCTAAATCATGAAATAGAGTAAACTCTGCATTTGTGAACAATTACTTTTATATAGCATTTTCTCTATGGTCTTTATATATTTTGTTTTTATTTCCTTTTCTATTTTAGACTTTTGTTGGATCCTGTATCTGTTACAGTTTTTAGTCTTATGTAACTTTTTATATTTATCATTGTATCTTGAACTGATATGTCCTATAACATATGTATTATGTTCCAAAGGATGAAATAAATACAATACAATTTAGGCTTGGTCGTTGCTTTAGGCCAGAACTCAAAAGCTGTAAAAGATATTGCAAATTAGCAGAATTTACCTGCTTTAAACATCTGAAGCCTGTTTCAGTAAGTGTAATGTTGATAGTAAACAGTGTGCACATGGTATTCTGTTCACAGCCTGATTCTCCATTTCCTGCGGCAACAAATAAAGCCCACACTCTGAAACAAACAACACAGATATACACACATACTTTGTAAAAATGTGAATACAGTAAAACCTTGTTAACCCAGACTTCTTTTACCTGGTTTATAGCTATATTGTGTACAGTGGAAATACATGGACTATTACAGTACGTACAGTTTTTAGGTGAGTGTACCGATAGTATCAGTATTTCAGTGATATATGTTTCTTTATCATTTTTCCATCATTCTCTGGATAACCTGAATTTTTGTTAACTCAGATTAACCCTAGTCCCAGTTGATCTGGGTAAATGAGGTTCTACTGTACTTCCAACTTCTGTTATCATAGTTAAATCAATTTATTTAAAAAAAAATCAGGTTATGTGTTCGACTTTGAATTATCAACATGTGATAACTTTTCAAAGAAATTTTGGAGAAACTTTCTTTTGTACAACACCAGAATATTTTCTATGTCCAAAGGTGCACGTATACGCATGCACAAGCAGACAACCTGCAGGTTCTTGCATTGCAGCCAACATGAAAAAGATATGTGACACTTGTAGCCAACCTCTGCAAAAATAACCAAGACATCTGTCCTACACCGGTGCAAAAAGAAATGTGGGTGCAATTAGCGCAGGTCAGTTTTGGAAAATACTGACCATTTTTCCTCTCAGGTTTTATTCCTTTACAAAAGTAGGCTTGCTGTCCAGCAAAAGTACCTATTGTACTGTAGAAGTGAAGGCTGTTTGTTCTTCAAATATTTAAGATTCGTTCAGTACATTGTTGAAAATCAGAAAATGGCTCGACAAATCAGTAAAATGAACTTGTCCTTTTATTTTAATAAAGAGGAGGCCTGCCTTCAATTATCATTTGACAACTGGTTCGACTATTGCCGTGAAGTGTGCATGATGTCAAATGACACCAAGATACTGCAAGGGGGAAAATGGCAGTCCCAGCCATGCCGCTCAAATCGACGGGTGCAAAATAGGATGATGGAAGTTTCATCATTAGCGCATCGTGAGAGGGCAAATGATATCCTGGAAACGATAGATGTGGAAACGAATGAGGTGCGGATGACGATATGCCCCAACAACAGAAGGGATGCAAATACACTCTACAGTCTAAATGCAGAGAACGTAAAGTTCACCAGCACCATTCACACCGATGCCTGGCAGGGGTATTATGGGTTGATGGTTGGAGGGTTTGCTGCGCACCTCACAGTGAATCACTCAGTGCACTTTGTGGACCATGTGACAAATGTGATACAAATAACATAGTCACACTGGCGAGGACTACAGCATCGTCTAACAAGGGGTGGCATTTTTAAGGACAGTGTGGATGCTCACATTTCTGAGTATTTGTGGCACAATGACTGCAAAAACCAGTCAGCAGGCCCATTTCAAGAATTGAAGACGTTAGGCAGGTCTACTCTGTAGTATAACAATTGCATTTAGTGTTTAGGCTAGGGATAGTTATGTTTAGTGTAATTACCTAGTTGGTAAACACTAGGGGCTTTTGTGTGTGTTTAGTGTAATTAGTTAGCTAGGTGGTGCAATTTAGGTACTACTTTGTGTTAGTTTGCTAAATAGTGTAATTTAGGAACAAGTAAGGCTGTTGGCAGCACTGCATTCATTGGAGAAAAAAGGATAGTTTGGCTGCACTGAATTCAATATGGCTACATATGCAGTAAGTAAATAAACAAACAAACAATAACATTAAAATAATGCCCTCCAGCACAAAATTGCACTAAAAAGTAAAGAAATTATATTAAAAATCATGGGTGAAGTGTGAAGGACTTAGAAAAAATCGCCACATCGTATATTAGAAAGAAAAGCCGAAATTTCTAAAGAAACAACAAAAGATGACAAAAGCACAACCTTTAATCTCATCAATGACATTCCAGCATGAGTTTGACAATGGGAATGAAGCTGATGAGTTCCATATAAAACTTATGTAATACAAGTATTAAAGAAGTTTTGTTAATCGTACAGCATATAACTGTTTACAATATTTCATTCAAGAGTAAGTGTTTAAAATTACTTATTTAAAAATGTGAGATAAACTTTACAAAATCAAAACTGAAAATAATATGCAATGACAAAATAGTAAAAAGGTGTCCACACTGGGATGAATAAAACTTAAAGAGTACATTATTAAATTTTAAAAATTCACCTGTAACTTTTCTCACATTTCAAATCTGATTTTATAAGTAACAATCTTTATTTAATTTTAAATTTCATATTTAGAAATGAGAAGTGTCCATGCTGTTCTATTTATATGTCAAAATTAAAATTTTGGTATTGCATCTCATGGCACTAAAAGATATATATATACTACAATAATTTACAGACTTTTCCTTTGTACCTTCAGAAGTTGAAAAGGAGAAAAGTATCTTTCAATTTTTCTATCAAAATGTGCATAAAATAATTTACATATCATAGTTTTCCTTTAAATTTAAAGATGAGTCGATTAATAACACTAAGCGACACTTATGTTTAAATTTCCCGGGACATGTTTCAAAGGCTACTTTCCTCCATTGTCAACTGGACATCGACTGGTTCTCTGTGATGTAGCTGGCGATATTTTGTTGGTGGTCTCCTCTGGTGGTGGTTTGAGAAACTTGCTGAACAAATCTTTTTGGGGGATGTCGAAATTGAATACTTTGTTTCTATTTTTTGAAATGAAAATTTGTTCTACGTGGACAGTTCTTGTTTTCCTGTTGTGTGTTTAAGTAGTTTTGGTTCTGGATTTATGTTGTGGTTTTTCCCCCAAAAATGTATGGCAACTGTTGATTTTTCTAACAGTTTGTACCTTATGTTCCTAAAATGTTCCTTTGCTCTTGTTTCTAAATTTCTTTTGGTTTTCCAATATAAATTTGACTACAGTCACAGCATTCAATTTGGTATATATCAGATTTTTGTTAGATGGAATGGCATGTTTGATGTTTCAGCATATTAGGTTTTTTAAGGAGTAATGATTGACTGGTGCTAGTTGAATGTTTTGTTTTCTGAAGACTTTTTTGAATTTATCAAAGGTCCATGGGTGGCAAGTGAATTTTTTGAATGTCATTTTAGTTTCTGTAGCTGAGAAGGTTGTGGTTTCCTTTATTAGCTTCTTCTTTTTTGCTAAGTTCACTTTTTTGTCTACTAATGATTTGGGAAAGTCATTTTCTGTGCTATTTCAATTATTTTTTTGTATTCTGTTTTGTATTCTTCTGCTTTGACAGGAATGTTGAGCAGTCTCTGTGTTAAACTATTGAAGATTGTCTGTTTGTGGGTTGTAGCCATTAGCTTTTATGTAGCTGTCTGTCTGTGTTAGTTTTCTGTAAATGCCAAAGCTTATTCTGTTTCTATTTCTCATTATTTTTAGATCAAAAAATGGTAAATACTCATCTTTTTCTATTTCTACAGTGAACTTGATGCTATTTCCTTGGATGTTTAGAAGTTTTAGTGCATCACATATGTGTTTGTTTGATACTATTGCAAAGATGCCATCTACATATTGCTGCCAGTGTTTAAACATCCACGGAAAACCTTTGGTGAGCCTATTTTCTAATGCACTCATGCCAGATCTGTACATGAGTGCATTAGAAATAAGGCTCACCAAAGGTTTCCCTTCGATGTTTAAACTCTGGCAGCGATATGTAGATGACATCTTTGCAATTGTATCAAAAAAACACATCAGTGATGCACTAAAACTTTTAAACATCCAAGAATAGAACATGAAGTTCACTGTAGAAATAGAAAAAGATAAGCATTTACCATTTCTGGATTTAAAAATAATCAGAAATAAAAACAAAATACACTGTGGCATTTACAGAAAACAACGGAGGAAAGTAGCCTTCGAAACATGTTCTGGGAATTCCAATGTGTAAGGACTATGATACAATGAAGCACAAAATTCATATAATTTTGAGTCGTACTAATACTCAATGCTCCACTTATTGCTAATATTTACCTAGAATGCATTTCGTTAGGATCTTCCTAACATTATCAGCTGTTTTCGACTGATGGACATTGGTTTGGTGAACTCAATGGAGGCGATAGGTGTGTCTTTGTCAGTATCTTGATGAACTTGAAGTTTGGGTTTTCTTCAAAGGTAGCGTCAAAATTAAACAATTTTCTTTCATATTTCTTTATGAAGATTTTTTCCCACAAAAAGAAATATGAAAGTAAATTGATTTCGACACTACCTTTGAAGAAAACCCAAACTTCAAGTTCATCAAAATGCCAACAGAGATGCACCTATCGCCTCCAATGAGTTCACCAAACCAACATCCATTAGTTGACAACAGCTGATGATGTTAGGAAGATCCTAACAAAACATGTTCTAGGTAAATACTAGCAATAAGTGGAGCATTGAGTATTAGTTTGACTCAAAATTATATTAATGTTCTGAGAAATTTAAAAGTAAGTATTGTTTAGTGTCATTAATCGACTCATCTTTAAATTTATTAAAACATTGTTTAACACTTCCATGAAAGGAAATTACAGTTTTCCTTATTTAAGGATTAATTTATGCACATGCACATGCATACACATATTAATTTTAAAATTAGCTCTTACTTATTACGCAGGTATGATGAGAGGCTCCCTTTTCCTTCATGTCCAATAACTGAACCTACATATTGCTCTGGTTTTGAGCGATATTTGTGGAGCATGGATGGCAGTGCCCATGTTAACTCCACCTGAAAAAATGTGAAGAATAAAATTCAACTGCACCACACTCTTGCAACAGTTTTTCAGTGGGTTGATACTGAGTGATGAGATTCTCATTTTTATACCACTTACTGATGGATAGCCTTAAGTTTTTAAATGAATCAATTTAAAATTAATTTACTGTAGTTTTATTTAAAATTTCCATAAGTATGTTTGAATGATAACAAAATAAACACACTGACTTACTAATGAAGTTGAATGATTTGTGACATGTCCAGAATATGTTAAGGATGCCCAAGATATCAGTTAATGACAAAGATTAAATAAAATTTTCCCATATATTTCAAGGCATTTAGCAATATGCATGGATTGGTGGCCTATTAAACATACAAACCCTGCACTAAAGTTCTCCACCTCTATGTTGGTATTAGCCTGTCTGCTTCACATTCAAGAGATCCTGAGTTTAGATCTCGGTCAGGACAGTTATTTTGATAAGGTTTTATTTCCAGCCTTTCCCTTATCCTGAACAAGGAATGTTTGGTAGCTCTAAGCTTTTTGGAACATAGGCTCATTAGAGCATCATTTCATTTCATTCATCATCCAATATAATTAACATTGGAGGTTATTAAATAAAAAGTGCTTCGATTAGATAGAATACACTAAGTTCCTCTGTTGCCCACAAATAAACAAATGCAATGCTATCTGTCCTGAGTAATAAATAACAATTTGCATGGTGTCAATAACAATCTTTCATCTGCTACATTTTCTTCTTATTTTAATGTTTAAAATGAATTTTTACTATGAGAGTAATTGTTAATGTTGACCATGCAAACCATATATAATTTTACAGTAGACAAATTTTGATGTTACTGTTTTTCCTGATTACTTTTCAGGGCATATTTTCCTTCATGCAACTCATTCACTCACAAATAACAAATATGAAATTCATACAAAGTATGCAAGTTGAATAAGAAACACATTCAAATACCATATCATTGAATAATAAGTATGTACAAGAAACATTTCCTGTAAGCATTATAGTAACCCTTATTATTTTAGTTAATTGATGGAAATTAATCATTTCTTCACACTAGCCATATATAGGCTAAGATATTTGATAGAGTCAACATGAAGAATTCCATGGCATGGCCAGGATTTGAACCACGGATCTATCTACGAGGGGAAATATACGAGTCAAATGGAGTATTTAATGTCAGGACGGCACGTTGGCCATGGTGGCTCAACGACAGAATGGAAGCCAGGAGATCCGTGGTTCAAATCCTGGCCATGGCATTGAATTTTTCATGTTGACTCTATCTATTACAGTAACGATTACATTCTGTATTGACAAGTACAAAATTAAACATATACTAATACAGTGCTTGGAGTGAAGTTAAATATTAATTGAAAAAACTATTTGTAGTCGATTTTTTGACACTTCATCACTTAAATTTTTATATTATTGAGGGACTAGTTTCAAGATGTCACCTCCTTTTTCAACCTCTACCCAAATGTCTGTTGTCATCTGCTCTCTTCTCTCTGGTGATGGAACTATGAACTTCTTTGTCAAATTATCTACAGGTAGGATTTCAAAGTTCATTACTCTATCCTTATTTTTCCATATCAGTATGTTCTCCCATGTTGTCAGTTTAGTTTAGTTTATCACTCCTTTTAGTAATTTTGGATTTACATCAATGTCATGGTTTTTGTTCCAAATATGAAATACTACTGCTGACTTATCTTTAGAAACATCAAAATGAAAAAGAAATAACCGACTATAAATAGTTTTTTCAATGAATTTTGATGCCACTGTTACTAAATTCCTTATAGAAGTTAAATAAATGTACCTGCATCTCATCGAGCTATTTTATAACAATTGTTAGTTTTATGCTATCTATTTTAGAGTTTTATTATCATACCAACAAATTACGTTTGAGATTACTACATGATAAAAACATAAAATTTCAACATACCTCATAAGTTTCCTTGACCGATTTAACCCAGTACATCCGTTTAAACTCAGAAGTGTTAAAAATAGAACCAGCAATCTTCTTGAAGTCATCACCCGGAAGATTATTATTGGGGATTCCAGAAAAATATTTTTTCACCCAAGATTCTAAAAGATCTAGAGGTAAACGTGCCTGAAATGAGACCACTCCTTTTTTAATCAATCTCTTAACACAAACAAAAAGTAATGTGTTAGTTTTAAGTGCTTCTTTTGTGTGTATGTATGGTCAAAATTAAATATCTAGTTAGATAAATAGCAGTAACAAAAAAACTCATTTTAAAAGCTTAACAACAGACACATTAATCTCTGAATATCCCTTGATTAAAATCTTTAGTGTATTTATCATATCTTAAACTTTTTCTTCTGAATTTAACATGACAAAGTAAATATTAAACAGCAAAGCACTAAGAAATAAATAAGAAAAGAACTACAATGGCAATAACTAAATTTAAGCTGTGACTTTCCATTTTCATACAGAATATTACAGAGGAAGACAGCTTCGAGAGTTGTGATGTATTTCAGCTGGGAGTGAGGCCTGCAGCGCGTGTGACGTCAGGCAAGAGCCGTGTAGTTCCAAGTTGCCTATATAAATGGGGCAAAGAGTACAGAATCTGAGGGTTCAGTCAGGTCTAGCACACTTGATGACAATGTAACTACCAGGTACCAAATGGAGCTGTTAAATTTACAATGTGACGATTTATTGAAGGACATATACACGCAAAAGAAAGACTTGGCTGATTTTTACAAGAATGTCCCCCAAACCAGATTTCCGAGGTTGTACTCACTTGCTGTACGGATATTGTGTATGTTTGGCTCGACATACGTATGTGAACAATTTTTTTCTGTTATGAAATTAGCGAAGCCCAAACCCCGAAATACCTTGTCTTATCACAATCTAATATGCAGCCTTTGATTACAGATCTCCCAGACATTGCGTCCTGACATTGATAAACTAATTAAAGAAAACCAAAACAGAAGGTGTCGGAAAATGTCCACATAATTTTGTTCTGAATAGGACTCCTCTAATTTGCAGAGAAAATTACTTGAAGTTTTTAGTTTATTTAAATTAAATTTAAAGGGAGTCTATTAATGACACTAAACAACACTTGCTTTTAAATTTTCCCAGAACATGTTTCAGAGGCTATTCCCTCCAATGTCAACCAGACATCAACTGGTTCTCAGAGGTGTAGCTGGTGAGACAGAGAACCAGTCGATGTCCGGTTGACAATGGAGGGAATAGCCTCTGAAACATGTTCCGGGAAAATTTAAATTAAGGGTTGTTTAGTGTCATTAATCGACTCCCTTTAAATTTAATTTATTACAACAACATTGTTTTCAACACTTCCATGAAAGGAATTATTTTATTTACTTTATAACATGCCTATCCTTCAGATAAACTCGAGTTTGAAGTTGTGTATATTTTCTCATAGCACAGAGCCAAAATGTAAGTGTTTATAAATTGTGACCAATTGTGTAATTAAAACAGTCAGCATTAATATTACACCATCTAAGACATAAGTTGTACATATTATTAATACCCGATACATTTCCTATCTTTCCTACCCGCACCACATCAAACTAATACTATTCCTTCCCCTTCGACAGCAGGTAATCAGCGCGGTGACATCACACACTAACTTGCCTTCCATTCGGGAGCATATTTTGCAGTGAGAGCTGGCAGAGCTGACGTCATACCGCCACTACCTGTCTTCCCAAGGAATTTTACATTAAAAACTGAAACAGCCAGTTGAAACAGATACTTCTGCTGTCAATAAACACAGAAAGAAAATTCAACTAAACCAGCTCATTCCCAGATATCTGTCAGCAGAATTAGATTGGTGAAATCCAGGGGGTATAACACAGTATTACCAAAAACAAAACAGAATGGGTAAATTTGGCCCTTTGAAATGCATGCTGCTTAGAAACTATGTACCCAAGCATGCCCATAGGGCAATGGATGCCTGACAAGTAGGAGTCTGCTACAAAAATTCAGAAATCTGTAAATAAATAATAAAAGTTTTTATGGTACAATTATTTTAGATTTTTATTTTCAATCGGCTTAAAAGTTTTAGATTAAAAGTTAGAAACAAATTCAATAGTATTAGAAACATTGTAACAAGAAATATTTTGGTAAATTAATTTAAAATTAAAAAAAAAAAAAAAATATGATATGTTGCACTCATATAATTTTCTCTACTCTTGTAACTATTTTTACAGATGCTTACTCCTTTAACCACCTCATGTTAACTAGATAAACATGATATAAATTTTAGTTAATTTACATGCAAGGGCAATATGGGAACACAGTAGTATTTAAGTGATAGTCAAATCTTTTAAGGGCTAATCACTATGCGATGGTTTTGAAATTCTGTTCTCTTTGCATGACCAAAATTACTTCCAATTTGAATAAAGTAATAATATACCTATTAAAAATTCAAACATTTTACAAGGAATATGTTGAAAATCCTTCACTCAACAAACAAATCAAATGAAAACTCAAAATTTTTATCCCACTACATCATCAAGCCCTATGTTAGGCATTTAGGTTCCACTAAGTCTGGAACGGCCGGGTGAGGGAGTCCGAAACTCTGAGTCTGAGGAACCGGGTTGACAGACAACCTAACGACTGGGATGAGACCGACATGGTCAAATATCATTCCTTATTTTGTCCACATACTGTCATCCACTTCTCTCGGTCTGATGGAGGAACAGTATATGGGCAAAATGAATGATAGTTTAGCATAATCTATACATGTTATAGAATATCATAGTAAATGTCCTCATGATATACTGTTTGTCTGTTATGTGACTTCTTCTTACATTATTTTAAATACAGTGAAACCTTGTTAACCCAGACGCCTTGATAACCCAGACCAGTTTTGGGAAAAAAAAAAAAAAAAAAAAAAAAAAAAAAAAAAAAAAAAAAAAAAACAATATGTTGTTTAGAATAGTAAATGAAGACTTATTTTGCAGACCATAAATTGCTATTCTTGTTAGGCACATTACTTGAATTCTCTTGGCAGTGAGCAAGAGTGGGACCAGCTTGGAAAATAAACTTTGATAAAATCATGGAAAAAGTTGTGGCCTGGTATGTGTGACCTGACAGAAAACAGGATTGAAGAAGTAAAAATAAGTGTGAAAAAGATTTTATTGATATTTATAAAAGTATTGATGGTTGTTCTGATGTTGATGAAGACATTGAAAACTGATTGCAAATTGACAATGACGGAGGCCCTGGTTCCAGTTGATTCGGATAAATGAGGTTCTACTGTACACTGAGTCAATGAAGATGTCCATGGTTTTGAAATGAAATAACTCGAAGTAAGATAGACTGCTTCTTTACATACCAGAAAACACAAACTTACATTTTTTTTTATTTAACCTAAAAAATTTTGATATGAGCTCTCTCTGATGCATGGCAAACATAAAATTGATGTCAATCTCCCTCCAGCTGTAGTGAATCATACCAGGAGTAACATTGATAATGCCACATTAATTCTTGCTCTTAAGTGTTGCTGATTCTTGATATTTTGTGCATAATGTTCTTAAGATACAGCAAAGTAAAATGGCCATAGGAGTAATTCAGCAATGGATTTGTTAGGACTATGAAAACATGGCTACCTCAAATGCTCCAAATTTTTTTCTTACATGTGTGACCAGACTGGCCTGGATATTTCTAATAACATCTTCATACTCATTTAGCTGGTTATATTAACAATGGCTTTGTCTGATGGCAGATTTTTTTTTCACAGTATGCCAAAAACTACATTGTACTAAAACAGATCTAAACTCAGCATACCACATTAAATACTTACTGCTGTAGTACAATCATTCTAAATGACTGCTGTGGAGTGACTAGGCAAATGATTAATGAAATGCTGCATGCAACATGAAGGTGTCTGCAAATGTGCCCAGCAACTTCAACACAATGGCAAATATCAAACTTCCTACAGCTGTTACACAGTCTTACTTTGATTTTGCACTAATTGCTAGATTATTTGACAACTGTAATTATAAACACCTGTAAATAATGCTGTTTGCTCCCACCCTCCTCATTATTACTTGTACTGTTCCTAGCCCATGAGCATTGGCACAGGAAACCTTTACAAGGAGCAATTAGAAAAAGGTTGCTTCTTTCAATGGTAGATTTACTAACAAAAGTTTTACCTGTATTGCCAAGGTCATGCGATGAGCAGAATAATGCCTGTTTCTAAATTCATGTGCTGCAGCGTAGAGATGATCATCTTGCACACTATCTCTTAATGTGATCAAATTACCCCATGTAAATTTTCTTATTGGGCTGTGGTCTTCAGCCATGCCACACAGCAGTTGCCTTTTACGTATGGAATCCGATGAGACTGATTGCTGAAACTCTACAGATTTGTTGCTATTTTAAATAGAGATCATTAAGATACACTGCACAGTGTCAGTCAAAAGTTTAAGGACACGTCTAAATATCAGACTTTACATTCCTATCCTTAAACTTTCATGAAATCTTTCTTGAAATTTTTTGTGAAGATGTTTACACATGGATCAAACATATGTCAAAAATGAAGTTTTCTACGACAAACCAGAACTCGCTATCTTTAAAACTGTGGATATTATGATGATTTTTTTAGGTGGGGGGGGGGGAATTAATGTCAAAGTCTCATGGTGGGAGACTCCTTTAAAGTGGTACTTGGGCTGCTATCACTTTTAACTGAAAAATTTATGAAGCCTTTTTATTCACATTTAATGCCAGACATTTTTCCCAATTAAATAAGGTTAAGATATTCTTTTCCTAAAACACTATTGCACTTGAAGTTTACGGCAAATGAACGCTTTGCTGTCATGGCCACATACATTATAATCTCGGAGCTTGGTAGCACTGATAAAACAAGATTTCCTCTGATTTCAGGGTCAGTTGTGAATTTCATATGAACAATGCTAGGTGGATAGTTTTCTTATTCAATAAAACTGAACATGGGCAAAATAAAGTGGATGTAGATATAAAATGGCAAATTGTCGGATGTGGAAAAGTGAATTGAGTTATAGGAAGATAGCAGAAAAACTTGGACAGTCAAAAACATGTGTTACACCTGTCATTCAAGCCGGAGAAGACACAGTGATGACTTGGGGATGCATTACTTATGAATGACCTGGAGAACTGTACATCAATGATGGTTCTCTTATTAGCCAGAAATATGTGGAAATTTTGGAGGAGGTCCTAATTCCCTCTGTCACAACGTCAATGGACAATTTTTTTTTTCCAACAAGACAATGCATCCTGCCAGAGAAGTTACTTCACTACTATTTGGTTCCAGGATCAGGGCATAGACCTGCTGCCTTGAGCAGCATGTTCACCTTATCTTAATTGAATAAAGAATCTATGAAAATTGGAATCAGCAGGAAACTCAAATCCAAACAGGAACTCAAGCTGCATCTGGCTGCTGTATGAAGATGGGTCACCTTCCAGGATTGCAGAAAACTAATGGACTCCATGCCAGGCCATGTGAAAGCAAGCTATATAGCACAAAAGCCACACATAAAATATTAAGTATAGTTACAAAATTTTTGCTCAATTTTTCAATAAATGACTTCCTAGAAAATCGGAATTTTTTTTTCCAGGGTGTTCTTAAACTTTTGACAGACACTGTAATAAGTATAAATACTCATATTTTCACTGATCATATAACAGAGACTCAAGTCGTCTATTTTATTTATTTATTTAGCATTTAATTTCTGTACACAAAATATTTGCTTTTTCAAGATACAGTACAAACAATACAAACTAGAAATTCAGAAAATACAGAATTAATTCTGCATGCAATAATAAGTTTAAATTGTATCATGTCAACAAATACAGAAAACTTACATGAATTGTCAACCATTAGTATCATAAAATTATTCTCATGTAATGATTTACTCTACTTAATCTGGTATCTAAAATATTCAAAGAACTCTTGAGTACTATAGAAGCACTGATTTATTAAAAATGATTTCACATCTCTTCTGAATCTTTTCTTATCATTGTTTTCGATTTTCTTTAATATTAAGTTATACATGTGAACCCCTTTATGAAGTACTGAGTTAAGTTTTTTATTTGATCTTGATCCCAGTATATGTAATTTAGCACCATTCCTAGTATAATGTTCATGAATAGTGCTATTTGTTTGAAAATATTGTATGTTGTTGTTTATAAAGCATACGGTTTCTAAGATATACAGACATGGCAGAGTTAGTATATTATTTTCCTTAAAATATTTCATACAATGAGTCCTTTTACTTAGATTAAACATTCTTCTTATTATTTTCTTTTGTGTTACAAATAAATCTTTTATTTTGGTAGCTGATCCCCAGATAAAGATACCATATGCAAGATAAGACTGCACATATGAATAGTAAATCAGCATTAATGTTTGTGTATTACAAATTTTCCTTAGCACTGATATTATGTAGTGGGCTTTATTAATTTTTGCAGTAATATACTGAATATGCGGCTTCCAGGTTAAAAATTTGTCAATAATTACCCCCCAAAATTCTGTTTCATTGGTATATTGTATTACCTCATTGCCAAAAGTGATTACAGGAGCTATATTAGCTTTATTTCTATTTGATAGTGAAATATGCATACTTTGTGTCTTTTTAATATTAAGTAGTAATTTATTATTAGTTAGCCAATGCATCATATTTGTCATCACAGTATTAGCATAATGTTGCAATTCAGTATTGCAGCCTTTGATAACTATTTTAGTGTCGTCAGCATATAGAATAGTTTCTGCATGGGAAATATTAAGTGGAAGGTCATTAATATATACTAGAAAAAGCAGTGGTCCCAGGATAGAACCCTGTGGAACCCCACATCTCACAATTTCAATATTGGAATTAATATTATGACCATTTAATTCATTATTAACTACAGTATACTGTCTTCTACCCTCAAGGTAGGATTCAAACCAATCATGAGATACCCCTCTTATACCATAGGCTTCAAGTTTGGATAATAGAATATTATGGTCAACCAAATCAAATGCCTTAGACAAATCCATAAAAATCCCAATAGTATAATTATTTGCCTCAAACCCTTCTAATGTTTGTTTCATAAAGGAGTATAGTGCATTAGAAATTGATTTATTTTTTCTAAATCCATTTTGTTTATCGCTGAATACATATTTTTCAAGAAAAGGAGATATCCTGTTGAACATAACAGTTTCCAAGATTTTTGAAAACCCCGATTGAACTGAAATAGGTCTATAATTATCAACATTTTTTGTATCTCCCTTCTTAAATACTGGTACAACTTTTATTAATTTTAAGACATTAGGAAATTTGCCTGTTGATATAGAACAATTACATATATCCATTAATGGTGCTACTATATATTCTTTGCAAGATTTGATTATACACTCTGGTACGTCATCAAATCCAGCAGAGAATGTGTTCTTTTTTGAATGTATTATTTTAAGAATCTCCTCAGAAGTTACTGGTTTGAGAAATACACTTTTATCGTTTCTGATTAATTTGATAGGAGTATTTGTTATATTGGGATGAGTCAAAGGTACTCTATCAGCAACACTAATAAAGTGTTTATTAAGGATATTTGATACCTCAGCAGGATTATCTAATTATGTATTATCAACTATTAAAGTAATTTTGTCTCTAGTTCTGACCATGTTGTTAGTGCTTTCATTTTTTACTATATTCCAGATAGTCTTATTTTTATTCGACGAATTTGAGATACAAGTATCTATATATTGCTTTTTTGCAGCTTTTATTACCTTATTATATATTTGCTTATACTTCTTATGATATTCTATAAATGCTTCAGTTTTGTTTACTTTACTCAACTGATTTAGATAGCGTTTTCTTTTGCTAGAGATAATAATTCCCTTTGTTATCCATTTCTTCCTTTTACTAGTTTGCTTCTGTTTAACAACTGTATAAGGAAAAGCTGTATTAAAATTATGCAAAAACGTCTTTATGTACTGAATTTAATTTATTTAATTTATTTTATTTAATTTATGAAATATTCCATGATTAAAGAACAAACAGACCCCTTCAAAGTCAGTTTTAGGTGTTTCAGATTTTCTAATACTTGGATATGTAAGGAATAAAATCACCTCTATCTAAATGTAAGTGTATTTCAAAATGATCTTATTTTAATACAGGTTTACACATTAAATGTTGACACTATTTTGTTATAAAAGCTGAAATAGAAAATTCCATAAACATTTTCAAATTATTTATAATGTATGCATTTCAAATTCATTGCACTTATTCCAATTTAGCTCAAGAAAGATAAAGCTTTCACAATGGGCAATTTCTAAGAACAAATAATGAAAAATTCAACAATGAAACAAAGATATCCTGTAAAAACTCAAACACAGTATACAAATATGCTATTTAGAAGTTATTATTAAAAGATATTTATTACCTGATTCAACAACTTCACGCTCTCTGGTCATTGCCTCTCTTTTCATCAGTGGAGAAATGAAAAACTGTGAAAATTTGTCCATTGCCTTCTCTAAATATTTCTCTTGGCATTTGAAGTAGAAGGTTGTATACTCACAGTCTGTTCCAGCATTGTCAAAACCTCCGCTTTTCTGTAAAAATCAGTATTAGTAACACTCTACCTATGATCATAATGTTCCTTCCTGCTATTTGTTAATAATTTACAGTTGGAGGATTATTAGATGATATTTACAAATTGCATATTACAATTGAATACTTCTATTACATAAACATACACCTTAATAAACCAATAATATTACCGAAATTAAAAAAGTAAAATGCATAATTTTTATTCTTTAAAATCTGCTCCTCCCCCCCCCCCCAAAAAAAAACAGGTACATGTGGGATCTAGACAGAATATACGAAGGCTGTTCAATAAAGAATGATCATAATTTTTTATCGAGATATAACATTGGCACCAAAAAACAATTATAACATTAAAAACCTACTTCACAGTAATAATACTGATAAGATAAAACCAGAGGAAAAGTCAGGCATTTACAAGATTAAGTGTAAAGACTGTGAAAAAATTTACATAGGGAGGACAAAAAGAAACATAGGCACTAGAAAGAAAGAACACTTCAGGCACTTAAGATGCAAAAATATTGATAAGTCCGCAATAGCAGCTCATTTCTGGTCTGAAAATCATGAAATTGAAGATAGCACAAAATTACTAAAATATGTACAAAAACATAGTGAACTCGTCATATGGTAGAGAATATACATAGAAAAACATAAAAACCAACTAATGAACTTTGAAATCCCGCCAGAAGAGAATCCCACATTTAAGATGGCAGCAGAAACCCCAGAATTACCCACACCGCTGGATCAAGCTTTAGTCGCATAAGAGCCGTAGATGCAAACGATGATTTGCGAAACATGTCCTCAAAATAGGTACGAAAGTGAAGCAGATGTGTAAGAAATACGACTCATCTAAAAATTAATAATATAATTTTTTATGTTCATAATTTTTCACACTAAAATTCAATCTTATTACATTCTGTTAGCTTAATGTGACACAAACACGTCATAGTAGTTTCATTGTTGGTACTCCTGGTTCCCACCCATGAGAGCTAGGCAAATTCAGACATGTTCAGTATCGCCTACCGCTGCAATGGAGGTAACATGCGAGGAACAATATGCAGCTTTGAAATTCTGCTTTTGTCTCAACAGATCTTCATTTGAGGGCTATATAATGTTACAGGAGGACTATGGAGTGTTCTTCCCTACAGCACAGCTCGAAGATGGTTTAAAATGTTTAAAGAGGGAAAGACAATCAATCACAAAGGAAGGTGGGCCCGGTGCTCCAGTTAATGCTCTTACGGAAGAAAACATCAACACTGCTGCTGCCATTTTGAGAGAGGAACGACGAATCCTTAAGATCACTTTCTGAAATACTGAACATTTCATTGGGTGCCACCCACACGTCGGTGACAGAAACATTACACATGAGACGTGTTTGTGCGCGATGGGTTTCAAGACTGTTGATTCCCGAACAAAAGCACATTCGCACGCAGTTCTGCATGCAGTTAAAGTTGATGTTAGAGGAAGATCTGGAGATTCTTTCAAACGTAATCACAGCTGATGAAACTTGGCTACATCATTTTGATTCTGAGAGCAAACAGCAAAGCTCAGTGTGGAAATCTTCATCACCAACCCCCAAAAATGCAAAAGTGGTTGCTTCTGCTGGGAAAGTTATGGTCATCTCATTCTTTGATATTCATGGAATGGTTTAATAGCATGTTGTACCTGCACACACATCAGTAGCTGGACAATACTACAGGGATGTCCCTAAAACATTGCAAGTCCATATCAGGCACAAAAGACCACATTTCAGTAAAGCAGGCTGGATGCTACACAATAATGTGCAGCCGCATATTGCCAATGTTGTTGCTGAATATCTTGCAAAAATCAATGTGAAGTGCATCCCTCATCCTTCCTATAGTCCGAATTTAACCTCATGTGACTTTTTTCTATTCCCTAACTTGAAGAAACACCTTCGTGGGAGGCATTATCCATCATCAGAAGCAGTGGTGAAGGTTGCAGAGGCGATTTTGAAGGATCTCACAAAAAATGGTTTCCAGCATGTCTTTGAAGACTGGCAGAAATGCTGGGACAGGTGCATCGATTGCATTCAGGGGAGACTATTTTGAGAAGGACCATCAAAATTATGAGGATGAGTAAAGGTACGTTGTAAAAAAAAAATTGTGATCATTCTTTATTGAACAGCCCTTGTACATTTTGGCAAAACATGAAAAATTTCAAAGGGAACTGCTCTCCTTTGCCCCTGGATTGTAACCATTAGCCAACAAAAGGTGACCTTCATAAACAGGACGAAAGTCAATGTAGCCAGTTTTCTGGTTCCTTTATTTCCTGCAACTACATACGTTGTAAACCCAAACCTCAAAGTAACACTGCCCTTGACAGAGCAGTGGACAGAGGTATCATGTTTTGGAAAAAACTATAAATGACTAGACTTCGCACCCCGATAAGTCAATTACTAAATGGGAGACATATTAGGTACATGACACAGTATTAATGTTTACAATACACCTTTATCTCATACAGAGTACATTATCACACACATACGCTTACATGTCACTAGAATCATTGGCCCAACGCTAACTTACAATCACTTTCACTATTTTTACAAATACACAGAGTAAGCAGGTCATTTCTTTTATCAAAGTATAAACTTGAAAGAAGCGTAGGGACAGTGAAGCACAAATTAGTACAAAAGTGAATCGAGAATATATTGACACATTGCTTCACTCACGTGTGAGTGAAGCAATGTGTCAATATATTCTCGATTCACTTTTGTACCATTTCTTTTATGTCTGTTGCATGCTTCAATTTCCTCGACATTCACTGCAAGCAGATCAATTTTCACTTTTAACAGGCTAACTGCTCTGGCCAATCGGTTCATCACAACTCTGATACTCACTGGTTAACTCATAACTAGCAAATGAATTTTGGGCTGGCTTTGGTGCTCTTGTTTTATAGCCTTTGACTCACAGAAGTATGTTCAGGAAACCAAATCTTTCAAATTAAAGGAAAGGAACAATGTCAAAGTCGAATCTTCTAGTTCTGTTGAAATTGAATGATCTGGAACACTAGTGCAATACAACAAATGGACTAGATAGTCAAACTGAAAAATTCAATGCAACTACCGCGATTTGAACCATGGATCTCCTGGTTTCTGTCCAGTCATTCTAGTGGTTTACCGGAAAAATATGAGTCAATTGGAGAATTTAATATCATGACGGCACGTTGGCCATGGTAGCTCAATGGATAAAAGCGACTGGATGGAAACCAGGAGATCCGTGGTTGAGATCCAGGCCATGGCATTGAATTTTTTATTTTGACTAACTGTTCAAAACTTTAGCCTATACACAGCTAGTGTGAAAGAATGATTCATTTCCATCGATTAACATAAAATAGTAAGAGTTTAACAATGAAGTCTGGGACTCAAGTACTTACAATAGTAAGTCACCACAGTATATCTCGAATACGAGAGCCCTTAGTGGTTTACAGGGAAAATATATGAGTCAATTGGAGATGGCATGTTGGCCATGGTACCTTAATGGCTAAGAGTGACAGGACAGAAACCAGAAGATCCATGGTTCAAATCCCTACAATGGCATTGAATTTTTCAGTTTGTCTATCTAACCAGAGTTATTTTTTGATATGTAAATTAAATTTAAAGGGAGTTGATTAATGACACTAAACAACACTTACTTTTGAATTTTTCCGGAACATGTTTCAAAGACTTTGCCTCCATCCTCAACCGGCCATCGACTGGTTCTCATTGGTGTAGCTGATATTTTGTCATAGGTCTCCTCTGGTGGCGGTTCAACAAAAAGATTTGTTCAGCAAGTTCCTTGAACCGCCACCAGAGGAGACCTATGACAAAATATCGTCAACTACACCAATGAGAACCAGTCGATGGCCGGTTGAGGATGGAGGCAAAGTCTCAGAAACATGTTCCGGAAAAATTTAAAAGTGTTGTTTAGTGTCATTGATTGACACACTTTAAATTTAATTTATTATAACAACACTGTTTTCAACACTTCCAAAAAAGGAATTTGATATGTACTTTTTCTTACTCAGTTATGCTCTTTCTTCCCCACTTCCTTCTCTGCCATACACCCATACACATACCCGAATATAAATATACAAATATATGCCATGAAAATGCACATACATGCATACAAAATCTGACACTTTGTATAATTATATATATAAAATAATTTTACAGATTATTACTACAAACTACTACAGTAAAATTAAAATTGTAAGAAAAAGAAATAAAGAAAGTAAAATAAAGATAAAATAAGGGACGCTTTAGACCAGAAAAATAAACCAAAAGTATAGGCAAAAATAAAATATAATTACAAAAAACTACTAACTACAAATTATAATACTGGTATCCAGCACTCGCAACTGATTGCCAGCTGCATCAAACTACACCTACAAACTAAATAACAATCTATTTAAAATACTAGTACCTAAAACTTATCTTATTCATACACAGCATTGGTATCCAATGCAAACTAATTTATTTCATGTTTTAATCTTTCATTCTTTCTACATGTGATAAATAATGTACTTAATATAAATAATAAAATTGAAATGCACACACACTGTGCAACAGAAAGGTAGTACATTACTTGCCTTTGCTGTACACAGCAATGGATTTCTGTCTATTCCTACACTTGGTGATATGCTTTATTGATCACAAAATTCCAGCCACAACACGCACATGCACTTGTCATTTGCTTCATGGAAAAACTTGTTGCAACACAGCTTATGGTGAAAACCATGGATTGCCAGTCTCATCATTACGCGTCGCATTTCATGGTTAGCTTCCATCCAAGTTCTTGTTACTTCGAAATTCTCTGGTATGTTGTTTTTCTCTCGCACAGGTCTTGTAGAAGTTGTTTGAAGGCATCACTAGTGGGAAACATTAGCTCGCATCTTCCTCTACCAGGAAGGTCTCCCTGGTAACTTCGTACACTAGCCTCGATCTTGAGTTCTGTGGCAATCCTACAGCTCTCTTCAGATATCTAGCTTTTCCTCGCTCTAGTTCTTCCATCTGATTGTATGTGAGGTATCCTCCCACTGATTCTAGACCATACATCAGGTCGGGTAGTATCTTTAGCCTAAACAGGTCCATAGCTGTGCTGACCGATAGTTGTTGATGTTGTTGATTTCATTCATAGCTCTAGTTGCTGCTACTTCTCTCGATATTATGTGTGATCTGAAGTTTTTCCCATTTGTCTGGATTGTGATGCTTAAATATTTGAAATTGTTTGCCCTTTTGAGTAAGTTGCCCTTGCATTTGATGTTATCTGCTTAAGTGAGTCTTCCTCCTTTCCGGAACTACCAGTTCAGTCTTTTCTTCGTTATCTTGATGTTTCGTTCCACCCATTTGCTTAGTGTGTCTATCGCTGACTGTAGCTGTCTGTCGCTGTAATGGCCATGTTATCCACATGCACATGCTTGTTCCCGCCATTCCTTTCATGACATCGTGCGTGAGGACATTGAACAGATAAGGGCTGAGAGGGTCACCTTGTAGGACACCATTCATCTGAGGTGCCAATCGGATTTACCTACTCCACCTATCTGGATGTAGTTTTCTGCTAAGATATTCGATATCAAGGTCGTCATACTTGTTCTACCAATTAGTCCCTCCAGTTTGTCTATTAATACCCAGGTCGAAAGCTTTCGAGTAATCGACAAAGACCACATATAATTTTCCTTTGGATTTTTCTATCATCTGTCTTATTTGGTCCAGCAGGTTTTCTACCACCATGATCATGGATCATCCCTCCTGAAACCAAACTGTTCCTCTGGTAGAAGGATTCCAGTTAGGAGTTTCAACTTTATTGGCTCCAACACTATTCCTCTATGCGCATTTGGGTTCAATGTGTCCCCTTTTATATGTGCAAGAGCTTAATTTTTTTTATTTTCTCCATTCATCCTGTATGCTTCCTAGTTCCATGCATTTATTTAGAAGGGAAATCCATATTGGCAGGTATTCTTGCACTGTCGGTTTTAAGTGTTCGATTCTTATTCCATCTGGTCCTGGTGCTCTGTTGTTCCTCATTTTGTGCATCGCCCTCGCAACTTCTCTTTGGTGAAGATCTCATCAGCTTGTGGGGAACTAGGTACCTTGGTCGGTGGTCTTGTTTCTTTTGAACAGATAACTTCTCTTATGTGTTCTTTCCATGTTTCCAAGGGTATACTAGGCTGGATTTTCTGCCTTTTCAGCCTTAGGGCTCGGTACAGATCTTTTTCTGCCTCCTCTACCATTATTATTTGTTCTTCTTCCAGATATTGCTTTCTCTTCACTCTTATGAGGTCTTTGTATGTCCTCCACTCTCATTGGTAGTCTTCTGTGGTTGCACTTGCCATCTGCCCTCTAGTTTTGTGTAGTATTTCTGTCAACTTTCTTTGTTCATAGCATTCTCTGTACGAACCATGGCCTCGCTCTTCAGTTTGTCTTACGTGGTGACCCCGTTTATTGTACTTGTTGTCAGTCATGTAACAGCCTCATCAATATTTCCTGTCCTCTAGTTAAATATAGTATTTCTGCCAACTTTCTTTGTTCATAGCATTTTCTGTCGAACTATGGCCTTGTTCTTCAGTTTGTGTCTTGAGTGGTCCCATTTATTGTACTTGTTGTCAGCCATGTAGCAGCCTTATCAATACTTCCTGTTTGTATTGCTCTTTCCACCTGAACTTTTTCTGTCATTTTTTTCTTGTTTATTTCCATGTTCAAGGTTCTGCTGTTATATTTTTCCTTTCTTCTACTTTGTTGGTTCTATCATTTTCTACATTTATTTTTATTGGGATGTGCTTGCAGATGAGTGTTTCGTCCTTTTTCACTGCAGTAGCAGTGCTGTTTGTTCTGATGCCTTTCGTGATTTATTTAATATAGTTACTCATAAATAATGGGGATCTAAAATATGTCATGTCATGTAATGCCAGAGGTTCTACTCCCATTAGTCCTGGACCTGTAGGACCAAGGACCCGTGCCTCCTTCGACCAGGGAGTTACCGAAATGTCCCAAAAGGGTGCCCGGCACCTCCGTGGGGCTTTCCATAGCGCAAGACCTAGAGACTAACAAGCCCCCCCCCATCTGGTCATGCGGACTCAAGACGGGATGGAAGTGGATACGCAACTTACGAGCGCCAACTCCAAAATGGGAAGGCTACCGATATGACCTTGGTGATCTGGGGCCGCCTGGTGATCTAGCACACCTTCTACTAGGTATGCTGGCTAGTATGCAGGAATATTAATGGCTTCCCTCAACCTCATCTGGAGACGTACCCGATCACCCATGGGTATTAGGAACCACTGCCCACTCGAGTTCAACCCAATGCAAACAACTCCCAATCAGGGAGGGGCTCGAGTGTTCGGCCCGAGGTTCCTCTAGTAACGTCAGAAGTACGAGTGCTAGGGGTCCGCAGCACCCGCACCACGGCAGCTGAAGGGGACGGACCCCCTCCCCTATGGGGGGATCTAAAGTTTAAACACTTTTTAACACTATCAATTATGAGAACCAATCAGCAACACCAGTGCCCCAGAATTTAGTTCTGTAGTAGTTCTTTCAGTGCCAATAAACTAGAGAAAGGGGGCTGTAACTTTGTGTGTTATTTTCATGTCACTTCCTCAAGCCAATATTCTTAGTTTTTATATAACTTCAAAAAAAAAACTATTTTTGAGAAAGCATCTTTTTCAATCTTTATGTTAATCAAGATAAACATCTGCAGAAATAGTGTCACTATACATTTCCGAAAGAAAAACAAAGTAAAATCACTATATGTAAACCAATGCATATGAACATATAAGAAATGTCTGATGCTATCTCTTAGTGTTTAAAATGTATTCCAAATGAAAATAGGAATTCACAAGGTATTTGTAGAAAGTTCACATTTACAGTGTATAAACCATGTAAACATTTTAAACTTATTTTTCTCAAAACTGTCCATGTAAAGTAATTCTGAGTAGGGGAATTCTCTTGAAATCTTTAACTTACATCCTCTTAAGTTACTAAACTTAAAAACTTTTGTGCTCATCCAAATTGTATTTTTGAACTGTACTGCTTACAGACATTCACACAGGCATACAGACACATGGAAGTTACTATAAAAATGCTTTTTTGTTTTAATCAGTGAACCTCAAAACACACTGAACTTTTAGTTAGAATGCAATGTTTTCTCTGCTGCAGAAAGTTAAGATATATTGTAAATTTTTAACAGCTGAGGAATTGTTAATTGAAACACAAATACTGCAAGAATCTTAAAATAACTCAAGAACACTATTTAATACAGTTTAACTTTACACTTGAATAGACAACTTACCTTTATAAAATCATCAAAGTCATTCTCTACAGGATATTTTTCACTACCCATAAATAACATGTGTTCCACAAAATGAGCCAAGCCTTGTATTTCCCATGGATCACTGAAACTGCCTACTCCAACACAGAGACCTAGGGCAGCCTGTGTAACAAATACAAAAATGTATAAAATTGGGCAAGTTTGCTTCTATCTCAGGTTTCTCTGAAAGTATTTTGTGATAAATGTTCTACTCAATTTTTGTAAGAATGGCTTATCTCCTTGTACCAAATTTTTTGTATATATTTAAAAACAAAGAAAACAGTGTGTTACATTCACACAACTCTCTACCCATTTTTCCAATAATTTTTACAAAAGCTTATCCCTTTATATAATTCATGAGAATCAAGATAAACATTTGCAAAGTGGTCTTATTCAACATTTACCGACCAGGATGGGTCAGGCAGTAGCAACTATAGTCTTATATGAGAGGTCGTAAGCTTGCACCTACTTGAACTTTTTTTTTTTTTGAAGAAGGGGGGGGTGGTGAGTGGAGGGAGTTTCATGTTGCTAAGCAAATTTGGGAAGGATAATTCAATTTGCTGTCCCTCGATTTTACCTCACCTTTCATTAAGAAGATCTAGTCAATACTAAGAAGCAAAAAGAAGAATGATTTTATCAAATTCTGAGCATTAGACACACAATAAGTACTAGAAACTCTGTGCTTTCTGCAAATTTACAAGCATGGATATTTTACTTGCCACCAAAACAAAGTTATCACCTTACATACATTTTAATGTGCTGATCATCCTAGTCATAACAGAAAAGGTGAATCTGCAATATTTATAAGATGTTGATTGTTGTACCATGAACTGTACAAGAATAATAAACCTCAAGAATTTCAAATGCAGTTTAACTCACTTGTGTTTCAAGTTGGATTATGTATGTATACCAACAATCCCCATATGGCAACTATGGCCTTTGGGGTAACCTCGCTCCACCACGTCATGACCAGATCCATTTCCCACGTAGAGGCACCCAGAGGTTGGTGTCCATTACCTCCAATGATATTGTGACTTTGTGGGTTCGTGAAATAAAAAGTCGAGGTTACAAACACAAAAAATTGCACTTTATTTTCGTAGCAATACACTGTTCACAATTACAATTTAATGTACACAATTAGTTGATTTTCCAATATCAATCTACATGTACGCTCGACGCTACTTACACAACGCACGCCATAACAACACTACTCTCAACTGATTGTCGCTTCCGGTATCGATCGGCCCCGAAGTTTCTCGATTCTCCTTTTATGGAGGGGGAAAACATTCTCGAAGCTTTGTGCGACTTCGAGCGGTAGGAGGAGGGGTAAACGAAGACCCAGCCACCCCTCCTGTCTCCCCTCTCTCCACCGGACATCATTTATTGATCGGCATCGCGAGTCTGCCGCCAGGGTAACAATATGGTGATAGCAAAGATGACGGTGAGGCGAGCGGACCTACAGTTTATACTGCGACTATGTGGGTTCGTGAAATTATAAGTCCAGGTTACAAACACTAAAAATTGCTCTTTATTTCCGTAGAAACACAATTATGTCACATACAGCTTGCAAGGTCATCGACTAGAAACCAAGTACACTGTTACAGCTGTCCACGCGCATGCGTCCAATTACCGACTGACTGTGGCACGTGGGCTCCCATTTTATAGATTACTCACTATCGGGAATGTTCTCAAACAATCAAGACGGCACTAGAAGACAAACTCTCTAGAAATCCGTCTCCTTCCCCCCACCATTTCGGTGAGCTTTTATCTCCGCATTGCACTGCCCATCTCTTTGAATGCCTCGCAACGCCGCCTCGTCGCAACAATGCATTCGCGACAATACTGTGGACTCCGAACCACAGTGGGCATAGGGGACACTTCACATGTGCTAGACAGAGGTGAAGACGCAAATAGGGCCGACTTAAAATCGACACCCCACAGCCAGGAATCGAACTCAGCACAGGAGTCGCCAACGAAACCACTGAGCTACCCCGGCGCCCTCAAGTTGGACTATTTAATCTGAGATTTCAAAACTAAATTACTAGATTAGACTTCTGGGCAAATCTATATAATCTAAGGACAACTATTTGATTGGACATGACTTTAATTATAAGCATTCTAAATGGAATTGTAACACTTCCAATCCTTGAGATAAATTACTACACAATGCTACACATCGGTTACAAGTGGAAATCATTCACCCTATCAAACCAGTACATTCTCCAGCTGATGGTGGCACTCCTGACATTCTGATCTTCTTCAATGGACTAAATGTATGACAATTTTGCAATACATCATCTGTACTATATGGCAAAACAATGAGGCATATTAATCTTCAACAAGAGTGCTGCATTCACCTTTATTTTGTTTATGGGAAGAACAAAATATTAGTAACCTGGCATATGGTTGTTATTGTTATTTATCTGCCGATTAAAATTATAACAATTCATGGCATTGTCAAGGTAAGTACAATATAAATACAATGATTATCTAACCTACATATATACAAATTATTTACAGGTAATATTTACATTCTTAAGCTAATATGTACAGTTCTATAACACTAAGCTTACAAAACTATATTATTAATTACCGCTCTAGAAATTTGTCAATTGAATAGTAACACCCTTGAATACAAAATTCTTTAGTTCCCTTTTTAATCGCTTAATATCTTTAATTTCCCTTAGATACATAGGTAATTTATTAAAAAGCAAACAGGCAGCTACAGAGGGTTTCGTTTTAAATAATTCTAATTTATGTGAGGTTATATGAAAATGCATGTTGCCTCTAGTGAAATGATCATGAACCTGACTGTTTACTTGTGTGTGGTCATTCTTATGCTTTAGAAACATTACTACTTCAAAGATATATAAGGAGTACAGAGTTAAGATATTTAATTTTTTGAAATAATTTTTACAAGATTCCTATGACTTTAATCCCACTATTGCCCTTATTGCCCTTTTTTGCAGTGTGAAAAGTCTTTTAGTATATTTATTAGCACTTTGTCCCCATACTGTAATACCGTAAGATAAGGATATATGAGTCCATAATAGGCACGCATTAATATGCTTATATCCGCAGTTTTTGACAACCTTTTCAGAGCAAATATGCTTGTACTTTGTTGCAGACTTTATCAATTTGTTTATCCCACGTGAGATGACTGTCCAGTATTATTCCTAAAAAGTTAGTAGTAATTACCTCGAGATTTTAACTGTATTGGAACACCACAGTGAAGCGAAATAATTATTAATTTATAGATGAGTCGTATAATTACTCAAAATAAACAGATGTGTAATAATACGACTCATCTATAAATTAATAAGTAATTACCCCGTTTATTTCTTCATTGTTAACTTCAAATTTTAACTGTGTTTCGTTTCTGTTTTGGACTGTTTATATACTCATGAAACTTGATTTCTTAGCATTGATAACGAGGTTGTTTAAATTAAAAAACTGTACAATTTGTTGTATATTTTGTTTCGTAAATGTATCTAATTCTGCTACGTCTTTACCAGTATTTACAATAGAAGTGTCATCTGCATATAATCTGTGATAATTTTCCCATTTTGCACTGATGGTGCATCATTCACATACATTATGAATAGAACGGGCCCTAATACTGAGCCCTGGGGGACTCCAAACCTCACCGATTGTGTGCTTGAATAACAATCTCTTATGTCTGAACTACTTTTATGTTATTTTGACTTCTTATGTTCTCCCACATAAATATGACTTTATTATAATCGAGATTTAACTGTATTGGAACACCACAGTGAAGCGAAAAATTATTAATTTTTAGATGAGTCGTATTTATTACACATCTGCTTCACTTTCGTACCTATTTTGAGGACATGTTTCGCAAATCATCGTTTGCATCTACGGCTCTTATGCGACTAAAGCTTGATCCAGCGGTGTATAAATTCCACTATTTCTATTATTGCATCTTTGGTTGCTCTACCTTTCCTAAAGCCATATCGAAAATTAGATAAAATGTTGTGTTTTTCAAAGAATGAGATTATTTGTTTGGCAATGACTTTTTCTATTACTTTCGACAGTGAAGAAACTAGTGTTATTGGACGAAAATTATTTGTTGAGCACTTATCACCCTTTTTATGCAGGGGTTTTACGACCGAGTGTTTTAAACAGTTTGGGTATATTCCTGAATTTATACTAGCATTGATCAGTTCTACTAATGGTTTTACTATGACTGGAGCACATTGTTTCAAAAGGATGCTTGAGGTTCCATCTTCGCCTGTTGAGTGTTTACTTTTCATTTGACTAATTTCCTTTAAGAGCTCCATCTCAGATATCTCTGGAAGGAACATTGAATTAGGTATGCTACGTCCTTTTATGTTCATGTTGGTTAAATTGGTTACGTCTTTTTTACTTTGGAATTTATTAATATTTTCAATGAAACTATTATTGAACAATTTACTTAAATCTATGGGGTTCCTTATTACTGTGTTTCCATTATTTATTTCAATGTTCTCAAGTAGATGTCTACCTTTCCCACTTTCGTAATTTATAAGATTCCAAGCCGTTTCTGTAACATTATTAGATTTTTTCATTTGATGTTTTACATATTCTACGTTACATTGTTTTTTTAAATGTCTTTTAAAATTTATATATGCTTCTTTATCTTTTTATAGTTTCGTAAGTTTCCATTTGTTGTGATAATGTTGTAGTTTTCCTTTTGCCATAATTATGTCTTTAGTAATCCATTTGGTTTTTTGTCATCTTTTATTTTCATGCTTTTTAGTGGACAGGCAATGTCCAAATAATAATTGAATATGGTAAGTGAGGAAACAAATAAAGCACTTGGGAGCTGTGTGTATCTGATAAAGATTAGCCAATTATTATACACAAACGTAAATTAACATTGCAGCCACCTATTTCTTGCTTGCAACAAAGGGATTTTAATTTCCTCTTCTTTCTTCTTGTCACAATATTCAATCATGTTTTTTACGATTTCCTGCACCTGCTGTTGTATAACACATTGCCATACAGAAGACACGACTGAGTTTGAACAGTGTGTACATCGTCATATACATGCAATACACTTGCATAAACAACTTTGCTGTTCACATATTTTTCGATACACTTCCACCCTTTGCCATGTAGTACTAAGCAAGCTAAGTTTTGATCACAATCCAATCTTTAATCAGCATTTCAGCTTCATCCCCACCTCTGAAGCGTAAGTAGTAGCATGTCTGCCTCATGTTCAAGAGGTCCCGAGTTTAACTCTGTTAGTGTGAGTTATCCGGACAAGGTTTTCTCTAATGTTTTCCCTTATTCTGAAAGATGAATGTCAGGTAACTCTAAGCTCTATGAATCCTGGGCTCATTTGAGCATCATTTCATCCATTTCACTCACAGTCTGATATGACATGTTGGAAGACGTTAATTACGAAAGAAAAATGCAGCCATAACTCCATAACTGAAATAAAAATTTCACTTAAGGAACCAAAAGACATAGTGGTTTCCACTTTACAGTTAGAAACATCCAGTATGTAGCAAATCTAGGTAGTGTCCTAATCAAGCAACTCATACACAGCAACTTCTTTACACCAAAATGCAAAGTAACAAGCTCTAGGAGAGAACCCGTTATCTTCCTCATAAAACAAATTACAAAAAGCATGAGAGAGCTTTCAAACACCTAAAAATGACAGCACTATACAGCTCTAAACATCCAATATGATCGATTATACACAAGATTGTTCTATCTGGAATTAACCAAGCAATTAACAAAGGAAATTATTGACCAATACCACTAAAAATTACGTTGCACTTCTGGAGGAAAAAAAAAAATGCAGCTTAAAACCAACCCAACTGTCAATTAAGAATTCAACAATAATGATAATGAAGCTGTACAACCACAATTGCAACTGTTTCTGTTTAAATGTCACTTCATGCTAGCTCAAGTAAAAAGTGCTAGTAAGTGCTCCTGAAGAAAAATTCTCCAAGACATGATCTTATTGCATAACCACTTCCAGCTAGTATTTTAGGATAAAATTAGTCCTACCAATATATAATGCAATTTCCTTCAAAAATGAAAGCAAGTCATAATAATCAGATTCAAAAATCTGTCTTGAACAAAAGAGATCCCAAAAGCTATAGACCAGTTAGTCTTCTGCCACTCTTTTCTATAATCAAAATCAGTGACGACTACTACTACTACTTCAACTCTTAGCAAAGGAAGGAGATGTTACCTGTCAGTTTGGTTTTCAACCTCACCATTCATGCATATAGCAGCTCTATCGAATCCTAGATATTATTAAGGTTAATTATAAAGAAAAATCTGTCTTAGATTGTTGTTAGATGCAGAAAAGGCTTTTGTTAAAGTGTGACATGAACTACTTTTTCCATAAAGATTATCTTTCCGACACACGTTTTAGATTAGTAAAAGCTTTACTCAGCAATCATAGCTTTACTGTTACATATAATATTGCTTATTCAAGATCCAATTTTCTCTGAAGTGTGACAAGGTAGATTGCTGGGAGTACTATTGTATTGTTAAATTTCAATGTTAACCATGACTTATCCCAGTAATGTAGCAAATAAATTAGATTGCGTAGGATGTGTACAGGCTTTGATATCACTTTAGAAAATCTGGGAGATTTGTTGTCTGTTGTTTGACCTGATTTGGATATTGAAGGTGATTACAAGGGAGGTGTTTAGGATATAAGTAGCAGTGAGGAAGTGAATGACCCGCTTCCTTCAGGTGTTCATGAAGAATCAGCTCTGCGAAGTGGTCAAAATAACTCTAACACAAAGACATATAGACAAGTAAACATATTTTCTGGTGTGCAGTTAACTTCTGACATCCAACCAACAAGAAAAAGTATTGCTTAGTGTCTCTCATTGTCACGGAAACAAATGCAGATATATGTGAGTAGGATGAAAGAAGCGCTGACCTCTAAAGGCAATTTAGGTCTAAGAGGAGAATTCAGAAGTGAACAGTGCACATGTTATATTTTGTAAGCCTACATTAGATGTGTACTGGTCTACAGATGGCATGTTAGCTACTCCATTGTTGGGGAAATGATGGGTCAAATATGGGTGGTGTGGATCAGCTATTAGTAGCTATCGCTCTTTACGAAAAACAGTTAAATGGTAAAGAAGTCTTTTTATATCACTGGATATAAACATACACAATTGTTTAGTAATTTGCAGAGCTGTAAATTCATGCAAGATATTGACCTACCTGTACTTGCGCATATAAATAGCTCGTAACCTAATTGAGTACTATAATACTAGGAGGCCTCTTCATACTGGGGTTAAGAAATCCACCACTACAGCACCCCTCATACTTGAGAGAAAACACTTTCCTAAAGGATTCCACCCACAACCAAAAAAGTCGCAACCATTTCAGAAATGTCTAGTGTGTCACGAAAAAGAAGTTTGCAAGGAAACCAATATGGTGTGAATCTGCAGATGTGCCCTTTGGTGTTTATCCAGGTTTTGAGGTGTACAGTTCAAAAAGAAACCTTTAAGGGTACATTTACATCCCTTATAGAACTAATTTAAAAATATTGTAAAATAGGAAGACTAAAATAATTCGCATTAAATGCAAGTATACGAAGGACATCTATGCACGTCCATATCAGCATGGGGCATTATAACTTGGACGTCATATGACGTCCATATCGGTGAAAGAGTTAATAAAAAAGATTAGTACTCCTTTTCTGGGATCATTTCACCAGCCACTCTTGGTTCCGTCTTACGATGGAGACAGCATCTGAATGGGTTACCATATGTCTAATGACACTATACAATTAGCATACATACAACTGTATACATACCAATTTCTCATCTGCATATCTTGTATCATCACCCTCATCACACGATGTACTTGTTTCAGATTCTTCTTCAAAATCTTGCTCACTTTCAGCTAGAATAAAATTATACCACATCTTTAAACAACATTAATAAGTCATAACACTATCTGTAGCTGGTTTTTCACATTACATCACTTACATTTTAATTTGTTGAGGAACTAGTTTCGGGAGCTGTTGCTTCCATGTTGGACCAAAACATCATCAGGAATGAAACAAAAATAAACTTTGGAATTTACAGGAAGCCAATAGTCAGAAAATTACATAAAAATTCATAGCTACAACCCGATTACATATAAGCATGCAGTAATAAAAATGTTACACACAGACTACTCAACATACCCAAGGATAAAGTAGAACCTATTATGTGTTTCAAATGGGAAGGTGTTTGTCCATGAGCGCTACTAGGTGAGCAACCAATCAAGAGTCCTGAGGTGTTGTCGTATTGCATTCCCGCTAAGTGGTGTATGACGAGCGCCAAACTAATCAATCAGTATGTAATACTATTTGCGCTAAGACAAAAATTCAGATTTTCCCGAAACTGATCCATGTGAAGGCAGAGATTAATATATCTAACATAACCATGAAAACCCCATATTTTTTGCTCAAATAGTTTTTCTAATACAAATAAATAAAGCACTATTACCTGTATTATAACAATAAATCGAGATGTAAGCATTGTATGAATATTATTATTGGTTCGCATGTATGCTTGTACGTATAATTGTAATTACTCAGAACTGAAACATAAATGCTTGACATGATGTGACAAAATAATTACTTTGAATAATCCAATTCGAGTGAGAGGAAACATTAAATTTCCTGCTGCCCTGGCAGAAAGTGTCTGGTCACATTATATCTTTGTTTATGAATGGTTCGTAATCTCTATTTACTCTAGAGAGTTCAGAACTGAAATTTAAACTACTGACATTACGCGATAAAAGAATTACTGTGAATAAGTCAAGGTGTTAAAGTCGAGAAAGAGCAAACACTTCATTTCCTGTTAGCCTGTGGAATGTTGTATGCTTATGTTTATGAATGAATGCTGGATAAGAAGTATTTATTTATTCTGGAGAGTTCAGATCAATATCATTCAGTTGTTCTTTACACAACAGTAGAGTAAGAATTAAATAGTGCAATGGCTTCTTGAGGTGAATTTAGTGGCAAGTCATAAAGACAGGTATTGCGAAGTCAGGCTCAAAGTATTATTTTTATGGTGTACACTTTCTTCAAAAATGTTTCGGAAACAGAAACTACAAGTGAGTTATTGCAAAGAGTACTTCCGTTTAAAAACACGGAAAACGTGTATCAGCTGGATCAACTTGCAATTGAAACGGGACACGAGGTAATACGCCTCCCACCTTATCACTGTCAATATAATCCAATTGAGTTGATATGGGCTCAAATAAAAAGGAGGATTGCAAACAGAAATAATACTTTTAAACTGACGGACGTTAAACGACTTGTTCACGAAAAAATTGACAATGTAACACAACAGGACCGGGAAAACTGCGTAAGGCATGCAGAAAACCTTCAAGAAGACCATTTTAAGGTGTGTATTATGAAACTATCACAATATTTGGCACACTTCCTAATGTTCTTAAAGAAAAAGTTGATAATTTCGCTGCTTTTAAAAAAGCTGTTAGAGAGTACCTTTGCTCAAAATCTTTTCATTCTGTACAAGATTATCTGAATGACAAATTATCCTGATAATGCTTCTGTAGCTCTGTACGTAGTATTAATTATTCCAATGACAAATCATTACTTATAAATATTTGATGCAAGCTGAAAGTTTATTTTTAATCTATATGTATTTAATAAATAACAAGAATGGTATCCATTGCAAAAAGGTTGAGACGTACTGGCATAAGCCAAGTGAAAGCTGGTTTAAAAAGTGTTTCATTTTGTATCATATATATAATTATCCCTGCTTTGTTTTCCATATTGTTGTTCATATTGCCTGTATACTAATAACATGTGTCTTATGTTAACTTTTGTACATATATATGCTATTAAATGTTATACCTCTGGACATGTTCAATGTTCACAGCCTTTTCTGGCTACAAGTGAACCTACTGAACGCAAATCAATCTAATCTAATCTAACCTAAGAAAGGAATAGCACGTGACGTGATTTTGGAACCTATAATCATAAATTTACAAGACTCAGAAGATGAAGACTGTGACAATGTCGAATTGTTTCTTAACGGAAGTGACCTTGACAGCGATATGGATGAGCCACTGGCAGTTCCATTGGATTGGAAAAATAGGTAATTCATAAACTATAATTACAGTTATAGTATTCTAAAATATACATAATTTGCGAAAATGCTTTTCCCAATTTTGATTTTGGCAACTGCATCATTGTAAAAGTTTGTAAAATATAATTTGCTTACCCTTACATCTGCGCCAAGCAGACCTGCATGTTGAGAGGGGGAAACAAGCTGGCAACGCTTAGTGTGATACGGCATCCGATTAGCTGGACTCCAGAACTGTTCCCATTTGAAACGCATAATACATAATTCACATTGCAGAAAAAAGTGGATGCAATAAAAGTCTGGTATTTAAGACAACTAAAAATGTGAAACTTACAAAAATCATTAAGAAAGCAACCACATTCACTAATGACAAATAAGACAGCAGCATATTTGGTGGATTCATTCATCACCCAAAAACATTTCATAAATTCAAAAAGATCTTTAAGGAAAAAATATCACCTTGGCACCTACAAACATACAATCAGAATTAAAATTGTTAAATTCAAAAACAAAAGATGAAATCCCATCAATCAACTGATACAGAATATACCAAATAAGTTATAAGAATTGTGAAGAATGCTACATAAAACCAGAGTAAAGAACATTTTAGAAATGCCACATTATAGCAGGAGGACAAGTAAACAATAGCATTGCATTTTTGGAAAGAACACCATAACCTTGACCCAAAACCATTAAAAGATGTGATAAACCATAAACTGACAACATGGGAGAACATTTTAATATGGAAATATTAAGACCAATTAATAAATATTACACAAATACAGCTATTTGCAACAAAAACTTCACTTATCTAAAGAAAATTATGTAAATTTTTTTTATTAATTAATGAGATCGATTTTGTAAATATCTGTCTACATCAACTCCGTCAACGATACTATCAGAGGTAACTATGTTTTTTACAGTATTACCAAAATCTGAAAACAAATCAACTGCTGGTATTTCAAAATTCATTATGCAATGTTTATTTTTTAGAATAAATATTTTTCCCAAACCATTAAATCTATCGGACTATTTAATCATTTTAATATTTTAACTTCAGGATTCATTTCATGGTTAAATGACCAAAAATGATCCGCTAAGACCGATCAGTTTGTTTATACTTAATGTTACGAATGTAACATAGTTACCTCTGATAGTATCATTGACAACAACGTTGTTTGATGACTGAGGATGTAGACGAATGTTTACAAAATCGATCTCATCAATTAATAAGAAAAATGTACAACATTTTCTAAAGATAAGTGAAGTTTCTTTTGCGTAATAATTGCATTTGTGTAATATTTATAGCTTCACTGTAGTTAGCTTCATTTTACTACGTAACCAATTAATAAGCTTTGAAATTCCATCAGTTGACAATTTGATAAAGAAGTTCATAGTTCCACAACCAGATAGAAGACTGCAGGCAACGACAGGCGATTCAGACCTTTGAGGATGAAAATGGAAGCAACAGCTCCAGAAATTAGTCCCTCAAAAAGTTAAAATGTAAGCGACGCTGTGAAAAACTGACTACAAATAGTTTAAGAATAAGTTTTAATGTTACTAAATTCCTCCAAATATCACATAATGTTAGTAATATTAATTTTGTTAATGGTTCCATTTATACCATCAAATAATGCTGAAGGAAGAGGATTTAAGAAATGAATATAAACATCTGGAAAGCCTTAAGCCACACATTCTCTATTTTTAAGACATTGTCTCATAAAATTAATTGCTAAATAGCAACAAAGCCCATGAACAGAAGATGGCAATTCTGGTGTCATAGCACAAATTGCAAAAAATTATATCTGAAACCATTTCACACACATGTACGCACACACAATTACACTTTCTAAGGTGATGATAGTGTTGCTTTATGAATAATAGTTTTATCAAAAAGTCATTAAATTTACCCATTAAACCATGGATGTGATCTGCCATAGAACATCTTCCATTCATTGTTAACAATACAATATTCTCTCATAAGGGCTCATATTTACAAATATTGTACAATGCTGCAAAAATATCTGCACCTGATGTGTGTCCATTAATGGGTACTAAATACAGAAACTGCTCAGTTACATTTATGTAATTCAGTGTTTACTCTAAGAAATATAGCTAATTGTATTGTATGCTTATTATCACTGAATTCATCTATTACCACGCAAGATCTTTTATTATAGAAGTTAACTGGTCTTCCATATTAAGAGATTTATCTTATTCTGGGAACTATTAAGGTTCTGCTTAGTCTAAGTGTTTTATAGAATTTATCATACCAGGCAAATCTCTGCTGCACTTAAGTTTTTAGCAAATTCCCCTTCTGAAAAGGGGTTGCTCTTTTCTTCTGTAAGTTTAACTCAGTTGGAGAGAGGTTGAAAATGGAGGCAATGGCTTCCAAAACTAGTCCCTCCATAATATAAAAACGTAAGTGACGAAGTGTCAATAAACCGATTACAAATAGTTTTTCTGACCAAATAGCATATTGTTTAGAATAACAATTCCTTAAATGTCTATTTATAGTGTCATGACCGAGCTGAATTGATACCCATCAATCTAATGTGAAAGGTTCTAACTAGCTTGAAAAATGCGTCTGCATTTATATATATGCCACCTATCATTTCACATGCAACCCAGGGCATCTGATCGCTCCTTGCCATCAGATGAAGCCATCGAGAGAGAGAGACAGGGGACAGAAGCTACACTGGCTTGAATAAACTTCTTACACCTACTTGTAACTATCACACTATTACATCTAGTTTCCAAATATGGAAATTGCCGCCTAATTTCATCCAACAGCTGCAAAGGCTAAAATATGACATCTGTATTCTTGCAAAACCATGAGAAGTCACTTTCTTAGTGTTCCTAAGCAGAAATATAAGTTCACAGAAAATCCTACAGAAAAAGGAGAGGCTCTTTCCTGATGTAAAATGTCATTTCACAACTAACCATAATTAGAGCTTTTTATGTAGATTATAATATTATTTTGAATATTAACTTAGACATTAGTATTTCAAATGCAATCAATCCAGCTCAGTTGTGACAATAGTACATATTTATATTATGTACAACAATAATACATAGTTATATTACAGAACTTCATGGAACAATATAGATACTTTGCTCATTTTCATTCTATTATGACAAAAGCTTTTTTTAAAGCAAGTATGTGCAGCTGTATAAGAATTTCTTACCTGTACATACAAAAGTTCTAGAAATTTATGCGGAGGTAGAATGGGCCATTCTTGTTGGTCATTATTTACAGTAATGGCCTCACTTTAACAGGGAATAATGTATATTCTCTTCAGTCATGGATGCAAAGATAAAATATTTTCAACAAATCAACAAACTCATAGAGCTTTTCCAAAGGGGAAGCTGTACAACGTACAATGGTCTCTCTCCTGCTCTTAAAATACTTAGTGAATACAAACATTTTATGATTCATTCTACATCCACGAGCCTGGCTTGTTTTTTGGGAATTGACAGAGCTAAATGTACAGATATCTTCCAGAGATCTATCATGTTCCCTGGCCCACATCATATCTCCCTCCCTAGTAAGAATGTAATGGCATCGCAATCATGTGATGACATTGTATAAGGGGTGGGGTAGGGTTAATAAGTACATTAAAGGAATACATGTTAATGTATTTAATGTAAATTTATATTGAGGAATTAAATCCTGGTATTTAAGTACTTTTTTTTTTTTTTTTTTTTTTTTGACTTGCTGTTGCCTTTTAAGTTTATTAGGCAACCCATCATCTTTATTTCATCCATATGATCCAAATACATAGTATACTTCAACAGGTTTAACAAATACAATCTGTACATAGTATTAAAATAATAAAATATAATAAAATATGCAGAGGGTACCTTTACTATTTAAGCTTTAATTTAACCTTTTATACTCATCTATAGAGTAGACTGGGTTTTCTACAAGGTACTTTTTAATTGCTTTAAGTTTAATTTTTTCTTCTGTTATCTGTTTTATGTGATTCGGTAAATGATTGTACAATTCTTTAGATTTACTTTCAATATTTTTGTTACTTAATGTTCCTCTTAATCTGTTTAAAAAATAATTTTGTTTTGTTCTTGTGTTATGTGTATGTATGTACATGTTTTTATTTTGGTTGCTAGAATTTTTTGTTACGTATTTAATGCACTCATATATATACAATGCTGTAAATGTTAGTATATTTAATGTTTTATAGACATTTCTACACGAATCCTTCCTTTTTAATCTACAAATTATTCTGATGGCATATTTCTGGAGTCTTAATATTCTTACCATTGCTTTTTTCTGTACATTTCCCCATTGTAAGTACAATTGTAAGTCGCCACAAATGTTTATCTCAAATATGAGAACGTTCAGTGGTCTACCGGGAAAATATAATGAGTCAATTGGAGAATTTAATGTCAGGACGGCACATTGGCCATGGTAGCTCAAGGGTTAAGGGTGACTGGACGGAAACCAGGAGATCCGTGGTTCAAATCCCGGCCATGGCATTGAATTTTTCAGTTGGCTCTAATTAATTAAAAACATGTTAATGTATATTTTAAGGACAACAAATTCACAACCAATGCACATCAGTTATGTGAGAAATTTGTCATTATTTATGTCCTATCAGCACCATTACTGTTCATGAAACAAGGCGACAAATTTCCCACATAACTAATGAGCTTAGTTGTGAATTTGTTGCCCTTAAAAAAAAAAAAAGAGGGAAGTTTTGATGTGAGACCAGACTTCTCACATAACTGATGTGAACTTTTTGCCTTGAAATATAAACACAATGAGCAAAGGAGAGCTGTGATATGAGTTGCAGACCATGACTTCATGAACAGAGAGAAATGCAAATAAAGACACATTTCTCACATAACTGATGCAGATAATTCTGCATTTGGTGCCTTTAAAATATAAGTATGATTATTAGAGATGAGTTATGTGTTTGGGGACTGTGACTACTCATTAATCGAAAGAACTATAACTGATGTGCATATTTCTGAATTTGTTGCCTTTAAAATATACATGAATTAACACATTAATTTTACATGCAAATTATCCCCCTCCCCAGCTGAACTCATAATGTGTAAGTTACTGATATGCTTTTTAATATTTATTTCATTATGGCTATATATAGAATGAAGCTTGACTTACAGGAAGACTCAACGATTTCATTTTCTTCATTCGGCACCAAAGAAATCAGATTGGTAACATCTGATATCAACAAAGCGGTTAAACCATTCTCTATGCGAATCGCCCTGCAGAGAAAATACATCAGAAAAATACTTTATTAAAAACTTCTGCTCAAAGACATTTATTGAAAGTCTGAATATAGCTTTGCCGATCTCTGAAAAACCTTTCATAACCCAATTACCTGTACTCTTTGGAGTCATTCGGAGATTTAATTGGTGTTTCCAAATACTTAATTTCTAAATTGTCTTTGCTAAAATTTTCCGGTGAAGTCATTTTGATGAACTTTGCACACTTCGTATTCACTCGTTTTGGTGTTTTGTTGCGTTTATAAGCCACTATACTCCTAAAAGGCCTCTTTTACATTCTAAGACATGCAAAATGTATAATAAATTGCCATTAAACAAAACATGTTAAATTCAGGCCATAAATCCCGTTTCCCCAATGTTTCTTTGCCCATGTGCAACACAGAAAGTTTGTTGTAGTAACGCAGTAAAACAACTGCTGCTTCTTGAATAATTGTTGAAAGGTGTGTTCTAAAACTAAGCGGATATGTTCCAGCACATCCATCGGAAATTAAACGCATCTGTTTTTAACTCTTGTGTAGCATCGAGTAAGATTTATGTGTTCTGTGAGATTTACGTTAGTTTCGCAACACGGCTCTATGGATAATGAAAGATCGGAGTAAAATTCAAACTGCTGAAAGATTTTTACCGAGAATAAGGATGCACTAGACTGAACTAGGTAAGAAATAAAACTGTTAGAGAAGAACTGCATATTTATGTTACACATGAACCACATTAGCGAAGAAAGGATACCAATTTTAAGCAACAATTCAATTCAATTCAATTTTATTCATCCTTTAGAATCAAATCTGTACATAGTACCTTGATATAGGATACGTCAGTAATTTACACTTAATATTACAAAGTTAAACATCAAATATACCTAACCTACATTTAATTATATTGTGACACAAATTGGATATAATTATGAGTGAGAGAAATGAACAAGCTAAGTAAATTCATATTTTATGTTTATCTGGATTTGTTAAATTGCAGATATTCCTTTACTGTGTAAAAGCAGTGCTCCTGTAAGAAAGCCCTTGTTCTAGTTTTAAACATGTTGTAGTTATCTATGCTTTTGATGTCATTAGGAAGGGAATTATAAACTATTGTACAGGAATGCAGTACTCCATTCTTAAACATTGTAGTTCTGATTGAGGTTACGTGTATATCCTTAATATGCCTCGTGTAATGCATATGAACACTTCCGTTGTTTTGAAAGTTAAATCTATTTCTTTTTACAAATAAAGCTGTTTCCAAAATATAAACACATGCCAAAGGAAGTATGCAAAGCTTTCTGAACAGTGGCTTACATGAACATAGCATTCTTTCGTTGCCTATAATTCGAATGGCTTGTTTTTGTTTAATAAATATATCTTTGGCTTCTGGTGAATTTCCCCAAAATATTATTCCATATTTAATTATAGAATGTATATGTGCATAATATGACATTAAAAGTACACGAAGGCTGACATTCTGACTTCATAAACCTTTAGAAAAGGAGACATAGTACACCTCAGTACAAGATAAGAGAAAAGTAAAGAATGAGAGTAATAAAGTAGGAGAAAGCCTATTCCTTCAAATGGAGATGTTGAAGAACAAGAACAAAAGAAAATGAAGAAAAGAAAACGAAGAGCGATGCCTCACGTTCAGGAGGTCCAGAGTTCGAATCTCGGTCAGGGTGAGTTACCTGGATAAGGTTCTTTCTAGGGTTTTCCCTTATCCAAAAACACGAATGTTGGGTAACTCAAAGCTCCATGGACCTTGGGCCCATTTGAGCATCATTTCACCCAATTCATTTTCCAATATGACTTAAAAATTTAAATGACGTAAATTACAAAAGAAGAACAAGAAGAAATGAAATGTGTAGTGTTTAACACCCGCTTTTACTACATACGGCACCGCAGGCGGTGACACTGATGATACATGAGATGAAGATGGAGCACCGGTGGAATGAGATGGCCGGGGAAACCGGAGGTCCCGGAGAAAACCCGCCCCAGCGCCGTGTTGTCCACCACAAATCTCACTTTGCGGTCGCCTGGGATCAAACCCGGGCCGCCTTGGTGAGAGCCAAGCGGTCTAACCACTGAGCCACGGCGCGACCCAAGAAGAAGAAGAAGAAGAAAAGTGCTATGATGCCTGTGTATGATGCTATGAAACTGAAGAAGCACTTCTGAGTAGCAAGATGTCTCCAACGACCTCCGGTGGAAGAGGAAGTAAATACCATGGATAGAACTTCGATGAACAGGAAGCAACTTTCATGGTAATTATTTCAACGAAACAGGTAAATTAGAGGAACCGGTTCACATTCGGGAAGTCCCGGTTTCGGTCCCGTCGACCACCCACTCTGAGCTAGGGTTTTTCATTGTCATCCCTGGTCGGTAGACAAATGTCGAGGGCAGTTCTTCGTCAACCACAATTTTTCTTTTATATCACTTCCTTCTCATCTCCTAGAGTGGTAGTGTGGTGATATATATAAGGGCGCGCAACTACGGCGGTCATCAGAGCCCTTTAAAAGACTAGTCATGGCAAAAGCCAGACATAAATCTTTCTAAAAACTATACAAGTGTAACAAAACCTGTTAAAAACACACGTACATAAAAAACATCAATCAAAACCTACCAAAAACCTCGTTCACCAAACCCCAAACCAGAAAAGAATCTAAAATCCTTCCCCACGGGTCTCCACGCATGGCCTACACGTGGGTGGGCCTGTTGACCGTCTTCCTCAACCACGAAGAGGAGCCCACACGAGGGAGACTGTTGGCTCGGAACCCCGGGTGCGCCAAACCCGTACCTACCGAAGTAGGCCCCTGGGGGGCTCATCTCCTAGATTTGCCTATAAATTTCATGACGTGTGGCCGTGACGGAAAGCTGGTGCAGAACTTTGTTCAAAAAAAGAGTACTCCCCATGGACACTAGAGAGCAGGTAGGCAGCTCAAGCAATGAAACAAGTCATCCAGTCAAGAGCTGTTAGACTTTCGTGCGTCTCTAAGGCTAAGACAGGAACTTAAACATGACTAACCAAAATGCGAGGTGCATCCAGAAAGTAAGCCTCGATGATCAATAAAAAGAACAAAAGCATCACTAAGTAAGAAGCTGTTCATTCCTTTTCTTTATTTCTTTGCATTTGCTTTGTATTTATGAGTATGGTAAATGGATTTTATTGTCATGGTAGTAGTGCTGGCCGCGGTGGCGACAGCGTTGCTGTTGGCGAAATTATGCTGGTGGCGATCGTGTTGGTGGCAGCGATGGTGGTCTTGATCTTTCTTTATGGATACTTCCATCGTCAGATGTATGTATGCATTTATTGTACTTGTTCCAGCTTACAGTTTATAATGTTCCGACAATTTCTTTAATATTTCACGTACATGACACCCTTTTTCGTGTTGTACAGCCAGTATGACACCCGGCCCTCAGCACTGGTGCACAGCATTTAGTGCATTGTTACTTAGTGAAACTAAGTAATCGAATTATGTTATCAGCTTCAACTTTACCCCGCCATGTTCCACTCATTTTTTGCTTTATGTAATATACTTCCGTCATGGATGGGCAGTTATGGTTCAATTTACTTATTCTTCCAATTATACCATGTATAAAATACAACGAGACTTAATTTATAACCATGCCTTAAATCTAAATTTTGTTCTGTGCTTCCATTCTCTCTTCTCCTATACTCACAATACATGTTAACGTCTTTGTATATTTTATCCCCTTCATCTTTGGATTTCTCGCTTACATCTTTCATTGTCGATTTAATTTTTAGTGTTTCTCCATTGAATCAAAAGCTTATTCAAAGTGCTCAAAAAGCATTTATATTTTTCGTTTTTTCTTGTTTATGTATTTATACAGCAACTATAAATATGTTGTCCAATATCTGTTTACTTTTTCTAAAACTGCTTGACAATCGTATAATTCCTCTTCTTTCTCACACCATTATATCAATTTATCAGTTAACGTCCCTGTAGAGATGATAATCCCTGTCGTGTGATCCTCAGTGATGATTCTTCCCTTGCGGGACCGGACACCCCTCTCATTTTTGTGAAATATCCGCATCTCGATAACTCACCTACAGCTTTTTTCACTTCCATCCATTACTTACACTGCAATAACTTCAAGACCATTTTCCATTTTTAAATGTACATACAAGAGTCATCAAGCACGTGTTTAAGAGAGGTATTCGATTTTGTTTGTATTTGACGTCATATGGGGAAACAAGCTTATAGATTATTGAATTTTGAAGATATAATGAAAATCGGGTTTATTTCACATAACTTGTATATCTTATTGTAATATTTGTATTGCTTCACTATCAATAGCTTCACCTTTTACCAATAAAGAAATAGACGCATTCAAGCGATTTCATCTCGTATCTTGTGGTATATGGCTAGAAGAAGTAGGATATATTACTAAAATTAGGCAAGTGAGTCAACCTTGTATATACTTTTCTCCACTTACAAGTTTTTTATAAAGACTAGTTTCTGGAGACTTCTCCCCTATCGTCAGTTCTGTGGTTGACTGATGATGCATCCGGTGTCTGCATCTGGCTTGGTGTTGTGCTCCTGGTAAGTTTGATGACGTCATCTACCGCGGGAATTTCAAAATTCATCAAGAGGTCCTGTTTTTTCGTAATAAATATGTTTTCCCAAATCTGTAGTTCCAGAGGTTTCTTTGCCTGTTTGATCAGTTCTATTTCTTGTTTTATGTTGTGATTCTCAGACCAAAAGTGATGTGCTACGGCCGACTTGTCCATTTGTTTGAATTTAATATTTCTGAAGTGTTCTTTCATTCTTGTTCCTAGATTCCTTTTGGTCTTACCAATGTATATCTTGTCACAATCCTGGCAACTCATTTGGTAAATGCCTGATAATTGAGTTTTCGGTGTGCTATTTTTTAGAGGGTGGTTTAGTAAGTTGCGGATGTTGTGTTTGTTTTGAGGGGCTAATTTTATGTTGAATCTCTTCAATATCTTTTCTAATTTTTTGAAGTATTTTGGATGAAATGTAAATTTTCCATATCTGGTGTTTTGGTTTTCTAGTTTTTTTTAACGTAGTAATGTCCCTTTAGTTTTTGTTTCTTTTGTGTATGTAGATCAGTTTTTTGATGAAATTTGTGTTATAGTTGTTCAGTTCGGCAACCTGGTGTATGTGAGCGTACTCCTGTTCATATTCTGTTTTTGTTAGCGGAATGTTGAGTAATCTGTGACCTAAACTATGGAATACTGCATATTGATGTTGCACTGAGTTGAATGGGTTACATTTAATGTAATTGTCAACATGTGTTGCTTTTCGATATATTCCAAATTGTAATCCTGTTGGTGTTCTAATGATTTTCAAATCTAGAAAAGGTAGCTATTCATCCTGCTCTACTTCAATGGTGAAAACTATGGATTTTTCTTGTAGGTTTAGCAACTTTATAGCATCCTCGGTTAGTCTTCTAGGGACTATCGCAAACACATCGTCGACATATCTATGCCAACATTTGAAAATATGTGGAAAGGCTTTAGTAATATGTGTTTCCAAATTACTCATGAACAGATTAGCTAGTAATGGTGAAAGAGGGTTACCCATGGCCAAGCCTGCTGTTTGTTGGAAGATCTTGCTGGAGAACGTGAAGCTGTTTTGTTCAATACATCGGGAGGTTAATTTGATGTATTCCTCTATTTTATCATCCGCAACGTTGCTTTTGGATAACCAGCCTTTCATCAATTTTGGAATTTTTTCTACTGGTATGCTCGTGAATAGAGATCTGATATCAAAGGACACCATCACCTCTTCAGTTTTTATAATTGTTTTCAATTTTCTTTACTAAATCAAATGAATTGTTTATGCTTAGAGATTCAAACTTTTCAAACTTGTCAAATTCTTCCACCAACCATTTTGCCAGTTTGTTAATAATGGGTCGCATGCTGTTGTCTGTCTTGTGAATCTTAGGTAGGAAGTATAATTTTGGCAAATTAGGGTTGTTTACAATTATGCTATTTTTCATCTTATGTGGCACTACGGTATTTTCTTTAATTGCTTTTTGTGGTGGTTTCTGTGTATTTCCTTAATGGGTTTTTGGTTAGGGTTGTAGTAGGTTGTAAGTTGTAGGTTGTAGTAGATGTTCGACTCGCTGGTTGTAATCATTTCGGTCCATAATGACTACCCTGTTTCCTTTGTCTGCTTTCCGATATAAAACTGATTTTTGGTTCAATGTTTGAATAGTTTCTTTATAGTTATTTTCCTGTCCGAATGTCATCCCCTTGAGAATTTCTAAGCATTTTGATTTAACTAATGTTTTTTCGCTACCATTTTGCAAAAAGTTGGAGGTTATGGTGACGTCAGCGATGTAATCGTCTAAATTGCCCGAGTTGCCGACACAAGCTTTAATACCTTTGTTTAGAAATTTTAACTCTTTTTCGGTGAAAGTTTGGGAAGAGGTGTTGACTACATTGTCTGGTGTTTCTTTGACACGGCGGTACTGGTTGCGTGGGTTTCTCGTCGGTCTCCTTAAGCGTAATTTCCGTACTTTCGATTTAAGAATCTGTGTTTTATCTTTCATATTTAATTTCAATATGTCGTGTAATTTTGTTTCGAAATGTGTCCAAATTATGTGATGTGATTACAATTTGGAATATGTCGAAAAGCAACACATGTTGACAATTACATTAAATGCAACCCATTCAACCCAGTACAACATCAATATGCAGTATTCCATAGTTTAATTCACAAATTAATCAACATTCCGCTAACAAAAACAGAATATGAACAGGAGTACGCTCACATACACCAGGTTGCCGAACTGAACAACTATAACACAAATTTCATCAAAAAACTGATCTACAGACACAAAAGAAACAAAAACTAAAGGGACATTACTACGTTAAAGAAACTAGAAAACCCAAACACCAGATATGGAAAATTTACATTTCATCCAAAATACTTCAAAAAATTTGAAAAGATATTTAAGAGCTTCAACATAAAATTAGCCCCTCAAAACAAACACAACATCCGCAACTTACTAAACCACCCTCTAAAAATTAGCACACCGAAAACTCAATTATCAGGCATTTACCAAATGAGTTGCCAGGATTGTGACAAGATATACATTGGTAAGGCCAAAAGGAATCTAGGAACAAGAATGAAAGAACACTTCAGAAATATTAAATTCAAACAAATGGACAAGTCGGCCGTAGCACATCACTTTTGGTTTGAGAATCACAACATAAAACAAGAAATAGAACTGATCAAACAGGCAAAGAAACCTCTGGAACTACAGATTTGGGAAAACATATTTATTACGAAAAAACAGGACCTCTTGATGAATTTTGAAATTCCCGCGGTAGATGACGTCATCAAACTTACCAGGACGTTAGATGGCAGCACAACACCAAGCCAGATGCAGACACCGGATGCATCATCAGTCAACCACAGAACTGACGATAGGGAAGAAGTCCCCAGAAACTAGTCTTCATAAAAAACTTGTAAGTGGAGAAAAGTATATACAAGGTTGACTCACTTGCCTAATTTTAGTAACAATGGCACTTCACTTTCTGAAATATTTCTTTTTATTCTATAGTAGGATATATGTTAGTCAAGTAGTGGAACTCTTAGAGATTAATTTCTGATTCATTACTCTATTTAGTGCTTGATTTAAAGTACATATAAACAAAATATATAAATAATTTGATATAGACGAGATTTTTTATTTATTTTTTTTATTTTATTTATATATTTATTTATTTATTTATTTATTTATTTATTTTTTTGTAATTTACGTCCTCCAACGTTAAGTCATATCGGACGATGAATGCAATGGGTGAAATGATGCTCAAATGAGCCCAGGGTCCATAGAGCTTAGAGTTACCCGACATTCGTCTTTCAGGATAAGGGGAAACCCCGGAAAACCCCTTATCCAGGTAACTCACCCTGACCAAGATTCGAACTCGGGACCTCTTGAACGTGAGGAAGACATGCTACCATCTACGCTACCGAGGCGGGCAACTGATCTTCTTAAGACCTCATACATGGCTTAAGAAATGACCTTAAGACTTCTTATGCATATTCATGTCGAACGAGATAACTAGAAAATCGTTACAATGCCCAATCTGAAATTACGTTCCACTATATCGTTCCAGTGATATGAATAGAGCTTGGTCGACTTTAAATCTTCACTATATCAGTTTGCTTGGAGTCGAAGGGATCACTTCTCATTTATATTTGTGTTCAATAGCCTGGAAAAGTTGTCAAGTTGAAGAAGTGCATAACTGAAAATGTGAAGCGTCCATTCTTCCGTACAAGAATATTGTACATGTGCGTTGGTCAACACCAAGACGCTAGTGTACTCCTATCGTACACCCGAGTTTTTTATGTTTAATTTTCGTCCTCCAAAGATAAATTATATCGGACGATGAATGAAATTAATGAAATTATGTTCAAAAGAACCCACGGTTCATCAGGCTTAGCGTTATCGGACATTCTTTTTCATGGGATAACTTGGGGTAAACTTTTTCCAGATAACTCTCCCTTAATGAGATTCGAGTTCGGGACCTCATGAAAGTGAGACAAACACGCTACTACCTACGCTACAGAGGCGATGCACTATACATGTAACTGTTCGTGTTAGCGTAACCACTGACGGGATGTGGACTTTGCAGCTGACGAGTTCCAATTCAGCTTGTAGCATGAATGAAGGGGGGCAAGATTCTTCCTCGACAGCTGGCCAAAATGCCACGGCCCTTGTGCAACGGTTTTGGAAACTTTTAAACAAAATCGTTGCTAAATTTATCTCAATTTTGAAAAATCCAGTCATCTCTTGATAGAATTGTAAAGGAGCCAGCTTTTGGTGCCGCTGTTGTTACTCCGAAGCTATCAGATATAACCGCATGCCATGCGGGGAAGCCGAAAACGCTTCAGCCGACATACTCTGGCATTATAATCAACAAGAGACCGAATCTGGTGGAACGACAAAGAGTTTTAAAATGTTTCGGCTGGGTACCTGATTTCATTATCCACATATGAAGGAGATGAGGCATCTTGCATTAGTCTCGCGGGGAAGGAGCGATATAGAGAATAGTTGATACGGATATCCCTAATGTGCACCCATTACACTGGCAGCGGACTACTGTGTGATACTACCCGCCTTAGCGTAAGTAGTAGCTTGCCTGCCTCACGTTCAATAGGTCAAGATTTCCAATCTAGGTCAGGGTGAGTTATCTGGATTAAGTTTTCCGAGGTTTTCCTATATCTTGAAAGACAAATGTTGTTTAACTATAAACACTGTGGACTCTGGGCTTATTTAATCATAATTTCATCCATTTTATTCATCGTCCGATAGAACTTGAGTTAGAGAACAAATAAAACAAAGGTCTGCATATGAACTCGCAGACGTAAAGTAGCTCGGGAATTATCAGTGATAACCACAAAACAGTTATAACTTGAAGAAAGAGGGACTCCGGTCCTTAACATGGGATAAGAAAGACCATGGTCGGGTTTGACAGATCCCAAAAATTAGGCTGATATCTAGTTTCACTCCTCATGTTATGCTTCATTGTATGCTACTCCTGGGATAGATTAATGTGGAGAAGTTTGCAGGAAAGCGGCGCTTGGTAAAGGCTATTCTCACCTGCACTAATCTTGGAGTAAGCCCCTGATTGGGATATATGTTCTACATGGGTGTCTGTTACCAGGGGGGTCCAGGGGTCCGGACCCCCGCCAAATGAATTATCATTTCAAACTTTTAATAAATAGTTGAAATAAAACTTAGTTTAAAATAAATCGAAAATGTTTATTCAAGCTCCTCATCTTAACGTCTTGATTCACTGTAAGGCAGACTGAAGTTATTTATGAGATAAACGTAAACCTACTGCACAGCAGCTGTAGAACTCGTTAAAATACATAAATAATGTCAATTATAATAATATATTGCAAATTTAACTAATTCGAATATATTATAATTTGTTGATTAGAATTCCCAGACACTTACTTAAAGGTATGTAATTTTTAACTTCTAAGTTCCTATTCCCTTTTTCATTCAGAGAGAACTAATACTTCAAATGCATCAATCAGTGGCTCATTTTTTAAATATCTGATTATTGCTTATATCATTTTATCCCAGGTATAAGAACAAAAAATGTGCAATGTGCAAGGCCTTTCTACAGACTTTATCCAAAGAAACAAGACAAAAACAAACTTTTCTAAGAAAAATTTGTAGAAGCTTGGGTGGAGAAAAACATGTGAATATATCATCATCATCATCATCATCATCATCAATTATACACCCCAAAGAGTTTTAAAGATTTTGCCCAACGGAGACCAGGAGAGCCATGGTTCAAATCCTGGCTATGGCACTTAATTTTTCAGTCTGACTTTATCTATCCAAACCTTGTCCTACACACAGCCTAGTGTGAAAGAAAAATTATTTTCCTTATTCTTATATTTTCATATTTGTTATGTTCTTAAAAGGGAAGAGTTTTGGTAGGCAGCGAATGAGATGTGTTTGAGTGCTTAGAATTGCCTTGTTGTTAGCCTCGGTCTTTTCATATATATTTCTCTCTCTCTGTCTCTGTCACACACACACTCACACACATACACATAATCCTATGGAATTATCCAAACTTTTATAATAATGCAACTGTTAAAATCAAAATTGGAACAAGCATATTTGCATATCATGTACATGTTTTAAATATTATAATTATTGGTTATGATCTAGAAAATCCAATGGAACTGCCAGTGACTCATCCGTATCCATGTCAATGTTACTTATGTCAAGAGACAGTTTGTCATCGTCTGAGTCTTGCAAATTAACGATTATAGGATCCGAGATCTCGTCAAGTACTATTTCTTTCCAAAAGTCGTCTTCTTGTAGTTTTTCAGCATGTTTCATGCAGTTTTTAGTCTTGTCTTATCATGTCAATTAAGTCCTTCGTTGGTCACTTTAAAGATGTTATTTCTGTTTGCAACCTCCCGCCCCCCCCCTTTTTGTTTTAACCGACACTAACTCAACTGGATTGTACTGGTAGTGATGAGCATTACCTCGTTCCCATTTCATTTGCAAGTTGGCCCAGCTGATACACTTTTCCCTGGTTTTTAAACGGAAGAAGAGCTGAATAATATTGATTTGAACAGTCTCCGGTTATCTTTATCTTTTATTTTGTAGTGTTTAACGCTCGCTTTTACTATATGCGGCAATGCAGGCGGTGACACAGGTGATACATGAAATGAAGCTGGAGCACCGGTGGAATGAGATGGCGGGGGAAACCGGAGCACATGGAGGAAACCCGACCCTACTCCTTTTTGTCCACCACAAATCTCACATGCGGTCTCCTGGGGTCAAACCGGGGCTGCTTTGATGTGAGTCAAGAGGTCTAACCGCTCGGCCATGGTGCATTATGAAGCAATCATAAACATATCATGTGATGGCTCACCGTCATTACTATGCTTAAATCTTGATGTGTCGCTATAATATATTGATATTTTATTTATTTGTATTATAAAAACTATTTGAATAAAAACTTTGGGAGTTTTATGGTTGTGCTAGAAACATTACTGGCTACCTTCCTCGTGGATCAGTTTTGCAGAATTTGATTTCGTTTCCTTAGCGCATATAGTATTTATTAGAGATGGATTCATTTGGCGCTCATCACACCCCACTTACTGGGAATACAATATGATAAGACCGCAGGACTAGGTCTGGTTACTGGCATGGTAGCATTCAAGGACCAAAATCATCCTACTTAAAAGTTTGTTAGTCTGCCTCTAGTAATAATACTTCAATGTACGAAAATGACTTTTTCCATAATAGCTATCTCAATCTATTTTTTCATTTAACTCTTGTAAATTTCTGCATGTGTATTAACAGTATAATACATGGTTTTCTTTTACTATTAGAACAGAGCCAAGAGAGCAGCGAGTTGTCATCAGAACAGCACCACTCCAATTTAGGATGGCTGACAGTGGATCAATCACAAGTGTGGTAAGCATCAGTCCTGCATTATGAACTGTATGCTTGACATAAACTTTTAACAATAAGATTAACTTCAGTCTGACTGCTTGCAGAAGCTAAAGCACTTCTAATATTTTATTCATTGCTCTGTCGATGAATGTTGATGTAGTTATCAACTTTTCCAGGTTCTCGCCGGCTAGAGTCCTATATTCACATGATTGGTATATTCACCACAGCTTTTTGAACATGGATTGTTGAAACATTTGTAAAGGTCCTTCTTGAAATCATTTCATCTCTGTGTGTATTATTGATACATTCCAGCCAGAAGAGGATATTCCAGATCCATGGTGCAATCCTGCCAGCCCCATAAAGCTGCAGTTTGAAGAAATCACCTCAGCTGCTTTCAAAATCAAATCTGGCATCAGGTACACACCTTGCATGGTGAGTATTGGAAGTTGGAGCAACAACTTTGGTAACTGTTAACCAATTTTTCCAACGAGTCTTTGTTTTGTTTTCCCACGAAAGTGCAATGGTTAAGAAATTGGAGGAAGAGCTTAAAGCAGCTTCCTACACTGAATCCGCTGCACAATAGAAAACAAACGAAAACATGATTACACTTTGGCAAGATGAAATGTTAATAATTTGGTGGTAAAATGTTGTCATGTAGGGCTTACACTAACCAGGAGTTTAAATTAGCAAGAGCTTTACGTGGTGATTACCCTAATCCAGCAGCATATTCTCGTGTTTCCAGTATTAAAACACCATACCTGGTATTAGGTTCTTATAGATAACACTGATCTCGTTCCTTTGAATTTAAACATTGCATTGAGAACAGTAGATATGCAAATGAGCCCCAGGAATTCTGGATGACACCTGGCAAATGATTCATCTTTTAAAAGGTAACCCAGTTCACAAGAAGGTTCTTTATCCAATTTTAAATAAATTTGCAGAAAAATATTATAACATATTTCGAACACAAAAGTGCATTTATCGAACTGAAAGACGTGAGTGCTGAATGGCAGTGTTTGTAGCAAGACCTGGAAGTGGGCACGTTTTGCGTACATGGGAAAGAAAATGAAACAATATGTAGTGTTTAACGCACGCTTTACTACATGTGGCACCGCAGGTGGTGACACTGATGATACATGAAATGAAGATAGAGTATCTGTGGAATGAGATGGCAGGGGAAACCCACCCCAGCACCTTGTTGTCCACCACGAATCTCACTTTGCAGTCGCCTGGGATTGAACCCAGGCCATCTTGGTGAGAGCCAAGCGGTCTAACCACTCAACCATTTGGCGCGGCCAACAAAACGAAAGGCATAGTGTAAATTTGCATCAGCAGATAATGAATAACCACTCAACCATGTGGTGCAGCCAACAAAACGAAAGGCATAGTGTAAATTTGCATCAGCAGATAATAAAGATTTAAAGATTTCCTCCCAAATTTCAGTTTTGGATAGATAACAGATGTTAATGTTTATGATCTATCCTGAAGCCAAAAATAACATTTTTATACTGCTCTTTATTTATTTTTGAAAACCATTTACCTGTGAGTCCACCTAAACTTGATACCAAGATTTTACCACAAAATACATGTTTTAAGGATCCCAAAAGCAAACAAAAATATCCACACATTTAAGCAAAAGATTTGCATGTGTCCGTGTCTATGAAAAGCGCAATTCAAAAATGAAAAGTTAGCCAAATACCAAACTTGGTATAAGTTTAACATCTTCCCAGAATGTGGCATAAATATTTTCAAGGAAATCCTCTCCAGACTGTCCTTTACATGGAACATTTTTAGAAAACTTGAATTTTTCTCAAAAATGGTTTTAGAGATTTTGATTAAAATACCATGCATTTTCCATATTTTATGATAAAATAAATATATTTTTTGAATTTTCTGGAGCTGTCCTCAGATGTTCTCTTTCTGAATGTCTTTTCCATAACTCCTAACTGTAAGAGGTAGACAATATCTTACTTTTACAGTTGGTCAATTATAGGTTTTTTGTGGAATAAAATGTTTCTGAAATATTCCTTGTCATTTTTTCAAATTTTCTAATGCATATACTTTTCTTAGAATATGTTATTTGAGTTTTATCTCTTGGCCATGTAAACATAATGGAATTTCAAAGGTATCACAAAGCAATCAACTCTTTAGGAGATTTGAATATAATTTAAGGCCTACTGTATTCACATAGTTACAAAGAAATTAACACTAAGATAATTTCTGCAAATGTTTGTAAGTAATTAAGTTTAGAATTTAAGATTTTTAATATAGTTTTTGTTTATAATCATAAACGTTATGATTAATTGTTATGAAGTATAAATTGCCATTGGGGTATGTGGTTTAAAATTTCAGGTTCCCTTGTCTACGAGGAAAAATGTGAGTCATTTGGGGAATTTAAAGTTGTACTGGCACATTGTCATGGTAGCTCAATGATTAGAGCAGCCATGCACAGATTGGAAGATCTGTGGTTCAAGTCCCAGCTGTGCCCTTTAATGTTTCATATCTGATTCTATTTTTCAAGAGAATGGATTATCAAACCCATTGCATTAGCAGTATGCTTTTGATGATTGTATATAATTAAAATCTAGTATATTTGCCTTAACACAATATAGTGTGCGATAAAACCACTTCTGCAAATGTTTATCTGAATTAAAATGAAACAGAAAAAGAATAAGCCTTTATAAATATCCTTTATGAAAAAACAGACATAGAAGGTCATATGAGTGCAAGGTTGAGATTTTAGTTGTATAGGCTGTTTTCAAAATATTCCATGTTGCACATTTTGATCTTTCCTTGGTGTCACTTAATAAACATGTTTAAAATTTTGCACTTCCTGCTTTTTTCTCCTTTTCTTTTTCGTCATAAAAGAGCCTGTTACCTATAAGTATTTGAATGCTGTTTCTGCATTTTGAAATCTGCTTGCTTAATTTGAAGCAATTGTGTTGTAAATGTTTATTGTCAGTGATGCAGTTAAGGCAGACAGATCATTTGTATACATATTATGACAGTGTAATATACTCATCAAGATCAACCAGGGTAACAGATCAATATACAAGACTCAAAGTGGATTTTCAAACTGTACTTGGGGTCACCTAAAAATTTCAATTAATGTCACTTGATGAGAAAACAAGTAATAATGCATTGTGCAATAGGTGCTAGTACCTCCAGCTCAGTCACATCAATATTGAATGTGAGTGTGAGGGTAGTAGGCAGGTTTTGCTCTGTTGGTTCATTGGTATGCATGCTGCTTACATCACTATTTCAATCAAATGAACAAAATTCCAATTAATATTTGAATGACCCTCAAAATATGTTTCAAAATAGCAAAGCAGTTTTATTATAGTTAGGAAAGTTAGGAAGGTAAGGGGGTTACTGATGGAAAGATCAGTAAAATATTTATTTCAAGTATAAGCTTTACCTGACACTGATGTGATGAAAAAAAGTCTGATATATCAAGAAGGAAGTTTGAGTAACATGTATAGGGGCTGGCTGGGAAAAATTAGAGAGCAGCTGTTTAATAATGGGTTAGGAGATTTATGGTCAGAATTAGGATGTTTTCAAGGAGGGTGTTCCACACCAGATTGAGAATGGAAGATATGGACAGAGAAGCATAATTTGCCCAGATGAGGGATAAAAGATCACTGATATTTTATAGGGAACTCACAGTTGACCAAGCAAAAGAAAAGTATGTGTCAAAATGCAGAAAATGAGAGCAAAGGATTAGCTTGGTTTTGTTATAGGACACGTCAAATTAAAAACTAAGTACAATATTTATAATTAAGGTAGCTAACTAAATATCTACAAATTTGAAAATTCATCCACGCTGTAGAAGTTATTGGCTCTAAGGAAGTTTAATAACAATTTCTTAAATTGATGTTGTGATTCAATCTTTTTTATAGATTCAGGTAGCTTATTGTAAAGATTTAAGCCAGCATATGTGAAACTATTTTCATACATCTTTGTTTTTGTGTGACTTCACAAATAAATTATTCTTTGTTCTGGTGTTGTGTATATGAACTTCAGAATTTGTTTTGAATAAAATTAGGCTTGCTTTCATATGTACAAGAGTTTCATATATGTATATACTTGGCAGTGGTAAGATACCTAATTTACTGAAGTATGGCTTACAACTAGTTGTGCTTGAGAGATCTGCTATGATTCTAATTATTTTCTTTTGGTATCTGAATACTTTTATACTGTCTTTAGAATTTCCCCAAAAAATACCATACGCCAACAAACTGTGTATATATGAAAAGTACACTATTCTCCGAACTTTCAAGCTCGACATGCCTGTAATTGCCCTCATTAAGAAACACATTTTACTAAGTTTTTTCATCAATGTCTCTATGTGAGTTTCCCAACTTAAATTTTCATCTAGTATTAGTCCCAGAAATTTGATAGTTTTTACATAATGTATTTGGTCTTGTCCCAGCATTAATTTTGGATACAATTGACTTCCACTCATTTTATTATAGAAGCTTAGGGCTGCTGTTTTCTCCTTACTCAATATTAACATGTGGGCACTAAACCATTTTTGAATATATTTTAGACTTAACCTAAAAGATCATCTAAACAATGTGGTAAACCTATCAAACCAAAATTTTACAAAAAGAGAACTGAATATGCTGGATCTAGGTTTAAAGACATGTGTAGATTATTCCAACCAAATTGAAGATTACATTGCTGACATCCAAATTGCTACACAAACACTTAATGAAGAAAGTAAAAACACAGTAAAAAACAAATGCTCCAAAATAGTAGAAGAGATTAAAAATGAAAAGAAAAGAATTTTAGTAACCAAATCATAAAAGCTCTTAAAAAGAAACCGGTTATTTATACTAAAGCAGACAAGGGAAATAAACTAGTAATTCTGGAAAAAGAAGAATACACAAAGAGGATGGAAGATTTGTTAGAAGACAGTAATTACCAAAAAGTAGAAACTAATCCATTAAAGTACTGCATTGAAACCACAAATAAAACGCTAAAAGAGAGCAAAATAATCAACAAAAAAGAATTGCACAAAATTAAAGTAGATAATCCTACATTACCAAGAGTATATGGGCTGCCAAAAATTCATAAAACAGGGAAAGGCATGAGACCTATTACTAGTAGCATAAATGCCCCCACATATAATTTGGCCAAATGGTTACTAAGTAAATTTAATAGTTTTCCAAAATTTGAAAGTGCAAATTTAAGAAACTCTTTAGAGTTAATAGAAAAAATCAAAGATATAAATTTGGACAAAAATGACAGACTGGTTTCATTTGATGTCACATCTTTATTTCCAAGCATACCAACAGAAAAATTGCAGACTGTGTTAAAAAAATGGCTAGCTACAATTGATATGGAAGCAATAGAAGTAGAAGAATATATTTCTCTAACAAGAATATGCATTGAACAAAACTTCTTTAGCTTTAATGGAAAATACTACAAGCAGAAATCAGGACTATCAATGGGCAATCCACTTTCACCTTTTTTGGCTAACTTATTTATGAGTGCATTTGAAACACAAATTAAAAAGTCCTTCCCATTGATCTTCAAGGTTTGGTATAGATATGTTGACGACATCTTTGCAATTGTACCAAGTAAACATTTAGATGATGCATTAAAATTACTCAATCTGCAAGAAAGGACTATCAAATTCACAATAGAAAAGGAAATCAATGGACAACTACCTTTCTTGGATCTAAATATCATCAGGAATGATACAAAAATTAAATTTGGAATTTACAGGAAGCCAACACATTCAGAAAATTATATAAAAAATAATAGCCACAACCCAATTACACATAAACATGCAATAATAAACAGCCTTACACACAGACTAGTCAACATACCCATGGAAAAAGAAGAATATTTCAAGGAACAAAAAGCAATAATACACATAGCAGAAGAAAACGGATACAACAAAAGTTTGGTGTTGAAGAAAATTAGAAAATCTAAACTAAAGAAAACCATTAAGGAAGCAACCACATTTATTAAAGAAAAAGAAAGCAACAGCATATTCAGTTCATTCACATACCATCCAAAAACATTTAATAAATTTAAAAAGATATTCAAGGAACAAAATATCATCTTGGCACCTACTAATAGATACTCAATTTTAAAATTACTAAATTCAAAAACAAAAGATGAAATTCCTTCAGGTAACAAATTTGGAATATACCAAATAAATTGTAAGAATTGTGAAAAATGCTACATAGGTCAAACAAAAAGAAATTTAAAAACCAGAGTCAAAGAACACTTTAGAAACATCAGATTGAAACAAGAAGACAAGTCAGCAGTAGCATTTCATTTTTGGAATGAAAACCATGACATTGATCCAAATCCAAAATTATTAAAAGGAGTGATAAACCAAAATAGATTGACAACATGGGAGAACATATTCATCTGGAAAAATAAGGATCGCGTAATGAACTTTGAAATCCCACCAGTAGATAATTTGACAAAAAAGTTCATAGTTCCACCACCAGAGAGAGCAGATAACAACATATGCCAGTTGGGAAGAGATTGAAAATGGAGGCCAGGGCCTTTGAAACTAGTCTCCCATAAATATATGAAAAAGTAAGTGACGAGTGTCAATAAACCAACCACAAATAATTTTTATATATTTTAGACTATTTTCAATATGTACATCTGCTCCATCCTTATTCACCCCTTTGATAAAAATATTTGTATCATCTGCAAAAAGTGTAACATTTATATTGGTTCTGTTTTCTACATTATCTGCCAAATCATTAATGTACACTATAAATAAAAGAGGCCCAAGCACCAAACCTTGAGGGACCCCATATTTCATTATAGCGCTACTTGAAATCTGAGTTTTAACTTCACTCGTTTCACTATCAAAATACTCTATTTCCACAGATTGCTCTCTATTTTCCAGATAAGATAAGATGCCTAAAATAGGAGTGATTTTATGGAAGGTGGGAATAAAATGGAGATGGTCAGTGGAAAGACATGGAACTTAGATTATATTCAAAGTATAAGGAAACTTATGTTTAGCTTTTTGATTTTATATAATATGAATAATAAAGCTTGATTTAGGTGAGCATTGTAAGACATGATATACATGGCATGATGGACATGTCTGGCAATGAGCCTGGGCTAAACACCTAGTCATATTCGTAATGTGTAACCACTTAGCACAAATAAATAAATAAAACTGATTTAAAACTGGGTTGGCCATCCTGAAGCCATTTTTGGCCAATCTATACATGAGCTTTTTTGAAACACATATAACTAAAGCCTTCCCTCATATGTTTAAAACATGGTACAGATACGTAGACGACATCTTTGCAATAGTGCCCTACAAAAAAATAGATGATGCTTTGAAACTACTCAACCTGCAAGAACCCAGCATACAATTCACAGTGGAAACTGAAGAGGACTGTACGCTACCTTTTTTAGACCTTAAAATCACAAAAAGCAATTAAAAACTAGAATTTGGTATCAATAGAAAAGCAACACACACAGATAATTACATCAAAGCAAATAGTTTCAACCCAATTCCACACAAACATGCATCCATCAACAGTCTCACACACAGATTAGTAAATCTACCTCTCAGCCAGCAAGAATATCAAAACGAATACCATCAAATCTTAAAAACTGCAATTAAAAATGGATATGGAAAAAAACCTTGTAGATGAAATACTAAAATCATTCAAACTTCAAAAGAGATTAAAACAGATCACAGCTCTCACACCAATAAAACAAGAAATTAGATTTGCTAAATTTACTTACCACCCCTGGGCCACAAAAAAGTTCCAAAAAATATTCAAGAAATACAATATAACAGTGGCACCAAAAAACAATTACAACATTAAAAACCTACTTCACAGTAATAATACTGATAAGATAAAACCAGAGGAAAAGTCAGGCATTTACAAGATTAAGTGTAAAGACTGTGAAAAAATTTACTTAGGGAGGACAAAAAGAAACATAGGCACTAGAAAGAAAGAACACTTCAGGCACTTAAGATACAAAAATATTGATAAGTCCGCAATAGCAGCTCATTTCTGGTCTGAAAATCATGAAATTGAAGATAGCACAAAATTACTAAAATACGTACAAAAACATAGTGAACTCGTCATATGGGAGAGGATATACATAGGAAAACATAAAAACCAACTTATGAACTTTAAAATCCCGCCAGAAGAGAATCCCACATTTAAGTTCATCACTAAATCAACAGATGGCAGCAGCAACCCCAGAATTACCCACACTGCTGGATCAAGCTTTAGTTGCATAAGAGCCGTAGATGCAAACGATGATTTGCGAAATATGTCCTCAAAATAGGTACGAAAGTGAAGCAGATGTGTAATAAATACGACTCATCTAAAAATTAATAATTTTTCGCTTCCCTGTGGTGTTCCAATACAGTTAAACCTCCTTTTATAGTTTCCCTTACTTATCATTTCTAGTGTTTTCCTAAACTTATTATAATTTAATGATAATCCTAAGTGTATTGATTTCTAATATGTTTATGGATATAATGAGCTGCATGGATTAATCAAAATATAATTCTTTCGTTCACAGCATTCTCTTCTATCTGAATCAACAGGAATGGAAATATTTCTCAAATAGGAGTTCATGCAGTATACTGGGAGGTATGTTTTTATGTATTCATATACTTATTTATTTAGTATTCAGTCAGTTAGATAGGAGGTCTATACATTTTTACAATGTTTCTCTCTACATACTTTGCACTCAATTTTACCTACTTATTTAATGAATCCTTGTTTGCTTTTGTTGAGCAACCATTTTCATTTCATTCTGAAATTGCAAATGTACCTTTACATCTTAATTGAGACTGATTCATAAATAGTTTCTTAATCAGTAATACTTCCAAGACGGAAAGAATATGCAATAATATTGCTAAAACTACCACTTATATGTGTTTTATTCTTAAAAACTTAAAATGTTTGATAGGCACCATAGGCATGAATCAAAATTACATACGTTATTGTGTCTTCTTTTTATTTACAGTTTCTTTAATTTTTCTACTACCTACCTATAGTAGATGTGGAGGAAGTAATACATTAGGTACATATGAAAAATCAATATTGCATTAAAAACATGTAAAACTAAAAGCCTAGATGCATGTTAAAAAGTCAGTTAAATGGAGTCCAACATTGCTTCAACATGCACATTTATTATTAATTTTAATTTTCTCAAAAAACAGCTCCAATAATTTTGGAATATACTATATGTTTATAATATTTGCTTATAATATTCTTAAGTTTTCATTATTTTTAGCTAGCAATTTTTGCAGAAACAGGGGTGTGCATTTTTCTAAAAATCAATATTAAATTTAAGAATTTCAACAAATTTAAAACTGTAACTGCTGAAGAGCGCTTTAAAGTGAGATTTTTTTATGCATTTATAGAATCCAAAACATTTATGTTAAAATGTTATATGAGAAATCAGATAGGTAGTATCCTAGATTCTATTAACAAATCCAAAAGTAATTTTGTTATTACAGAGGACTGAATATTAGTTTTTTGTGGAAGAATAAAGAAAATATGGATGTTAGTGTTTTATTAGAGAGCTATGGCCTACAGGCAGTCATAAATGTTCTTACAAGGGTGGCTAATGCACCTAAAAGTTCTTTTGACCAAATTGTATTAAAATTTCAGGATGTAAAATACTTCTAGAAAATCCCTCTGTAATTCCAGAATTGCAACGTTAATCTGCTGTTGCCATAATGAGACTTACTACAGGACATGATTGCCTAGGAAAATATCTCCATAGAACTGGTATATTGGCTTCTCCAAATTGTGCTCTCATGATATAGAAATGGATAGATAATATCTAAAAACTGTGCAGCTTTACAAAATTATCAAGATATAACTTCTAAGTACTGGGAAGCCAAAAAGAGAGTTACTTCATTGTTGACTCCAGAACATTAGAGACATACATACATTTTAAATTCTCATTTTTTGAAGCTCAAAATAGATGTCTGCAACACCGTCTATCTGATGATTATGTTAATTACTGTATTTATTAATCAAAAGTACAAATGAGTTGAAAAATCATCAATCTCAAGCAATTTACAAATATGTAAAACCTTTAAAAGTGACACAGTAAACCACTAAAAACTATTGCTTATCAAAAGAAACATGTGATTAGTTTATTAAGAGAATTGCATGAAACAAAGCTTGTATACAACTTTTAAACATTTTAAATATGATGTAGATATCACCTTATCTTTGAAAAATATAAAGGATTTAGAAAGGGACTGTCTACTGAAAAAGCAGTTGAATATGTGATAAATGAAATTATAAATAACTTTGTAAAAAAAAAAGAGACAACTGGTGCTACCTTGATAGATTTAACCAAAGCTTTTGATTGTATTTCACATAATATTTTGATTATTAAGCTAAATTATTATGGAATAAATGGACATGAACTAAATTTGCTAGCATCCTGTCTTAGCCAAAGACAGCAGATGGTAGCTGTGAACAACAAAAACTCGGAGCTAGCTCCAGTGATAGCAGGAGTACCTCAAGGATCAGTGCTGGGGCCTTCTTATTTTTAATTTATATAAATGACTTAAGCCATAATTTACCTTGCACTACTATGTTATATGCAGACGACACTACCTTACTGAGCAAAAGCAATAATATCAATACAGTAAAGCAACAAATGCAACTATCCCTAGAAAGTGCAAAAGTCTGATTCACCTTAAACAATATAAGTCTAAATATGTCTAAAACTGAAAATATATTATTTACATTGCAACATAATGACACCCACAGTAATTCAGTAAATATCTTAGGATTACATTTAGACAACAGACTAACCTGGGAAACACACATACTCCTTTGTAAAAGGCTTGCTAGAATCTGGTATCTTCTAGGGAAACTAAAGAAATGTGTTAGTCGAGATATGTTAATAACATCTTACTATGCCTTCTTTCATCCACATATACTGTATGGGGTTAGGCTTTGGGGTAATTGTGCTACCTCGAAAAATGCATTCATATGACAAAAGAAATCTCTCAGACTAATTCTAGGATTAGGACAACAGAATACATGTAAGCCTAGCTTTATAGACCATAAGATAATGACTTTACCATCAATGTATATATACACCAATATCATTCACGTTAAAGAAAATCAAAACTTATAAATCATTCCTCAGTTCACAGTTATGACACTTGATGCAAACATAATTTAGATACATCCCACAACCGATTGAGCAAGACCATAAATAGCCACTGTTATCAACAGTTAAAATTATTCAATAAGCTTCCTCTGGAAATAAAAGAACTGTCACAAAACAGATTTGTTATAGTATTAAAAAACTGGTTTAAACAAAAAGCATTTTATACTGTACAAGAATACTTAGAATATAACATACATGCTAGTGAATGTATGTAAAACTATTGTAAATTATAGTAGTAGGTACCTAAATGTTTAATTTTATTATTACCATAGTAAAGTTAACTTACGATAATTACCAGCTTAAGCCATGCAAATAATCTGATTTCACCTAGAATTTTATATGCATTAATTTGTAAACCTTCTGTACTTGTAAATACATTGTAAATACTTTCTATAACTGACGAAACCTACTGCTTCTTGTAAGCTTAATTGTGAATAAAGGATGATGATGATGATGATGATGATGATGATGATGATGATGATGATGATGATGATGATGATGATGAAAATGAAGATGATGACGATTTATTAGTCCAGTAAATTATTTCTACATTGCACAGTTGACATTGGACAAGTCATATACTTAATAATATTTACACTGGCTATAATGCATCTAAATTATACAAACACTTAGTAATTAAATACTCTTTTAGCTTGTATTTAAAATGTGTTTTAGAGGTGTTAACCAAATTTTTTAGAGCAAATGGTATCTATTAATTAGAATTGCCCCTCTTGTATCGACATCCTTTTCCATGAAACTTGTATTTGATCTAAATAGGTTACAGTTATTTCTGGTATTATGGTTGTGTACTTGACTGATTCTTATTAATGGTTGTTTTGTTATATACAGTATGGTTCTATAAACATACAGAGAATAAATGGTTAAAACCTTATTATTGATAAAAGCAGTTCTGCATGATTCCCGCATTGTCATCTTATATTTCAATCTGATGCTTTTCTTTTTGCAAAATAAGAAGCTTATTCATCTTGGTTTTAGCAGCAGCCCTGCATATTTCTATACCATATGTTAGATGAGGATATATACATCCAAAGTATATTAATTTCAACATTTGAACATCACCATAATTCTGGAAATATCTCAGTAAATATATTGATCTACTGATAACATTACATACATAATCTATGTATTCTGTCCATTTTAAACAGTTGTCTACCTGAAGGCCTAGAAATTTGTGTGTGTTAAAATTTTGAACTAATGTATTCCGGACTTGTATACTAAGATTGTTTAAATTTTTAATTGACCTGCTGAATCCCATTATTGTTGTCTTTTGGACATTACATTTCAAATTCAAAGTTTCAAAATAATTAAGAAGTGTGGAAGTAGAGTTCTTCATATTTCTAAGTAGCTCTTCATCTGCTTTTTCCCAGCAAATAGTTGCAGTATCATCAACATAAGTAACAATGGCACTATTTTTAGGAGGTATTATATCATTGACATAAAGTATAAACAATAATGGACCTAGCACTCTGCCTTGGGTTACCCATATTTAACTGTTTCTATTTTAGATTCTACATTTTGAACAAACTTACCATTCTTATGGGCAATTTTAGTCTTTTGTTTCCTGCCAACTAAGTAACTTCTAATTAACTCTTTGGGGAGGCCTCTAACTCCATATCTGTCTAGCTTATTTAAAAGGATATTGTGATCCACATAGTTGAAGGCTTTGGATAAATAAAAAATAGGGTACTAACCTTGTTGTTATTTTGAATCTTTTCTGCAATTACTTGAATGAAGTGACTGCTAGCAGTAATGGTGGATATGTTTTTACGAAAGCCATGCCGGAAGTTTTCCATTATATTGTATTTTTCAAGATAGACTATTGAGTTATATAAAAAACAATCTCAGTATGTACACTGTAAATTCAGAGATACATTCTCATTGCATTAGAAAGAAAGATCAAATTAATATAATTGCACATAATACAAGCTCATTTGAAATATGCTTAATATATAAAGGCCTCCTTACATTTGATATATGTATATATATTTATTTATTTATTTATTTATTTATTTATTTATTTATTTATTTATTTATTTATTTATTTATTTATTTATTTATTTATTTATTTATTTATTTATTTATTTATTTATTTATTTATTTATTTATTTATTTATTTATTTATTTATTTATTTATTTATTTATTTATTTATTTATTTATTTATTTATTTATTTATTTATTTATTTCAATATCTGTAAAAATCTTAGACATGTTCTATATCATGCATCATGACATATAAAGCAAAGAAATCTGCTAGTACTAAATATATAGTGTGAATGCATCAAGTGAATTACAGTAAAAGAGTGGTTCCTGAAGAAAATATTCAGCTCAAATTTTAACTTGGATTTCAGGACACAAATACTTGTCGTTACTGCCTTAAAATGTCTCATAGATCAGCTAAATAGAGTATATTACTCATGTCAAATAAACTATCACATTCTCTTTTTAACAACAAAATCCTCACTTCTATTTCTGGAAAATTTTGTACAACTAAATACAATGACACATTTTCAAAATTCAAACATCTAAACACAGGGCTCTCCCAAGGAATAGTCTCAAATACAACATTTTCAATGTAATGATAAATGTCATCCAAATCAAAGAATTACAAAACATCTAATGTGGACTGAAAATAGATAATCTCATAATTTAGACTTTAGTACCACACAACAAACATTAAAATCTAAATGATTTTACACTGATGAAAACTTGTAACTTCTCAAAATGTTAAACCTGGCTTCCATGAATCACGTACAAATTCTCCAAACATGGTCATCTTCTGTTGAAGGAAGTCCTCACTGCCCAGCATTCTACCATGTTCAAAACACTTAAGCCAGTCATAGCACTGTATGCAACTTACAGTATTTTCTGTGTACTTGTCTAAGCATTTGAAATTTCTTTCCAAAATATTTGCCAAGATTGTAGCAAAATTTCACACACACCATTCTTCTTCAGGCTCTTTCATCATCACTTTGTACATGTGCTTACTTCAGCAGCTGGGCAACTAACAATCAGGTAAATGGAAATTTGTTACCTAAATCTGCCGCTAAGTGTGCTCAATAGCTGTAGCATCTCCAGGTGCCAGCTGAGTGTCATTTCAAAAGTTCAGTCTTCAACTGAACACATTTTATATTAGATATCCATGCTAAAAATTAAATTTTCTGTTTTGTTTAAATATCCATACTTGCATATAATTGCATTAAAATAGCTTTTATTTGGACTATCTTTTTTAATATAACCATTTTAGTTAGGTAATACAAAAAGGAGGGGAACAATAATAGAGAGAATATTGAAATTCTGGTATAAGTGTATTAAAGGGCAGAAAGGGGAATTATTGAATCTTTGCATGAAGCAACATAAAATCATTAAAAATACAAATAGTTGGTGTTCGGAATTGAAAAGAATGATATTGAAGATAGGCATTCGAGATCTATGGAGAGCAGAGGAGACAAATTATAGCAGCTTTTGGAAGGAAGTGAGAACTAGAGTACAAGACATAGATAGACAAGAGATATGGAAAAGTATAGAAGAAAATAAATCTTTAAAATTTTATAAGCAATTAAAGACAGAATGACGTAGGGAAAAATATATAGATCAATGTGGCAAAACTGGAAGAAAAGGCATAGCATGGATGAGAGTAGGAATATTATACTTAAAAGGGTTGAGAGGGATATATGAATTTTGTAGAGATGAAGGGAGCACTGTTCATTACCTGATAGAATGTAAAGAGTTAACAAATTACAGGAGAAAAATATGGGATAAGAAATGGGACAGTGTAAGTAAAGAGATATTGGCGGTACACATTCTAACGGGGATGGGAGAAAAGAAAAATAGATGTACAGGAGATATCTTATATAAGTTAAGAGAAACGTAGATTAGGATAAAAGAAGGAATGGTCAAGAAGAAATGACATCAAGCTACTCAGGAGAACCAAAGGCTTATAGCCAGGGGACCTGAGTCAGCGAGTAAATCTAAGGGTCAGCAATTTCATGTATTTGTACAGAGGTATAATACAGCATGTTCAATGTTAAATTTTATTGTACTGAATTTGTAATTGATACTGTACAAATAAATAAATATCAAATATCAAATAAATATCAAGTATCATATAAACATTTTAAGGTGAGATTCTCAATATGTTATCTTTTATAAGCTGAAATCCAAAATTCTTTCTCCTGCAAAACTATAAAAGTACCACTAACCTCTAAGAAGTATAAATGTATTTTTGTTAGTACTGCCATTTGGGTAGAAATAACAAGAAATTGTTGATTTCATTCTTTCAGCTTTAAAGAGAGAGGTGCACGCTATAGTTTAATGATGTTATCTGACGAGCAAAAAAAATCAGGAGTGGTATCAGCATCCCTAGGCAATCATTCTCAAGGCATGTCTTATCATGGAGGTAAATTAAATATTCCTGTGACAGTAGTTATGCCGACTGTTGCACCCATCATGAAGATACAACGATGTCGCAGTTTTGGTGCCAATGTTGTAGTAAAAGGAAAAGATATGGGTGAAACTAAAAAGATAGCACTTAAGAGAGCCCAGGATAAAGGTCTTGTATACATAAATGGGTAAGAAGTTATATCATTTTATTACATTAACCATGTATTAAATATTATTATTAATTAAAACTATATGTTTTATTAAATAAGTTTTATTTATGCTAAGTAATGCTAAAGTCATATTAATTCTAATCATAAATAATTTATTAATGGTATAAATGAAATAACTTCACAGTTTTTTGTGTGTGGGTATGTGCATGTGTGTGTGTGTGTGTGTGTGTGTGTGTGGGTATGTGCATGTGTGTGTGTGTGTGTGTGTGTGTGTGTGTGTGTGTGTGTGTGTGTGTGTGTGTGTGTGTGTGTGTGTGTGTCCATGTATTAGCTGTTTTTGTTTTTAATATCAATATCCCCAATCCCAAAGTAACATTGCATATTTTAGTTTTCTTTTACATTTAACATTAGCATCTTTAACAGTAAAAGGAACTTGTTTAGGCTGACATATCTAAATATTAAAAGCAAAAGTATTATTAACAGTGAAGTATTCTTCATATTTGAGTTTGATTTATGAGTCACTATGTTTACACTCAAACTTTATTTACTTGTTGTTGTATAATTGATTTCTTAGCAATTTGCTACTGAGTAGTTTCCTAGCAATAACATACACTGCAACTGTAGATTTTTTTGGAACTTCCCGGCACTAAATGAAGTACGTATTAAAACTTAGTGCACCTAATACCAGATGGCAGAGTGATCAGAGCTCCATAGTAGTGGAAGAAGAGGAAGATTCATTTAGTCACCAAACAGCTGAAGATGAGATCGAATGGTCTTGAACACATTTCAGTTATACAATAATAAGTAAGTGAAGTTTGAGTGTAAACATAGTGACTCATAAATCAAACTCAAATACTGACACATCTAGTTTCAGTTAACTATTTTATTTGTTCCAATGTGTAAGGACTATGATACAATCAAGCACAAAATTAATATAGTGTTGAGTCAAACTAGTACTCAATGACTGAAGACTTTTTGGAAAAGGTGTGTAGTTGTGGGATGATATGTAAATTTTCTATTTCTATATGAAATTTTATTGCTGATTGGGGAAAGAGTAGTTACTTGTTTGCATCTTTGTTGTCTTTTGATTTTATCAATTTTCCTTTTGACCAATTCAGCACTGAATCCATTGTATTCTGCAATGTGAATTATATTATTGTACACTTTGATATATTCCATCTTGTTTAAAGGTACACTAACCTGCCTGTAAGTTAAACTGTTGACAACAGCATGCTTGGGTTGTCTTTAAAGAGCACAACATTACTTTGGCCCCACAAAACAAATTCAGTGTACAACACCTTTTGAAATCACATAACACAAACGAGATACCTACAGACAAAAAATCAGGTGTGTACTGGATAAACTGCAAAGGCTGTGACAACTTTTACATTAGGAAAACTAAAAGGAGCTTGAATATTAGGCTTAAAGAGCATTTTAGGAACATCAGGAACAAAGAAATAGATAAATCGGCGGTGGAATACTATTTGTGGAAGGAGAATCATGATATAGAACAAGAAATCCACTTATTAAAAAGTGTCCAATGTCCAGCTGCATTAACCACATGGTAAAAAATTTTCATAAAGAAATATGAAAGGAAATTGTTCAATTTCGACACTATCTTTGAAGAGAACCCAAACCTCAAGTTCATCAAGATACCGACAGAGGAGTTTACCAAACCAACATCCATTAGTCGACAACAATTGATGTTAGGAAGATCCTAATGAAAACGCATTCTAGGTAAATACTAGCATTAAGTGGAGCATTGAGAACTAGTTTGACTCAAAATTATATTTATTTTACTTGTTTTATAAAATTATAACTTTTGTTGATTTGTAACTTTTGCTAAAAGACAACTAAGCATGTGTATAATATTTATGAAATATTACATTTACATAATTATCTCTAAGTATTTAAGACTATTACTGAAGTTGTGTGAGGCCTATTTGTAACTAGTTTGCTACTTATAATTGGTCACTTTTCTCTTCTGCAGCTATTTGGTGTTTTAACATTTTCCTCTTGTTTTCCATGATTTTGCACTGGTGAACTAATATTCCTTCCTTGGTTTGTTCTTCCCTGTTACAAATTCAAGTTAGATTTTCTGTTAATTTGAATCTATGTAAAATGTAGCTACATTGTAAAATGGCCTGTGACTATTGCCTTAAGCTAAGGTTTAGTTGAAAATTTTGAATTAAATGTTCAATATTTGGAACGAACCCTCACCAAATCACTCTTTTCTTGGTATGCTTCTAATGTTGTTACCAGTTAGAGTATTTTCTTCTTAAGTTTGGTGAAATGGGTATCCTGTTGTAAATTATGTGAAAGGTATCATCCTCTTCTTTAGCAAATTTGCCAGCTAACTCATTACCCTTTATTCCTATTTACCTTTAACCTTTAGAAGGGGATTGTCTAATCATGTGCTATTATTTGCCTGACTTTTTCTCTTATTTCTTTGATGATTATGATATGAATGTGGTTTCTTCTCAATGACACAAGGGTAATTTTACTGTCTCTATGGATAGCCGGTGTTCTTTTGTTTATTGAATTCTCAAGAATTCAGCTGTTTCAGATTTTTTAGAATTGCGATTTCCTCAACTTAGTTGCTGGAGTAGTGACTATGTAGACAATATATGTCTACTTATTAGAAACATCTCTAATAAAATATGTCAATCACCCCATAGACCTTTCCGTATGGGAAAAAATCTTCATTAACAAAAATCATCATAGTCATGAATTTTGAAACTCCACCATCGGACATCTTTGACAAGTATATCATGTCATCTATCAATGATATGGAGAAAGAGGTAACCTCTACAATTTGCACTAGTCGAGTAACAGCTGATGATAAGAGCAAAAGCTCTTGAAACATGTCCTGTGAATAACCAGTGTGAGTGAAGCAATGTGTCAATATCTTCTCAATTCACTTTTGTGCTAATATATGTATTGTCCAATTATAAATAAACCGTGAACAAACTGGTGCCAGTGTGATCATGTGTGAGCAGTCTTCTCCCTTTCTCATCACCCAAGCATCACATGACTCACTATCCTCTCTTCCTGCATGTGAATCAGGGTAAACCACCATTATTTTAATGCCATTTTGCTTTTCAGTGGGTATTAAAGCGTCCAGTAAAATGAATTGCCAGCCTTCAAAGTCTTTTTGCATTTCTGGTAGGCCACTCAGAGGTCACGATCCTGAAATGGTATATAATGTTGCCTAGCATTTCAGAAGAAAATGTAGAGAGTGAACCCACCAGTGAAAGCGAGAGCAAGTGACAGTTGACCAGTGGAGCCCACACAATGGAGGAGAGGCAAACTAAAATAACAGTAAGGAGGATAAGTTTGAGGGCTTCAGTTTTGCTAAGTTAGGCCTCCACCTTATTTTGTTTGCAGATTAATAAATGTCTCCTTTGTGTATACAAAGACTACTGCACTAATTTATCCTTTAATTATGCTCTCATTGGTAAATATATCAATAGAAAATCAAGTAAAATCATTTGTACCGCTGAAGTTAAACTGATGAACAGGTGGGATCATTCATGCACTGCAAGCTCCACACAAATCTATTGACTGAGAGAGATAAGTCATACTCTAGTTTATTATGTTCCAAATTTTGAGGAAGGATAAGGCGAGAGGAGACAGAGGGAAGCCGTACCAAGGAGTCATGGCAGTGCAGAGGGCAGGATCCATACAGTTAACCAGTTGGAAACTCCCCGGCAAGCCAGTACAGCCAGCATCCCAACTACCGTTGTCCTGAAACAGCCCAACAGGTCGGCTTGGAGACTGGAGACCGTCCCACTGGAGGAGGAAGTGTTTACCAGGAGCATATCATCCTGCCATGCAGCGACGAAACTCCCACTGACACTTCTACCCTGAAGGAGACTATCAGATGAGAGATGAGGTGAAATGATAATGGAGATGAAATGGAGGGACAGGAAATTCAGGAGATGTCATTAAACTACCAGCATTCACATGATGACCTGAGAAAACCCACCAAAGAAACCATGGATCAGGTAGGTCAACCTTGGGTATTAAATCCAGACCTCCCAAATGTGAGCCACAGATGAAACCACCTCAGCCATTCCGTCAGAATATTATTAATTTTATGTACATATGGAGAAGCAAAATCTGTGAAAAGTACTTTCATACCCAATTACATATAATGTATGCAAAAGGATATGCCAAATACTACTAAAGAATGAAATTATCGTAATAACAAATTGCGAGTTTGGCCTGCCTAACACTGACCATCAACCATTTACATCATAACCAAACTGTACTAGGAATGAGAAAGGAGGGTGTATGGGAAGCAAAATGGGACAAATTACACCAGGTTGTTATTGCAATTAAAATGGTAGTTAAGTCAAAATATAATATTCTCTCTATATAAACATAGGTGTATATCTTTTTAAAAATATGTATCCGAAGTAATTTATAACAATAAGATTCCCAATCCAGGTGCATAAGATACATGCACAGCATTCGGCAGCACTTGTAGGAGGTGCAGGTTATGATTTGCTGGAGTTTTCTGTATGAAATAACTGTACATAACTTTCACACCTGCTTTAATATAAGTCATAAGTCATATATATATGAAAATGTATAAGCATACATGTATTAATGTATTGTAAATAAGAAATAGGAAATAAACATTTATATTAGGAGTATTTTACTTTTTTAACCCTAGGTATACTTAAAGTATGGCATCATAGGAATCTAATGAAGAAATAAAATATCGGTGTCAATGACAATGCAAGTACAGCCATCCTGCATTTCATTCAATCGACAAAGTGTACTATACAAAATGTGTTTATCTTTTTAAAGATGTTGAAAACATCATCTACTGCAGACTTTGCAACAAATAAATACATTTTGATTCATAATTTCTAGTCATCTTCTGAAGGATTGACTATTTTTTATCAAATGTAAATGAATAATTTATTTGTAAAGCTCCTGCACTCCAAAGTTGAATTCCATATGCCAAATGTGGGTAAACAATGCCATAATAAGTGCTTTTAATCCTTGTGTCACATAAGCTTGCCCCATATCTCTATGGGTCACGTGACCTTATAACCCCTCATTGGCTGCTATTGTAGTATAGACTGCTGTGCGGTAAAAATTAGTTTGTTATTTAACATGGTGATATATCTTTTTATGTTGGAAGAGACTTGTCAAATTTATATTTTCGTAACTTTTAATTAAATATATTAAGCAAGAGATTTGATTTATCTGAAATGCATGTTAATTCTTAAACGAAGCAAAGAGGAGGTTTCTTAACTCTCAAGCACATCGAACGATAGCACGTGATTTAGCGGTAGTGATGACATATTTATTGATACGACTTTTATCACTGACATTGTTTTGAACTGGATTATCATATATCGTCATTGAAAGGTGTGTTGTGCCAAGTGCAAGAGCTAAATTTTTTTATTGATTGTTTCTTGCGCGTGTACTTATTATATGTATAATGGCAGAGCCTACCACCATTTTTTCGCTGAAGCATCGCAAGGAAAAATCTTTACAAAGTGGCGAAAAAAAAAATTGTGTTGCATGTGTTTAATGCACCCACAGAGAAGTATCCGTCTTTGCCAGTGAGATAAGTTGAACAGCTCTGCTCTGAACTTACAGCTGTGTTAGATGCGTAGGAGCATCACGACATGGAATTGAGACAACAGGAAAACTTACCACTCCAGGGGCGATATTACTGTGTGGCGAAGACGATATATAAGGACAATCAGACTGTACCGGGATGCAAATCACAATATATACTGCCTTGACGAGACTTCAGTGAATGAAGGACACACGACAAGTATGGCATGACATGACTTTTAAGACTGAAAGACAAGCATTTTTGCAAGGTATGTTTGCCGGTTTTAAAACATCCCAGTGGAAAAAGCCGAATGCCTTTCATTATAAACTTGTTTCAGTTTCATTGCTCATTCATTCAGTTTCATTATAAACTTCATTATTTTTGCATGCCTTCATATTCTTATTTATATGATTTTATCTATCTTCCTGGCAATTACTATGATGTTTACTACACTTTTAAATGTGATGGGAAGGCACCGGCTATGGTCTATGGCGTGAAAGCATTAGCCAATTAGGGTGCGGGGGAAGATAGTTGCACGCGGAGTGATACATGTCAGCGGGGCAAGGTTATATGAAACAGAGATTAAAATATTCATATTCCCATATTTTTCAACTTGTTTCAATAAGTATAGTTGTGAATTACCTAATTCTTACTTTCTCTGCTACTTATCTAAATTAGAGAAATAATTGTATTCCAATAAAAGATTTCATACCAATACTTCATTCAGAAACATATGCTTTAAGACTCTCTGAATCCAAGAAAACGTTTATGCAAAAAGCTCTGTAGCCTGCCTCGGTAGCGTAATGAAATGTGTAGTGTTTAACGCCCACTTTTACTACATACGGCACTGCAGGGGGTGACACTGAGGGTACATGAGAGGAATATGGAGCACCGGTGGAAAGAGATGGCAAGGGGAAACAGGAGGTTCCAGAGAAAACCCGCCCCAGCGCCGTGTTGTCCACCACATATCTCACTTTGTGGTCGCCTGGGATCGAACCCGGGCACCCTTGGTGAGAGCCAAGGGGTCTAACCACTGAGCCACGGTGCAGCCAGTCATTAGCGTAGATGGTAGCAAGTCTGCCTCACATTCAAGAGATCCCAAGAACGAATCTCGGTCAGGGTGAGTTACCTGGATAAGTTTTTTCTGGGGTTTTCCATTATCCTTAAAGATAAATGTAGGATAACTCTAAGCTCTATGGACCCCGGGCTCATTTGAGCATAATTTCACCCATTTCATTCATCGTCCAATATGACTTAATGTTGGAGGATGAAAATTACAAAAAAAAAAAAAAAAATGTGAACATCATATGTGATAAAATGTAAAATAATCAGTTAAATATCAAAAATTAATATTTAAAGTGTATTTAAGTACTTATTAAATACAATTTTTATAAATAGCCATTAGTATCAGTCTAAAACAATTTGTTAACTTTATTAATAAATGCAACAAGGCAACAATATTTTGTGATTTAAAATCTGCCTTACAAGCAATAACAAATCAATATTCACTTAATAGTATAATACATAATATTTGTTAAAGCTGCGGCAAAGTTTAGGAAAACAACCTACAATGGATCCCAGCATATGTGGGATTAGCAGCAAATGAACAGGCTGATTACACTGGCAAAATTAAATAGTCAATTAATAAATTAAGTTAATTGGGAGTCGATTAATGACACTAAACAACAACAAAAATAATAAACACTAAACACTAAAAGAAAAGTAAATGTTGTTTAGTGTCATTAATCGACTCCCAATTAATTTAATTTATACAAAAACACTGTTTTCAACATTTCCATGAAAGGATTTAGTCAATTAATAATTTAGCCTTCTATTCTGCTAAATTGCAAATTAAAAATAAAAGAAACTCATTTCAACAAGAATATTTTAAAACTGCTAATGCAGTTTAAAAAAAAAAAGGGAGTGTTGTCTTTGAAGACAAGAAATACACCCACAAATATACCCACAAATAAAATCACTAATATTCTGCTTCACCACTGGCCAAGCCCACCTCTTTTTTTTGTTGTTGTAATTTACGTCCTCCAACGTTAAGTCATATCGGACGATGAATGGAATGAGTGAAATGATGCTCAAATAAGCCCAGGGTCCATAAAGCTTAGAGTTACCTGATATTCGTCTTTGACGATAAGGGAAAACCCCGGAAAAAACCTTATCCAGGTAACTCACCCTGACCGAGATTCGAACTTGGGACCTCTTGAACGTGAGGCAGACAATCTACCACCACACTACGGAGGCAGCCTAAGCCCACCTCTATAGTATAAGTCTATCACTTAATCGAACTGCCTCACATTCAAGAAGCCCTGAGTTTGAATCTCAGTCAGGATGAGTTATCAGGATAAGGCTTTTTCTGGGGATTTCCCTTATCCTGAAATATGAATATTGGGAAACTCTAAACTCCATGGACTCTGGGCTCAATTCAGCATAATTTTACCATTTCATCAATTGTTTGATATGACATCATGGTGGAGGATGTAAATTAAAAAAAAAAAAAAAACGATAGTGAAAAAAAATACTGGCCATAACTGCATAGCTTCACACCTACATTGAATAAACATATACAATTCACTGCAGTATGCCCTTTACATAATCAGACACTTTTAAGGTTAGGGAACATTTACTACTCTGTCCGCAATGCTAAAAATACATGGAGATATTCAAACTCAACGAACATTCTATTAATATCATTTTGAGTAGAACTAGTACTCAATGTTCCACTTATTGCTAGTATTTACCTAGAACACGTTTCGTTAGGATCTTCCTAACACCATCAGCTGTTGTTGACTGTCATAGTCCTTACACATTGGAACATTTTATTATTGAGATTCCAGACAGAGAATAGAAGAAGTCTAAGATCCAGAGCATTAGCAAACAACAACATTAATTGATATATCCAGATTAAACTGTACTGGAACACCACAGAGAAGTGAAATAAAGTGAAAGTGAAGCATATGTGTAATAAATACGACTCATCTATAAATTAATAACACTAATTAAGTTGTGTCTTCCAAGGATGTGACACAAGATTTAAAAAAAAGTCTCCCCCATTCCAAACTACCTTTTACATAGACAATTTGTAGAATGGAAATAATTTCTTCCACACAAGCCGTGTGTAGCCTAAGGTTTGGATGAGTAGTGCCAGACTGAAAAATTCAATGCCATAGCCAAGATTTGAATCACGGATCTGCTACTCTGCCGCATGGCTATGGCATTGACCTTTTCAGTCTGGCTCTACTCATTCAAATTTGTAGAATATTCTGATTTTCTTAAATATGGCTCTAAATTTGAATTAAAATACAATTTGTTTAGCTAGATGGATGGATGGATGGATGGATGGATGGATGGATGGATGGATGGATGGATGGATGGATGGACGGACGGACGGACGGACGGACGGACGGACGGACGGACGGACGGACGGATGGATGGATGGATGGATGGATGGATGGATGGATGGACGGATGGACGGATGGACGGATGGACGGATGGACGGATGGACGGATGGACGGATGGATGGATGGATGGATGGATGGATGGACGGACGGACGGACGGACGGATGGATGGATGGATGGATGGACGGACGGACGGACGGACGGATAAATAAATAAATAAATAAATAAATAAATAAATAAATAAATAAATAAATAAATAAATAAATAAATAAATAAATAAATAAATAAATAAATAAATAAATAAATAAATAAATAAATAAATAAATAAATAAATAAATAAATAAATAAATAAATAAATAAATAAATAAATAAATAAATAAATAAATAAATAAATAAATAAATAAATAAACAAATAAATAAATAAATAAATAAATAAATAAATAAATAAATAAATAAATTGATGTAGATGTTCACTACAAATCCTTGAACTAAAAAGGAAAGTATTTTCAGAAAAAAGATCCACCGACACCACTCTTCTGAAACTCCCTCATGACCAAGGGGCGGATTTCCATGTCCTAAAAATGGAAAATATACATGCATTTATTATCTAAAATACCTTAAATATGACCTAAAAGGACAAGAATATGACCTGTATAACTTAATGAAGTTATTAATCATATTATAATTGACAATTAAACTTTAATTAACAATTGATTTTTCAAGCATAAACATTTTTAATCGTTCCTGCAGAAAAAATAATCTTATCTACTTCCTAATTCACTAGCCGTATCATCTTTCAGAGTACCAGAATACCATTGGCTACATATCTTCCATCTACGTCCCTTGTTGCATCAATGGAAACCCCAAGCGAGGAAGCGTGTCGGGAAAAAATCGCACCACAGAGATGTTTACCTCAGCTTATCGCACATACACGTTGAGTCCAGTGTATCTACTAGTCGGCCACGATATGAATGCACTCAGTAAGAAGAACTACTAAACAGTTACGTCATAAGTGGGCGGAGTACCGCAGGTACAGTCGGATAACGCAAACATAAACAATACCGAGATGTTTCCAATGTGATGCGCAGATGTAGTGTAGTTCAACACGGTGCTTCTTTAAACCTTTTCTTCTGCAGTTAAAATTCTAATAGTATAGTGTCAGTTGAAGTGCTCGTTGTGACAAAATTGGCGTGTACTTTGAAAAGATTAATTACGGAGGTACACACAAAGTTAAAAACAAGAAACCTATCCCATTCAGATGAAAAGCATATATATACTTACAGAATATATACAGTTCTGTAGACAAGAAATAAAGGAGAAAAAGTTACTCGTACTCCTTGGGAAAGCAACAGTTAAGGCAGCAACTGGGGTTAAGGTTATTAATTCGAGGAAAAATCGAAAATCATGCGAAATCATATCTCTTGATGAGTCTGATAAGTGCGTTGTGCATAGAAAATTTTTGGAGTACTATGAACAGAAAAAGGAAATTCCTACTTCGAGGAAACTCCTGAACTTCGCTAAAGAATAAATATTCTGGGTGGCAAAGAAACATTTAGAAAAATATTAACAAAAATGGGATTTCATTGTAAGAAATGCAAAAGCAAACGATCTTTGCTTATGGAGAAACCACAAATTGTTGCAAAACTTGCCGAGTACTTAAGGGCTATTTGTGAAAATGTAAAAGGCACACGTAAACCAGTAGTTTATACGGACGGGACTTGGGTCCATACTCACTATGCCATCAAGAAGTGCTGGTAATATTAGGAAGTACCAGGTGTTTTGACTAATACTAGTGCTAGTCAAAGAGCAATTGTACATGCAGGGGGATCAATGGGATTTATTGACGGAGCCGAATTGATTTCCTATTCAAAATCCAAATCAGTGAAGTACCATGATGCAATGAACAGTCAAAATTATAGTAAGTAGGCAGAAGAGAAATTAATATAAAATATTCCAACTGAAAGCACTGTTGTGCATACCGTAGAGGAAGATAAAGCCCCTAACACTTCATCTCGAAAAGCACAGGTTATTCATTGTCTAACACTAAAGAAAATTAAACAGGACCTGCAAATGACAAAAAATGAGATTCTACAGATAGTGAAAATTAATTTTAAAAAGACATGTTTATTGGCTTGATAAAATAATTGAACAAAGGGGTTTACAGTCTTATGCTTTCCTCCGTAGCCCTGTGACCTTAATCTTATAGAGCTATCTGGAATTTAATTGAACAACAGATGTATCATCGATTACTTTGAGTAATCTGAAAGCTATGACAAGCTGCATAACCCAAATTACACAAAATGATTGGATAGAAGTATGCAGACACGTGAAAAGAATTGAGCAAGATTTTAAGCGCCGAGATGGGTTAGTGGAGGAAACAATTGAAGATGTAATTATAAACGTGGGTCTAGAGAGCAACGATGATGATAAAGATTGCAATCCTGATGAATACTATTTCGAGAATATGAATATTGAAGCAAAAGAACGCAGTGCCACTGGTACAGCTGATAAAGGGAACAGTAACACGGATGTAGCAGATGAAGGACCTGAAACAAACATTCTCGGATTTGCTGCTTCCGAGAACTAACGTGAAGACATCAGCAGGTGAGTACTATTTTAATTGTGTGACTGTACATTCCCAGTATCGCCTTTCCCCTCGCTGCCCTCGCTCCGCGCAGTTCCCTAAGCTTCGTGCAGTAAACATAACTCTGGCGCCCTCCTTTAAGTGCATTCATATCCTGGCCGACTAATATACTCTGTTCAGATATAATCATGTGTTCTGGACAGCAATTTCTCATACATCGGCAGGCGCGAGAATTCATATCATATAGACACACGCAGCTTTCAATCGCTGTATTTGTGTTTCGTAACTTACTGTACGTCATCTTACTAATATTTCACTCTGCTAATCGACCAGATAAGACCCGATAAGAGACGATCACAGCGCTGGTCACCTTAAGATCAATAGGCCTCAACGCTCTGTCGAGTAATACCTATATTTTTCAACACATCTTCGTAGCAAGTAGAGGGATAGTTTTTCCTCAGAGCTGATTCATTAGTTATTGGATTAGTGATTTATTTCTAAAAAAGACCTAAAGCTGAAACTGTTTAATTTTTTTAAGCAAACATTTGAAGTTACCATCATTTTGCAAAGATCCATACAAATTCTGAATGGGTGACCGCAGAAGCTGCCACAAGCAGAAGACGCTGCCTACTTTCGATTGGGGGAGCTGTTAAACGTTTCTGATGCTTAGTGGTTTCAAAATGTTGTTGCACATTACATGGTTTTTTTACTAATACTTTCACTTTCCAATATTTACAATACAAAATGACCTTCTCCCCAAACTCTCGAACAAAATGTCTTAATTTTATACTTTCAGAACACGTACTTTTAGACATGGTGACATCAAACTGACTGAGATCTCAATATAAGTACAAGAAGTTGATGTGCGTAAGTACGGCAAGTCATACAGAGACCTAAAGGAACATTGTAGAGGCGTTTTGAAGTGTTGCATTTGTATAAAAGTAAGGCTGATTGTACGTTAGCATTAATCTAACGATTTTGGTGAAAATAAAGAATTGTTACGTTTTTGTCACACTATTATCTGTGTCTTACTTCGACTGCACAAGTGTTAAATAATATGCTCGACAGTAACAGGTTCGTATATGCCTAGAGGCAATTCGGATTCGTGGAGCTTTAATCATTAGATCACTCTCATTCATTACTACCAGACTCTGGGGAAGATGAGGAACTATCTTGGTCGGAGAAAAATCCCCACCCTGAGCCGGGAATCGAACCCGGGACGGCTAGCACAGCAGGTAGGCGCTCTACCCACTGAGCTACGGGACTAGCCCTACCTACTTTCTGATATCGAGAGTGTTTTATTGAAATTATTTTATTACATATTTCTTTGTGGCTGCAATTTGAGGATTAGGCCTAAGGGATAGTCAAATCTCTTAAGAGCTGGTAGCCATATGCTGACTTTGGAATCACACTTTCTTCAAGGCAAGAGTTAAAAAAACTGAATAATGTCTTCTCATTTGAGAAAAATATAAGTACTAGGATATTCACACAAATAGCAAAAAGTAGCAAAAATTTGATACTTCTGTATGCAGAAGCAGCTTTTTAAGAAATAAAATAAACAAATATGTCAAATTATGTTTGGCTATTTAAGGAGTAAAAGGAATAAATAGAGGCAGTCAAATTGTGTTATTAGTTGGTTGGTGTCCTAAGATTTTCTTGTGAAGCATACAGGAAAAACGTTACTTCCTCTGGCGACCCGGGGTAACCCCCGAAAAATCCCATGGTTCAGGTAGGTCGGCCACGGGAGTCAAACCCGGGCCTTCCGAATGCGGGCCACAGACGAAACCGCCTAAACTATCCCGCTCGGTTACTAATGGGAAGTCATTATTTATTTATGTATTTCTTTATTATTCATTGTCCTATTAAATTTCTTGGTCATACAAGGAGATCAAAATTTTCAAGCTATCAAACAGCGACCAGATTTTAAAAAAAAATGTTTATTATTCTACCTATTTCAAGTTAACCGAAATAAACGTTCTTAAAAATGGTTTTATTTCATACTTCCTTGCAGGTACAATGGAAATACAGGAATACAGAAAGCTTAGCTAATAGTAAAATCCTTTAAGTGCTTATCGCTGTGTGATGGCTTTGGAGTTCCATTCTGTTTGCCTCTCCAGGGGCTAAATATTAATAACGACACTTTGGAATTTAACCAATTTTATTTTTTATTTATTTTTGGGGGGGATATGCTGTCCTCTATCTCTCTCCTTACATACGGCCACAAACTTATTTTTAAATAGTATTTAGGGAGTTTCAAACGTGTATTTTGGTGAAATTTCGGTATCGAATGTTTGAGTGGAATACCATACTTGCTGTAGGTAGGCAGTAAAGAAAGTAAAAATAAACTTTCGCAAAAAGAGTCAGTAGAAGAGCGAATTGTGAAGTAATTATTATAGGAATGGCAAGTTTAAGGAAACAGAAGTACATTCTAGGCGTTCCTTACATCCACGTTCGAGTTTTGTTCAGAGAACTGTGTGCTTCTTTTGTTTATGTAGCAAGGTGCTCGTCACTTGTACAGGGTGCTCCTGATAGGTCTTCCATCTTCATTGTGAACTGTCTACGGCCCGCGGGTCAACTTGGTGATCTCTGTTCCAATTACAGACATCTCAGGAAACAAAAGCTGCACAAAAAACCCACATGATGCACTGCCAAACTAAATATATATATATATATATATATATATATATATATATATATATGGCTTTCACTTCCACAAGGAGGGATATTATACCAAACTTGTACGTAAATAGTCTCAAGTACTTCTAACCTCTGTTACAAAATGTTACTTTTATCTTCTGTACTATGTCGTAGAAGAAGTTCTCTTTTATGTATCTATATGTGTTTGTCATTTGACAACATAATTCAGACATAAAACTCTGTTAAATACACAACTTTTATAAAATAGTGCATCTTTCAAGAATGCGACACGTATTCAAAAATATCCCTTATTCCAAGTTATCCTTTACTAAAAAAATATGATGATTTAAAAAATGACTCTTACGATTTTCATTAAAATACCACATATTTAATATATTTTCATGACAAATGAAATGTTTATCCTGAAATATCCTTAAAAGTCCTTTTTATTTTGGGTGTCTTTTACATGGTAGATAGTTAACCTAGATCTTGTCAAATATTTTTGTGCAGTTATCCACTTCTGGAACATTCCTTGTTATTGCTTTGAAATTTATAATACTTATGCCTTTCTTGCCGAGCGGGATAGCTCAGACAGTTTCGCCTGTGGCCCGCATTTAGGAGATCCGGGTTCGATTCCCGTGGTCGACCTACCTGACCCATGGGTTTTTCGGGAGATTTCCTGGGTCGCTAGGCGAATGCTGGTTAGGTTAATTGCATCCCCCGAATTTTCTGTCCCTCCATTCATGTTTGATGAGAGTAAATTTTAAAATGTCTTTAAACTTTTTTTTTTTATTATTTAATTTTTATTTCTAATCTGTAAATTGTGTATGTTCTATATATGTTTTTAAAGTTTTAATAAATAAATGAATGACTAAATAAAGTCTGAGAATTGACGCCGGATTAATAAATTAGGTGCTGCGGTATAGCATGCAGATTTTTATTTTATTTATTTTTGTCCCTCCATTTGATCTCCATTATCATTTCACACTCTCTCTCAACCGGTGATTTCTTTCAGGGTAAGCGGGTGACTCGGCATTGCATGAAAGGATGATATGCTCTTGGTAAAACTTTCTCCTCCGGTAGGACGGACTCTGGTTACCGAACCCGGTCTTGTAGGGCAGTTTCCGAACCATAGCATGGTGGGGTGCTGGTTGTTCTGGCCTACCGGGTAGTTTCCAACTGTAAAGTCTAGGGAATCTGCCCTCTGAACTGCCGTGGCTCCTCGGGACGGCATTGGTCTGTCTTCTCTTGCCTCATCCTTCCTTCCGGGGATGCCTCCGGGGGGTATAGAGCACGTTTGGAACTCCGTGCCGAATCCCTTCCGTAGTGTAGTAAGTATAGACTAATCCATGCCTTTCTCAAATAGCAGGTGGCTATTAGTTTTTTTCTGAGCCTCTCTGCATTAAAAAAACCCACGCTTTTTAAAAACTAGGTCTCTCTCTGTGTAAACAGACGCCGGAACTCGTAGCCATTGTCGTTAGTGTGTATATCTATAGCGTCCACCGCGTAGAGTCGCGGGTTTGAGACCGCCCTTGGGCATGGATGTTTATGTGTATAGTACATTTGTGTACAAATACGGAATACAGATAGTAAAACAAACTAAAACAAAACAAAAAACGGTAAAATGAGGAAAAATAAACAAAATATATGTGTATATATTAAAAAAAACAGAATTAAGTAGAAAAGGAAAAGTCATTGAAATGTCAAACTTAATATTTAAAATATTATCTTCCAAGAATATGATGCACATTTTTTCGACATAATTCCTCCATCCAAGACTACTCATTATGGAAAACATTTTTAAAAAATGCTGATTTTCTCCAAAAAATAGTTCTAATGATTTTGATTAAAATACCATATGCTTAAGTTATTTTCATACCGAGAAGTATTTAACTTGATTTTCTGGGAATATCCTCAGAAGTGTATTTTTATTTTGGATTTCCTTTGCATAATTCAAAAATTTTAAGGGATAGAGAAAATCTTACTGTACAGAAATCGTATATCTCGTTAAAATACACAATTTAAGCCAAACACGTTTTCTGTTGCGAAATGAAATGTTCTGCAAGCATTTATCTCGATTAACATGAAGTAAATAGAAGGATAAGGTTTTATGAGATCATTTCTACAATAGTGAGAAGAGAAACCTATGTGAGTGCAACACATCATGTTTCCGTATTTTTTTCTGTATATGGCGATAAACATTTAACAGTTTCATTGTAAGTAAAAGAGGAATACAGAAGGCTAGAGTGATAGCTGTTCAAAAGTGGGTCACTGGATTTGTTTAGGTATACGACGACAGTTCCTTATGGAACTTGCGAGGCAACTTAATGTTTCGTCAGGGAGTGAAACAAATTTAACACCCGAGGCTTTGTGCCGCGCATGATAAACATTAAACCTCGCTAGTCCCATACGTAATTTTATTCGTTATCTAAGAAAAAATCGAATTGAATTATGAATTATAAAAATATTATAAACTGTTTCACAAAAGGTTTAGAATCGATGTATTTACTAGGTGTAAGATGATATTTGAGGCTTGAAATAGCGAAGAATCATAGCTATGGCGATGCAAAAATAACACATTTTAAACTATGTGTCAAAATGAGTTATTCAGACGACGAACGTTTTATACCTGAAGAAATTCGAGAAGAAGCTCGAATTGCTGATCTTAATTTACTGCCACAAAAGTCATCTGTAATTTATGACAAAGAATATTTATGTTTTAAGAAATGGTGCAGTTCAAAAATTGTTACTAATGTTTGTAAGGAAGTGATTTTAGTATATACCTAAAGAAAAGTTGAGCATCGGACTAAGCCATCTACGAGCGAATCGATAGTCAACGAGATTATAATATAATCTCTTTGATACTACAGTAGAGGAAGCGTTCCTGAAGAATATTGTGTTTTTCTCTCGTAAATTTTAGATTTATTCTTCTGCTTGACCTGCTACATTGGCTCTGGTAGAGAGAATTCGACTCTTTTCAGAGATTATTCATGTCTAACAGCAAAAGGCCTGCTTTCCAGTAACAAAAGTTTCATTTAAGGGGATGCAGCAACGAAAACGCCAAATGCAGCAATTTTCAGAAACAGCTATCATATCAACATACAAAATTCCACCAGAAACTTTGCCCGCTAATTTCAAATGTATTAATTTAGTACATTCAATCGAACTCAAATGACAAAATTTTGTGAATCCAAGGGTCATCATACACGTCGCACGGGCATTTAAATTGTCATGGGCGGGTATTTAAATGCCTGAAACTTATACGTTTAGTTGGATTATGATACTATAAGGTTCAAAGTATTTTATTAGCAATATATATATATATATATATATATATATATATATATATATATATATTGTCCCATATTTTTAGCCAATTTTGGTGCTGCATTCCCTTAATGATGTGTTTTTGTTATTGTGAGGGATAAACAAATGAATGGTTACTTAGTACTTCAAAACAGCAAAAGTATTTGATAGTTAAAATCAATAAGGAAAATTATCTCTAAAATAAACGGTATGTTTTAACGAGACTTAAACTCAAGTTGTTCTCGGGAAGCAAGCCAGGTGAAAAGACGATTAAAAATCGACGCTTACATCTCTCCCATCATCAGGATATTTAATAAATGTTATAAGCATAAATGAATCACTGGATATAACACAAATATAAACAAATAAAAACACTATCAATATTCGCATTACTGAACAAAAGACTGTTTTCAGTAAATTAAATGCCAGGTCAGGAGATGGCGTGAGTATAGAACATTAATTGGATCAAACAAAGTAGCTACTTAACTTGATTATCAAGCTGTATTGATCTCTGCTTCTTAAGCCGACGGATTTCCATTTTAAGGCCGCTTTTTACGAGAAGCTGAACTGAAATGCAGCATCACGACTAAGCGTGATTCTCTCGGAGGAAATAGCAAAAGCCTCCTTAAGTCTCCGCTCCCAGTAACTGTTGCAAAGATGGTCGTCTTCGTTACGTTTCTTTGACCCAATTAGTTTTCTATACTCACGCCATTTCCTGACATGGCATTTAATTTACTTAAGACAGTCTTTTTTTCAGTAATGCCAAGACTGATAGTGTTTTGTCTTTGTTTATATTTGTGTTATATCCAGTGATTCATTTGTGATTATAACATTTAACCCTCTATGGCCCAATGTGACTTTGAAGTAATAACCACTTTCAACGCTCTTTTGTTATCCTGAGATGAAAATTTTCCATTGTGGACATTTGTAACCCGAAAGTCACAGCATGGAAGTCTTGTATGTGACTTGTTTGGTTATTTAGCTCATAATGTACTTCACAGGTTGAAGCTAAGGCAACACATACAGCCATTTTGCATTTTCGTCTTACTAGTGATACTTTTAACAAATTTATTTTATATATCTTTGCAATATAATTTAAAAGAAAAATGTCAGGCACCATGGGTAAGAGTAAAGTTACAGTTTAAAGCACTAAACATCGTATAGAAATGTATACCATTTATTATTTCAAACAAAATAGTTACGTCACCTGAAAGTTACAGTGGACCACAATAGTCACCATAATAAGTTAGGTTATGGGTGCACACTGGAGTATTAGAGTATTTGTCCAAAATTTCATACTAAAATTTCATATAGTTATCTCTCTTTTGTATATAAAGCATAAATGTTTGAATTACATTTCTGACATACACCATATATTTGACAGCTACACTTCGTAAACAAAATGAAGCTTTCAAAATCAATTTCGTTTTAGGTCAATTATTATGCATCCTCGTATTTTTTATGGCATGAAGAATAAAAATAATGTAACTGCTCGTCCAATAAATGGATATGATCAAATGACTCAGTTCTTGTATCTGACAGCGATGAAGAAAAGGAGATTAAAGCTGCTAGTGCCAACACAATTTTATCAGAAAGTAAGGTTGAATCAGCTGATGAGTTATGTGTAAATGAAGCAGCATCTCTGCCTCTCCTGTCCCAGATGTAGAAGAAAGAGATTGAGATAGTTCTGAAATAAGCTATAATAATGTGATATGGAGACCTTCAAGAGACCGATTGGCGCAAGCAATACTTCCATAGAAATGGCTGTTATTTGCAGATTCAGATTCTCTACAGCCACCAATACACTATTTTGAAAAACTTGTTGACGAAAATTGTCTTCCTTCGATTTCCTGTAAAAAGTGTTCAAAATAATCCAGCCAACAGCTTAAATGTTACTAAAGAGATTATACACGTCATACGATGTTGTTTTCTTATACCCATATGTCCCAGATCTAGAATGCATTGTCTTTCGTTTCATAAATGCTGTAATAGCCTATACACAATTGTAATTTAATGATATAGTACATTGTTTGGAAATTTACAGAGAAAAGGACAGTAAAAACTAGTTATTGTATAGCTATTGGATAGTCCAGTTATAGAGTATAGCTTTTACTTTGATTCATCTATATGTAATGCCTTAAGTAATTTCTGCTGTAGCCTTTGTGGCCCATTGTGACTTCAAAGTAACAAAATATTATTTTTAATTAAAATTACTTTTTTTTTAATTTGACAAATGCTTGTAAGTTTCGTAATGAAACTTAAACAACAATACTGGAGAAAAGCATTTATACCATCGTAGTAAACAAATTCGGGTTGTAGAGGGTTAATAAATATCCTGATGATGGGAGAGATGTACGCTCCCGAAACATCGATTTCTAATCGTCTTTTCACCTGGCTTGCTTCCCGAGAACAACTTGAGCATATTCTTCGCCAGGAAAGCTTCAGGTCTTATGAGATTTAAACTTTTTGTGTGGCAAGCTTGTATTCGACTATCATAGTTTATCAGCTAAACAAAGTCTTAGAAAACCATTCGGAATAAAAAACACTTCATTATGTATTTGCATTAGCATCGACATTATGTATGTAGATATTTGAAATAGATATTATTTTAATTTAAAAAAACGTTATATTCAATTTAACGAAAATAACTGTTTCATGTAAGTATAGTTTGGGATGAGGGGTTTTCTTCAAAATATTTCTGTCGCATATCTTTAAATGCAAATTTGAGTGTTATTCGGCTTTCTTTTTCTTCCAAAGTAAAGTCATATCGAACGATGAATGAAATTATGCCGAAATAAACTCAGGGTCCACAGAGCTTAGAATTACAGACATTCATCTTCCAGGATAAGG